>CM042803.1:5198692-5303819 GCA_018691245.2 Ips nitidus
CACTGACATTACCGGAAAAAGGCCTGAAAGCGCCTAAAATGGCCGCCAGGTCATTTTAGGCGCCAGGCTGTCACTTTTCTGTCATCTGTCAAACTTTGACACTGAAAAACGCGGGAAAATTGCGAGGTCACGCTGCACGGTCATGGCTAGCTTGACTGGACATTTCAAGTTTCTAAAATCAAAATGGCGGATTTGACAGCCTGTCAAAAGCCACGTGACACTGAATTAGACACCACCGCCATTTTGTGTGAATATCTCCGGAACTAGAGGAGGTAGAAATTTGAAAAAAACACCAAAAAAAAGGTCAAAGTCGCGGCCATCTTGACGCAAAAAAAATCAAGTTTGTAGCGCCAAAACTGACGTCATTTTGACAGACATTGACAGACGTACCTTTGTGGCGTCCTTGTGGAGGGGCGCAATGGCGCACCAACTGTTCATGGCGCAGTATTTGGCCGTTCGCGTCCACAAACGGCGGCGCACGCAGCTTTTCCATTGTTTTTTCGAGGAAAATTGGGCGGGAAAATCGACCGCGTACGTCCACCCATTGTGGTCGAGCGGCCGCCCGTCCAACGTCAATTCCAGCTGCCAGTCGCCTGCGTGACGCAATAAATTTACATTCACCGCCCACTTAGAGGCCATTGCACGTGTATACAGGGTGTCCGGTTTTTTTTTTGTCTTTATACCGGGTGATTAGGGCAAAGTTTAGATTTCAGTTCGACCGTTTTAGAAATTACGATTTGACGCCCTCTAGCGGCCAAACGGTGAAGTCAATCACCTGATTTTATGGTATTTTTGGAAACCTCGGAATGTCCTCTACAATTTTATTTCTTACCACTTTTACTGTCACTTGTCAAATAACCGAGTTATTGACGTTTAACCAGAATGCTGCGCATGTGATTGGTTTTGAATTAACGGTCAACTTTGACGCCCTCTAGCGGCCAAACGGTGAACTCAATCACGTGATTTTATAATATTTTTGGAAATCTCGGAATGTGTTCTACAATTTTATTTCTAATCACTTTTACTGTCACTTGTCAAATAACCGAGTTATTGACGTTTAACCAGAATGCTGCGCATGTGATTGGTTTTGAATTAACGGTCAACTTTGACGCCCTCTAGCGGCTAAACGGTGAACTCAATCACCTGATTTTATGGTATTTTTGGAAACCTTGGAATGTCCTCTACAATTTTATTTCTTACCACTTTTACTGTCACTTGTCAAATAACCGAGTTATTGACGTTTAACCAGAGTGCTGCGCATGTGATTGGTTTTGAATTAACGGTCAACTTTAACGCCCTCTAGCGGCCAAACCGTGCAACTGATCAACCAATGTTGCCATATCGTTGGAAAGCCCTTTTCATTAGCTTTCCATTGAGGTACAAAGATGTATACAGAGTGGACCAAATAAGCGAGTTATTTGAGGTTAAATAGGACAGTGCAGGAAAAAACGAAAAGAAAAAAGAAAGTAAAAAAAAGAAAAAAAAATAAAAAAATTAAGAAAAAGTAAAAAAAAATGAAAAAAATTAAAAAAAGGGAATAAAAAAAGTAAAAAAAAATTAAAAAATGAAAAAAAAAGTGAAAAAAGTGAAAAAACAAAAAGAAAAAAGAAAAAAATAAAATGAAAAAATAATATTTTAAAAAAATTAAGAAAAATGACAAAAAAAAAGAAAAAAAAAGTGAAAAAACTAAAAGAAAAAAAAAAAAAGTGAAAATTTTTTTTAAAAAAAGTGAAAAAATTAAAAAAAAAAAGTAAAAAAAATGACAAAAAAAAGAAAAAAATATATAAAAAGAAAAATTATTATTTTTATTAAGTGAGTTATTTGAGGTTAAATGGGACAGTGCATGAAAATTTTGAAGAAAAACATTGGTCAACTTTGACGCCCTCTGGCGGCCAAACGGTAAAGTCGATCACCTGATTTTATGGTATTTTTGGAAACTCGGAATGTCCTCTACAATTTTATTTCTTACCACTTTTACTGTCACTTGTCAAATAACCGAGTTATTGACGTTTAACCAGAGCGCTGCGCATGTGATTGGTTTTGAATTAACGGTCAACTTTGACGCCCTCTAGCGGCCAAACGGCATACCCGATCACCCGATTTAATGGTTGTGCTTGTAAAACGGACACCCTGTATATCTATGACGTATTTGCCCATATACGTACCTTCCCATTGCCACGCCATCGATGGTAGACGGATTTTGTCGATGGATCTGTCAATGGTACCATCGGCGTTGGAAAAATGACAGCGATCGGTCGGTAACAGTCTCGAGCTGAATCCCTCGATAGGCAACCATCTCTGCACAAAACGCAAAAACTGTCAAAATTTTTTGACAGTTGACATTTTGACGTTTCATTTGAAGAGCAAACTGATCCAACTACTCCCTCCCACGTGATCACATTGTATAGTGGGGGCAAAGTGAAACTGATCCCCGGGTCAATTGGATCAGTTTCTTTTCTTATTATAGAGGCTTCTGGCAAAGCCAAAATGGCCTCCAGAGGCCTCTGGCAAGCTTAAATACCTCTTAGAGGCTTCTGGCAAATTAAAAATGTCCTCCAGAGGCCTCTGGCAGTTTCAAATGACTTAAATGACATTTCAGAGGCTTCTGGCACTACAAAATGTCCTCCAGAGGCCTCTGGCAATTTAAAAATGTCCTCTAGAGGCATCTGGCAGTTTCAAATCACTTAAATAACATTTCCGAGGCTTCTGGCACTCCAAAATGTCTTCCAGAGGCCTCTGGCAAGCTTAAATACCTCTTAGAGGCTTCTGGCAAATTAAAAATGTCCTCTAGAGGCCTCTGGCAGTTTCAAATGACTTAAATGACATTTCAGAGGCTTCTGGCACTTAAAAATGTCTTCCAGAGGCCTCTGGCAAGCTTAAATACCTCTTAGAGGCTTCTGGCAAATTAAAAATGTCCTCTAGAGGCCTCTGGCAGTTTCAAATCACTTAAATAACATTTCAGAGGCTTCTGGCACTCCAAAATGTCCTCCAGAGGCCTCTGGCACCACAAAATGGCGTCTGACCGAAAAGCCCCATCTAGAAGGCAGGCAAACTAACCTCATTTTCGTAGGACTCCTCTCGGATACGAATGGGAATGTCCAAACCGTGAACGTAGACGTACAATTGATGGTCGCCGCCCAGGCCCCACAAGAAAAAGGGCACGCCCGACAATTTTTTGAACTCCTGCCCGTTGTAGGGCAGCTCGCGCCACATGGAGCCGCCCGTCGACAACGTGTACACTCTGCCCTCGTTGTTGACGCCAAACAGCAACGAACTCGGCATTTTTCCGTGCCGCCCAACGGAACCGCTCTAATTCATCCCTAAAAAAACCTGGAAAACTGACTCCAAAAAGGTAAACAAATCACATATAACATAACCACAAACGTCACGCGGTTGACAGCTCTGACTGTCAATGAATGCAGCTTGACAGTCGGGGGGGTCACGTGCCCGTGTGCGCGTGCTTGCCGGCGTAGGTCACGTGGGCGGGCAACCAGTGAATTCGACTCGTTTCTTGCGCTGGAGCGGACATTGCAACTAAATTTACGGATTGTAAGTAGAGTAGTTTCAAACACTTTTCTCCCTGACTGTACTCAATTTTCTGGTGTTTTTTTGGTGTCACTAGATAGGAAATTTAGTGGGGATTCCAAAAATGTGCTTAAAATTGTCATTTTCTCACTCCAAGTGGGTTTTACAAGCGATTTTGTCCCTGACTGTCTTTCTGGCAGTTGAAACTTTGACACAACTTTTCTCCCTGACTGTACGAATTTTTTAGTGTTTTTTGAGGTTATGGATAGGAAATTCAGTGAGGATTCCAAAAATGTGCTTAAAACTGTCATTTTCTCACTCCAAGTGGGTTTTACAAGCGATTTTGTCCCTGACTGTCATTCTGGCAGTTGAAACTTTGACACAACTTTTCTCCCTGACTGTACTAAATTTTGTAAGGTTTTTTAGTGTCATTAGATAGGAAATTTAGTGAGGATTCCAAAAATGTGCTTAAAACAGTCATTTTCCCACTCCAAGTGGGTTTGACAGGCAATTTTGTCCTTGACTGTCTTTCTGACAGTTTAAATTTTGACCTCACTTTTCTCCCTGACTGTACCAAATTTTAAAGTGTTTTTTAGTGTCATTAGATAGGAAATTTAGTGAGGATTCCAAAAATGTACTTAAAACAGTCATTTTGTAACTCCAAGTAGGTTTTACAAGGAATTTTGTCCCTGACTGTCTTTCTGGCAGTTTAAACTTTGACATAGTTGTTCTCCCTGACTGTACTAAATTTTGAAGTGTTTTTTAGTGTCATTGGATAGGAAATTTAGTGAGGATTTCAAAAATGTGCTTAAAACTGTCATTTTCTCACTCCAAGTGGGTTTTACAAGCGATTTTGTCCCTGACTGTCTTTACAAACTGTCTTTCTGACAGTTCCAATTTTGACACAGTTTTTCTCCCTGACTGTACCTAATTTTTAAGTGTTTTTTTGTGTCATTGGATAGGAAATTTAGTGAGGATTCCAAAAATGTGCTTAAAACTGTCATTTTGTAATTCCAAGTGGGTTTTACAAGGGATTTTGTCCCTGACTGTCTTTCTGGCAGTTGAAACTTTGACACAACTTTTCTCCCTGACTGTACCAATTTTTGAAGTGTTTTTTAGTGTCATTAGATAGGAAATTTAGTAAGGATTCCAAAAATGTACTTAAAACAGTCATTTTGTAATTCCAAGTGGGTTTTACGAGCGATTTTGTCCCTGACTGTCTTTACAAACTGTCTTTCTGACAGTTCCAATTTTGACACAGTTTTTCTCCCTGACTGTACCTAATTTTTAAGTGTTTTTTTATGTCATTGGATAGGAAATTTAGTGAGGATTCCAAAAATGTGCTTAAAACTGTCATTTTGTCACTCCAAGTGGGTTTTACAAGCGATTTTGTCCCTGACTGTCCTTACAAACTGTCTTTCTGACAGTTCCAACTTTGACACAGTTTTTCTCCCTGACTGTACTTAATTTTTTAGTGTTTTTTAGTGTCATTGGATGGGAAATTTAGTGAGGATTCCAAAAATGTGCTTAAAAACACGATTCGCTCACTCCAAGTGGGTTTTACGAGCGATTTTGTCCCCGACTGTCTTTTCACAGTCGAGGCCCAATTTGGGGTGTTTGGCTAAGGAAAATGGCGGTTCAAAAACCAAAAAAAAAACAAAAAACAATCACTTATCAAACGTGTTTATCGATTTGGCCAAACAGAAAGCAAACAAAATCTCCAGCAGCTCCACCAAAACCACAGCCACCAAGACGATAACGGCCGTGTCCACGTTGCGCAGCAACAAGCCTTTCAATTGGTCGTAGCAACCCTGCGCAACAAAAATCACGTACGTCCCATTGGTCGAGTTGGAAAACAATGACGTCATACCTGATCGTAGAACGAATTGGTGCGCGTCGGTGACGTCATACAGTTGGCATCGAGCAGTTTCCGATCGGAGCCGAACGCGCAACACGATTCCGGCACGATGAACGCGCTCTGCGCCTGCCACGTGGGATTCCTTTGGTAATCAGCGCCGCCGTCCACCTGACCCACACAGATTACGTCAGTCACGTGTCCGTTTAGCGAAACTGGCGCACGACAGTCACGTGACTGGGCGTGCGTGCGCACTTACCCCGCAACAATTGTGACGTTTCTGCAGCTCGTTCCACGCCAACGAAATGGCGTCGTCCGTGACGTTGTAGTGACGTTCGATTGACAGTTTGAGCACGTTTTTCGTCTCGGTTTCGATCTAAATTTTTGACAGATTGACGTGACAGCACGCTGTCAAAACGGCGCCATTTTACTTACGGTACTTTTGAGGACCGCGCCCATTATGGCCACCGTCACTTCGGCTATGAGGACGACGATCAGCAGGATGCCGTACTGCAAAAGAAATTTGACAGTTTTTTTTGACATTTGACACCTATTTATGAGGGTCGCGTGATTGTTGGTTTTTTTTTTCAATTTTCAACTTTGACTGAGCCTAGCTCCGTTATTTGAGGAGCTACAGCAAAAGTGTAGAGAATTAAAGTTGTAGGGAATTTCATCCTCTACAAGATTGTTTCTTAGCATTTTTGCCCTTAAGGGCCTTATAAGGGAGTTACAGACCGAAAACTGAGAGAGTAATATTTGATGGAGTTTCGACAGAGCGTAACTCTATTATTTAGGGAGTTACGTCAAAAGTACTAAGAAGGGAAATTGTAGGGAATTAAATTCCCTACAAGATTTGTTTCAACAACTTTTGCCCTAAAGGGCCTTTAAAGGGAGTTACAGGCCAAAAACCCTTTTAAATGCATTTTTTTACGTTTGACACTTTTAATGACACTTTTGACATTTTTTTAGTGTGTTTTTTACTCTTTACGTGTCAACGTTGACATTTCCGTCTTTTCGGCGTTATTTTTTTCAAATTTATCACTTTTTTACGTTTGACACTGGCCAGTGTCATTTTTTGACTTTTGACACTTTCAGTTTTTACTTTTGACATTTGACGTTTTTGAATCCAAATAATGAACTTTGACGTCAAATTTGAGTTTGGACACTTTAAAGAACAATTTTTGATTTTGACAATTTTTCTTGTAATCTTTTTTACTTTTGACAGTTATTTGAGGAATTATCGCAAAAATGCTAAGAATAAAAATTGTAGGAAATTTTATTCCCTACAAGATTTGTTTCAACAACTTTTGCCCTAAAGGGCCCTTAAAGGGAGTTACAGGCCAAAAACCCTTTTAAAAGCATTTTTTTACGTTTGACACTTTTAATAACACTTTTGACATTTTTTAGTGTGTTTTTTACTCTTTACGTGTCAACGTTGACATTTCTGTCTTTTCGGCGTCATTTTTTTCAAATTTATCACTTTTTTCGTTTGACACTGGGCAGTGTCATTTTTTGACTTTTGACACTTTCAGTTTTTACTTTTCGACATTTCTGAATGCAGATAATGAACTTTGACGTCAAATCTGGACACTTTAAAGAACTAAATTTTTGATTTTGACATTTTCAGGTACAAATTTTGACTTTGACATTTTTTTACTTTTGACACTCTGTTATTCGAGGAGTTATCGCAAAAATGTTAAGAATAGAAATTGTAGGAAATTTAATTCCCTACAAGATTTATTTCAGTGACTTTTGCCCTAAAGGGCCTCTTAAGGGAGTTACAGGCCGGAAACTGGGTACAATGCACTCACAGATTTAGTAACTCCAAAGTGTAATTTCAAAGGAGCGTAGCTCCGTTATTTGAGGAGTTATCGCAAAAGTGTAAATAAGGAAAGTTGTAGGGAATTTCCTCCTCTACAAGATTGCTTCTTAGCAATTTTGCCCTAANCNATNTNTCCATAGAGACANTGGNCTTCCNNCCCNATATGTTNTTCCNTNGGANNTACGAAANNNGGCTGCNTTNNGTGTANTCNAGTTNTNCNCTACANTGGGCCGGAGTTNGAANTCGNCNCTNCGGGTCTGCCGGGANTCATCTGATTGNNNCANTCGNACGATNCCNCCNGCNANTANNTTNCTTACCCTTGNACNTCNGTCGACNCNTNGTAGNTCCCGTNTAGNCACGATTNNNCTATGGATCNGCANCNNGNACGGCANGTTCGGGGCCCGTCATAGCNNGTCGAANNGTTTCNNGGTACACATGTNTCNTGTGCTNCTGNCCCGCCATATNANGNTTTTACTCTCCGNTAAAATCATTACCTGGNGTCTCANGANGTGATNTGGNNCCGNGCNANNNNAGACAAGCAAGAGGGANATTGTACCCNCTTGANATCNACCNGGTTTATGCGATCGANCNANNCAAAGTCTTANTTAGNCATGTCANATNTATCTTTGACCTTGAATAACTCTCTTATTTGACAGCTGACGTCAAAATGTGATTAAAGCGAAAATGTAGCTTAAAGTGTCAGCTTTCAGAAAATGTGGCCCCTTAAGTTAATCGGTTGCACCGTTTGGCCGCTAGAGGGCGTCAAATTTGACCAAAACTTTCCAGACCAACATTTTTGGTAAATTTTTGCTTTAGAGCGTCCAGAAAATTTGAAAAACATTTTAGAATGTTCTAGATGAATTTATAATGCTCTAGAAGGTTTTATATACTTTAAAGAGATTCTGAAATGTTCTAGATGATTTTACGAGCTTCTAGAGCATTTTAGAGACTTCCAGCAGAATCTGGAATGTTCTAGAAAGTTTTATAATTTCCTAGAAGCTTTCGGGAGCTTCTAAAACGTTCCAGAAAGTTTTAAAGTGTTTTTTAGATGGTTTCAGAATTTTCTAGAAGCGTCCAGAAACTTCCAAAACCTTCTAGATGAATTCAGATTGTTCTAGAAGGTTTTGGGAACTTTTAAAAGGTTTTGGTATATTCTAGAAGAGTCCAGACAGTTCTAGATGGTTTTTAGAAGATTCTAGAGACTTTTATTAGGTTCTGGAATGTTTTAGAAATTTTTAGATGCACCGTTTGGCCGCTAGAGGGCGACAAAGTTGACCAAACTTTCCTGACCAACATTTTTGCTTTGACCTTGAATAACTATCGCATTTGACAACTGACGTCAAAATGTCATTGAAGCAAAAAGATAGACAAAAGTGTCAGCTTTCAGAAAATGTCATTACTTAAGTTGATTGGTTGCACCGTTTGGCCGCTAGAGGGCGTCAAAGTTGACCTAAATTTCCAGACTAACGTTTTTGGACACTTTTTGTTTTGACCTTGAATAACTCTCGTATTTGACAGCTGACGTCAAAATGTCATTGAAGCAAAAAGATAGACAAAAGTGTCAGCTTTCAGAAAATGTCATTACTTAAGTTGATTGGTTGCACCGTTTGGCCGCTAGAGGGCGTCAAAGTTGACCTAAATTTCCAGACTAACGTTTTTGGACACTTTTTGTTTTGACCTTGAATAACTCTCGTATTTGACAGCTGACGTCAAAATGTCATTGAAGCGAAAAGATAGACAAAAGTGTCAGCTTTCAGAAAATATGGCCGCTTAAGTTAATCGGTTGCACCGTTTGGCCGCTAGAGGGCGTCAAAGTTGAACAAAACTTTCCTGACCAACATTTTTGCTTTGATCTTGAATAACTCTTGTATTTGACAGCTGACGTCAAAATGACATTAGAACCAAAAATATACTTAAAAGTGTCAGCTTTCATTTTCTGTCAGTTCCGTGTATTTTGACAGTTTGGTTAGACTATTTAGACTATTTTTTTTACTTTTTTTAAATTTTTTATTTATTTTTAAATTTTTTAATTTTTATTAATTAATTTTTTTTTACTTTTTAATTATTTTTAATTTTTATTTATTTATTTTTTTTTAACTTTTTTAGTGTTTTTTAAAAGTCGGGTTTGATTCGTCTTTTTGACAGTTTTGACAACTTTGCCATTTAGGTTAGGTTAAACCCTCTTTTTTTAGGTAAAAAAGAACATTCTAAGCATTTTTGGCCTCTTAAAAAATGTCTATAACTCTAACCGTTTCCGAGATATTTGACTTTTTTTGAAAAATTGCATTGCAATTTTCAAAATTCTGTATCTCGGTTATTTTTCGGATTACAGCAACCAGAAAAAACTCAAAATATTTGTCTTCGTCTGCTCTTTGTTTTTGCTTTCTTGCGAAATTTCCGTAACTCTAACCGTTTTTGAGATAATTAGCTTTTTTGATTTTTTTTTGAAAAATATTTCAAAAATTTTCTAAATTTTGAACCTCGATTTTTTTTTGCTGCTTTTAGGTGCAAAAAAACATTCCAAACATTTTTGCTCTCTCGAAAAATGTCCGTAACTCTAACCGTTTCGGCGATATTTGACTTTTTTTGAAAAATTGCATTGCAATTTTCAAAATTCTGTATCTCGGTTATTTTTCGGGATTCAGCAACCAAAAAAAACTCAAAATATTCGTCTCAAATTGCTCTTTATTTTTGATTCTTAGCAAAATGTTTGTAACTCTAACCGTTTACGAGATAATTAGCTTTTTTAATTTTTTCTTGAAAAATGTTACAAAAATTTCCTAAATTTTGAATCTGGGTTTTTTTTGCTGTTTTTAGGTGCAAAAAAACATTCCAAACATTTTTGCTCTCCCGAAAAATGTCCGTAACTCTAACCGTTTCCGAGATATTTGACATTTTTTTTAAGCACCAATCTGGCAACACGGGCGCAGCAACGCGACAACCGGCAACGCCGCCTCGCTACGTCACCCGTCAAAAGTCTAAAATTTTTGACATTTGACACCCAGTGACACTTGTATAATACATTTCAATGTTTTCCTAAGTATTTTCTTGTTGCAGAACCGAAAAAAGTACAGAAAACCTCGCAAAAACTCGCAAAAAACACGCGGTACCTCGGGTACCAGCTTATCGGGGTCTGTTTCAGGTACCAGCGCTGCTGGAATGGTAAAAAACCACCCCACCAGCTCCCCTGGGCAATGTTTTAGCACCACCACCACCCCAAATGGCTGTTTAAGTTGATTATGTGGGTTTCCGTTTTACTTTTACAAACCCAAATTGGATTATATGAGCGTAAATCGTTGGATTGGCCCCCCCAGTACTCAGGTAAATGGTAGCTTTACCATGGTAGTCCGTTGGGTGGGTTAATGGGGGTCCGGGTTGTAGGTACCATGACCCGGATAACCAGGAAATGGGAAATATTTCAAGGACGCAACCGGTTTTACTGCAATGGCAGATTAATGACAGCGCCCAATGCCCGAGTGTTCCTACTGACCGTTTTCCTGATTGCCGGGACTTCCACGCTGTTTTTTGTGTTCGAGTAAGTACTACCCGTTGGTTGAGCCCTTTTTGAGTGTTTTGTCAGGTTAAAAATCGCTTTTTTCGTGAAAATGTGGCTTCTAGAAGCATTCCGAATGTCTGGTAATCTCGTAAATGCTTCCTAACCAGTGCCTGGGGGTTTACTGTTGTTATTGTGGTCGGGATTTGCAAAACCCCTCACCCCCACCCCTTCTGACAGAAATTTAGTGTGTTGGGCCACATTTTCTGAAAGCTGACACTTTTGGCTATGCTTTTTGCTTCAATGACATTTTGACGTCAAGTGTCAAATAACCGAGTTATTTAAGGTTAAAGCCAACAATGTTGGTCTGGACAGTTTGGTCAACTTTGACGCCCTCTAGCGGCCAAACGGTGCAACCAATCAACTTAAGTAATGACATTTTCTGAATGCTGACACTTTGGGCTACATTTTTGCTTCAGTGACATTTTGACGTCAAGTGTCAAATACGAGAGTTATTCAAGGTCAAAGCAAAAAGTGTCCAAAAATGTTGGTCTGGAAATTTAGGTCAACTTTGTCGCCCTCTAGCGGCCAAACGGTGCAACCGATTAACTTAAGCGGCCATATTTTCTGAAAGCTGACACTTTGGGCTACATTTTTGCTTCAATGACATTTTGACGTCAAGTGTCAAATAAGCGAGTTATTTAAGGTTAAAGCCAACAATGTTGGTCTGGACAGTTTGGTCAACTTTGACGCCCTCTAGCGGCCAAACGGTGCAACCAATCAACTTAAGTAATGACATTTTCTGAAAGCTGACACTTTGGGCTACATTTTTGCTTCAATGACATTTTGACGTCAGCTGTCAAATACGAGAGTTATTCAAGGTCAAAGCAAAAAGTGTCCAAAAATGTTGGTCTGGAAATTTAGGTCAACTTTGACGCCCTCTAGCGGCCAAACGGTGCAACCGATTAACTTAAGCGGCCATATTTTCTGAAAGCTGACACTTTGGGCTACATTTTTGCTTCTGTGTCATTTTGACGTCAGCTGTCAAATAAGCGAGTTATTCAAGGTCAAAGTAAAAAGTGTCCAAAAGTATTCTAGATGGTTTTAGAATGCCCTAGAAGGTTTGAAACAGTGTTGGAAGGTTCTAGATGGTTCTGTAAAGCCTTAGAAGGTTCCAAACTGTTTCAGCAACTTCTAGAAGGTTCTAGATGGTTTTAGAATACTCTAGAAGGTTTGAAACAGTGTTGGAAGGTTCTAGATGGTTCTGTAAAGCCTTAGAAGGTTCCAAACTGTTTTAGCAACTTCTAGAAGATTCCAGAAGGTTCTAAAATGTTCCAGAAGGTTCTAGATGGTTTTAGAATGCCCTAGAAGGTTTGAAACAGTGTTGAAAGGTTCTAGATGGTTCTGTAAAGCCTTAGAAGGTTCCAAACTGTTTCAGCAACTTCTAGAAGGTTCTAAAATGTTCTAGATGATTTTAGAATGCCCTAGAAGCTTTGAAACAGTGTTGGAAGGTTCTAGATGGTTCTGTAAAGCCTTAGAAGGTTCCAAACTGTTTTAGCAACTTCTAGAAGATTCCAGAAGGTTCTAAAATGTTCCAGAAGGTTCTAGATGGTTTTAGAATGCCCTAGAAGGTTTGAAACAGTGTTGGAAGGTTCTAGATGGTTCTGGAAAGCCTTAGAAGGTTCCAAACTGTTTCAGCAACTTCTAGAAGATTCCAGAAGGTTCTAAAATGTTCCAGAAGGTTCTAGATGGTTTTAGAATGCCCTAGAAGGTTTGAAACAGTGTTGGAAGGTTCTAGATGGTTCTGTAAAGCCTTAGAAGGTTCCAAACTGTTTTATCAACTTCTAGAAGATTCCAGAAGGTTCTGAAATGTTCCAGAAGGTTCTAGATGGTTTTAGAATGCCCTAGAAGGTTTGAAACAGTGTTGGAAGGTTCTAGATGGTTCTGTAAAGCCTTAGAAGGTTCGAAACTGTTTTTATCAATTTCCAGAAGGTTCTGAAATGTTCCAGAAGGTTCTAGATGGTTTTAGAATGCCCTAGAAGGTTCTAAGCAGTTTAGAAAGGTTCTAGAAGATTCTCAAAAGCCTTAGAAGATGCCAGACTGTTTCAGCAGCTTCTAGAACCTTCTAAAATGTCAAAAAAGGATCTAGATGGTTTTAAAAGATCCTAAATTAATTATTTTGAAAAGTCCTAGAAGATTTCGTAAAGCTTGAATAACTGTCGTATTTGACAGCTGACGTCAAAATGTCATAGAAGCAAAAAGATAGACAAAAGTGTCAGCTTTCAGAAAATGTCATTATTTAAGTTAATCAGTTGCACCGTTTGGCCGCTAGAGGGCGTTAAAGTTGACCTAAATTCCTAGAGCAACATTTTTGGACACTTTTTGCTTTGACCTTGAATAACTCTCGTATTTGACAGCTGACGTCAAAATGTCATTGAAGCAAAAAGATAGTCAAAAGTGTCAGCTTTCAGAAAATATGGCCGCTTAAGTTAATCGGTTGCACCGTTTGGCCGCTAGAGGGCGTCAAAGTTGACCTAAATTTCCAGACCAACACTTTTTGCTTTGACCTTGAATAACTCTCGTATTTGACAGCTGACGTCAAAATGTCATTGAAGCAAAAAGATAGTCAAAAGTGTCAGCTTTCAGAAAATATGGCCGCTTAAGTTAATCGGTTGCACGGTTTGGCCGCTAGAGGGCGTCAAAGTTGACCTAAATTTCCAGACGGACACTTTTTGCTTTGACCTTGAATAACTCTCGTATTTGACAGCTGACGTCAAAATGTCATAGAAGCGAAAATGTAGCTGAAAGTGACAGCTTTCAGAAAATGTCATTACTTAAGTTGAATGGTTGCACCGTTTGGCCGCTAGAGGGCGTCAAAGTTGGCTAAACTTTCCTGACCAACATTTTTGGACACTTTTTGCTTTGACCTTGAATAACTGTCGTATTTGACAGCTGACGTCAAAATGTCATAGAAGCAAAAAGATAGACAAAAGTGTCAGCTTTCAGAAAATATGGCCGCTTAAGTTAATCGGTTGCACCGTTTGGCCGCTAGAGGGCGTCAAAGTTGACCTAAATTTCCAGACCAACATTTTTGGACACTTTTTGCTTTGACCTTGAATAACTCTCGTATTTGACAGCTGACGTCAAAATGTCATAGAAGCAAAAATGTAGCCCAAAGTGTCAGCTTTCAGAAAATATGGCCGCTTAAGTTAATCGGTTGCACCGTTTGGCCGCTAGAGGGCGTCAAAGTTGACCAAACTTTCCAGACTAACATTTTTGGACACTTTTTGCTTTGACCTTGAATAACTGTCGTATTTGACAGCTGACGTCAAAATGACATAGAAGCGAAAAGATAGACAAAAGTGTCAGCTTTCAGAAAATATGGCCGCTTAAGTTAATCGGTTGCACCGTTTGGCCGCTAGAGGGCGTCAAAGTTGGCTAAACTTTCCTGACCAACATTTTTGGACACTTTTTGCTTTGACCTTGAATAACTGTCGTATTTGACAGCTGACGTCAAAATGTCATAGAAGCTAAAATGTAGCCCAAAGTGTCAGCTTTCAGAAAATATGGCCGCTTAAGTTAATCGGTTGCACCGTTTAGCCGCTAGAGGGCGTCAAAGTTGACCAAACTTTCTAGACTAACATTTTTGACCGTTTTTGCTTTGACCTTGAATAACTGTCGTATTTGACAGCTGACGTCAAAATGACATAGAAGCAAAAAGATAGACAAAAGTGTCAGCTTTCAGAAAATATGGCCGCTTAAGTTAATCGGTTGCACCGTTTGGCCGCTAGAGGGCGTCAAAGTTGGCTAAACTTTCCTGACCAACATTTTTGGACACTTTTTGCTTTGACCTTGAATAACTGTCGTATTTGACAGCTGACGTCAAAATGACATAGAAGCGAAAAGATAGACAAAAGTGTCAGCTTTCAGAAAATATGGCCGCTTAAGTTAATCGGTTGCACGGTTTGGCCGCTAGAGGGCGTCAAAGTTGGCTAAACTTTCCTGACCAAATTTTTGGACACTTTTTGCTTTGACCTTGAATAACTCGCTTATTTGACAACTGACGTCAAAATGTCATAGAAGCTAAAAGACAGTAAAAGTGTCAGCTTTCAGAAAATGTGCAGCTCAAGTTAATCGATTGCACCGTTTGGCCGCTAGAGGGCGTTAAAGTGGGGGGAGAGGTTGAGGGGATTTTCCAATCAGAAAACGTGAAATTTGGTCAATTTCGCCATTTGCAATTTCCGCCATTTTGGATTGAAATAGCTACCCAGGCTTGATGGTACTCGTTTTCGACTAATTCAGAAGGGGTCATCGGCCGCCGCCCCGAACGAAAGAGGTTCTGGGAATCCATTTGAAAAGTCAGATTTGACGTATCTGTCCAGTTCGAACTGTCAAACTTGACGTTATCTGTCATCCAGTTCGAGAAAAACTTTGGTGAAAAATGTCAGGTTTGAAGCGAGAAATGAAGTTACGCAAAAAATAAACGTCACCACTGAATTCCTCATCCTCGAATTAGTAGAAAACCAGCCCAAACTCGATTTTTTTGGAAAATTTCAAAATGGCGCCAAAAGGCGCCATTTGCAATTTCCGCCATTTTGGATTGAAATAGCCCAGGCTTGATGGTACTCGTTTTCGACTAATTCGGGGACGGGGAATCCATTCCCGCTGTCAGATTTGACGTATCTGTCATCCAGTTCGAGAAACTTTGAAAAATTCAGGTTTGCGCAATAGCTACCAAAAATAAACGTCACCACTGAATTCCCCATCCTCGAATTAGTAGAAAACCAGTCCAAACTCGATTTTTTTGGAAAACTTCAAAATGGCGCCTAAAGGCGCCATTTGCAATTTCCGCCATTTTGGATTGAAATAGCCTAGGCTTGATGGTACTCGTTTTCGACTAATTCGGGGACGGGGAATCCATCCCCGCTGTCAGATTTGACGTATCTGTCATCCAGTTCGAGAAACTTTGAAAAATTCAGGTTTGCGCAACAGCTACCGGAAAATAAACGTCACCACTGAATTCCCCATCCTCGAATTAGTAGAAAACCAGCCCAAACTCGATTTTTTTGGAAAATTTCAAAATGGCGCCGAAAGGCGCCATTTGCAATTTCCGCCATTTTGGATTGAGATAGCCTAGGCTTGATGGTACTCGTTTTCGACTAATTCGGGGACGGGGAATCCATTCCCGCTGTCAAATTTGACGTATCTGTCATCCAGTTCGAGAAACTTTGAAAAATTCAGGTTTGCGCAATTACCAAAAAATGAACTACACTGGATCCTCGAAAGTAGAAAACCAAACGTCAAAACCACAATTTGATTTTGGATGAAATCCCCATGGTACTCCTCGAATTAGTCCATCCCCGCTGTCAGAAAACCAGAAACTTTGAAAATTTAGGTTGGTGTAACAGCTACCAGAAAATGAACGTCACCACGAATTCCCCATCCTCGAATTAGTTCCAAACTCGGAAAATTTCAAAATGGCGCCAAAAGGCGCCATTTGCAATTTCCGCCATTTTGGATTGAAATAGCCCAGGCTTGATGGTACTCGTTTTCGACTAATTCGGGGACGGGGAATCCATTCCCGCTGTCAGATTTGACGTATCTGTCATCCAGTTCGAGAAACTTTGAAAAATTCAGGTTTGCGCAACAGCTACCGGAAAATAAACGTCACCACTGAATTCCCCATCCTCGAATTAGTAGAAAACCAGCCCAAACTCGATTTTTTTGGAAAATTTCAAAATGGCGCCAAAAGGCGCCATTTGCAATTTCCGCCATTTTGGATTGAAATAGCCTAGGCTTGATGGTACTCGTTTTCGACTAATTCGGGGACGGGGAATCCATTCCCGCTGTCAGATTTGACGTATCTGTCATCCAGTTCGAGAAACTTTAAAAAATTCAGGTTTGCGCAATAGCTACCAAAAAATAAACGTCACCACTGAATTCCCCATCCTCGAATTAGTAGAAAACCAGCCCAAACTCGATTTTTTTGAAAAATTTCAAAATGGCGCCAATAGGCGCCATTTGCAATTTCCGCCATTTTGGATTGAAATAGCCTAGGCTTCATGGTACTCGTTTTCGACTAATTCGGGGACGGGGAATCCATTCCCGCTGTCAGATTTGACGTATCTGTCATCCAGTTCGAGAAACTTTGAAAAAATCAAGTTTGTGCAACAGCTACCGAAAAATAAACGTCACCACTGAATTCCCCATCCTCGAATTAGTAGAAAACTTGAAGTGACAAAATGACAGTTTTTATTCTAATCTCTTGGAGTGGGAAAATGATTTTTTTGGAATCCTCACTAAATTTCCCATCCAACGACACCAAAAACCACTAAAAAATCAAGTACAGTAGTTTTAAGCACATTTTTGGAATCCTCACTAAATTTCCTATCCAACGACACTAAAAAACACTAAAAAATTAAGTACAGTCAGGGAGAAAAGTGAGGTCAAAGTTGAAACTGCCAGAAAGACAGTTTTTAGGACAGTCAGGGACAAAATCCCTTGTAAAACCCACTTGGAGTGGGAAAATGACAGTTTTAAGCACATTTTTGGAATCCTCACTAAATTTCCTATCCAACGAAACTAAAAAACACTAAAAAATTAAGTACAGTCAGGGAGAAAAGTGAGGTCAAAGTTGAAACTGTCTAAAACACAGTTTGTACGGACAGTCAGGTACAAAATCACTGGTAAAACCCACTTGGAGTGACAAAATGACAGTTTTAAGCACATTTTTGGAATCCTCACTAAATTTCCTATCCAACGACACTAAAAAACACTAAAAAGTTAAGTACAGTCAGGGAGAAAAGTTGTGTCAAAGTTGAAACTGTCAGAAAGACAGTTTGTAGGACAGTCAGGGACAAAATCACTGGTAAAACCCACTTGGAGTGGGAAAATGACAGTTTTAAGCACATTTTTGGAATCCTCACTAAATTTCCTATCCAACGACACTAAAAAACACTAAAAAATTAGGTACAGTCAGGGAGAAAAGTGAGGTCAAAGTTGAAACTGTCAGAAAGACAGTTTTAAAGGACAGTCAGGGACAAAATCCCTGGTAAAACCCACTTGGAGTGGGAAAATGACAGTTTTAAGCACATTTTTGGAATCCTCACTAAATTTCCCATCCAACGACACCAAAAACCACTAAAAAATCCAGTACAGTCAGGGAGAAAAGCGAGGTAAAAAATGTTTTTCTCGTTTCCAGGTTGGCAATTGCGTGGGTCGACGAAATTACCGCTTCTTCTACATGTTCATCATTTCGTTGGCCTTCCTGGCCGTCTTCATGTTCGCTTGCGCCGTCGCTCACCTGATCCTGAGTGAGTATTCTCTCTTTCTCTCTCTCTCTCTTTGTCTTACTCATTGGAATGGGCCTATCCCACATATCATAAATTTTTCGTTTTAATGACTGGAATCGAAAGAAAAGGGTTAAAAAAACTAATTTTTTCATATTCTCGAAGAAAAAATTATGGTCGTAAATGTTTTTATACAGGGTGGTCCAGTTTTAAGTGTCAATAATTCACCATTTGATAGCCAATCAAAAATAAGTTGACTTGCATTATGTCATTTTTTCTGAAAAAGGAAGTTTCTTAAGGAAAAAAAGAAAAAAAATTGGCATTTTTTTTTTAAGTTTTTTGTTTTTAATTTTTTTTTCTTACTAACCTAACCTAACCTCATTTAACCATAAATTGGCAATTTTTTTAAATTTTTTTTTTTTTTTTTTTTTTTTTTTCGCTAGCAAACATAATCTAACTTCACTAAACCTTAAATTGGCAATTTTTTGTATTTTTTTTTTTTCATTAACCTAACCTAACGTCATTTTAACTTTAAATTGGCAATTTTTTTTATTTTTTTTTTTCTCACTAACAAACCTAATCTAACCTCATTTAACCATAAATTGGCAATTTTTTTTAATTTTTTGTTTTTAATTTTTTTTTTTCTTACTAACCTAACCTAACCTAACCTTAAATTGACAATTTTTTTTTATTTATTTTTTTTTTCTTAATAACAAACCTAACCTAACCTCATTTAACCTTAAATTGGCAATTTTTTTAATTTTTTTTTTTTTTTTTTTTTTTTTTTTCGCTAATTTTACTACTAAAAATAATATAAAAGTTGACTTTTAATGCTAGAACTGACTTTACCAGGACTAAAGAGAGTCCAAAAGTATATTTTCAAGACTTGAATTGGTGTACAACTCAATTTTCTGGACTGGACAACAAGGTTAGAAGTAAATTAAATTTTTGGACTATTTTATTTCTAAAAATTAGTTCTCAAGACTATTATTGTAGCATTTGGTACCAAAATTGTTTTACTTTTATTAATGAAGAAACTTGACTTTTGGAAATAGTCTTAAACTCGATTTTTCAGTCTTAAAAACCACTAAAAACAGTCTGAATTTCTTAGAGATGCTACAATTTATTGCACCTATGAGTTAAGAAGTCAATTTAATAGTGAAGAAGCTTGAAATAACATTTTCAGTGGACAAACTGGCTTTTAGGCCTGATAAGTCAAAAACTTTGTAAAGATAGTCTTGAAACTCGATTTGAGGCACTGAAAACAGCCTATAAAACACTAAAAACAGTCTAATTTATTAAGAAATATCCGAATTTTTAGCACTGAGGTGTCTAAAAGTCTATTTAATAGTAACAAAGCTTGGAATGCCATTTTAAGTCTATGAAGAATGTAAAAATTGTTTTTTAAGTTTGCTATCTCAATAACTTGGTGAAGATAGTCTTGAAACTCGATTTTCCAAGCTGAAAGCAGTTTTGAAAGCACTAAAATAGTCCAGAATTCGAAGAAAATGAAAAGCAAAGTAAAAAGCATGAAAAGCTAGTTTTCAAAACAATTTTCATTAATCTAATGTCAATGTCCTGTGCATCTAAGACTATTTTCAAGCCTAAAATATTGAAATTTGTCTTCAAATTATGGAAACTCACTTCAAATGCAAATTTTTAAGCTTCTGATGTCACTTTTCATTAGTTCAGTTACATTTTGGGGTTCAAGTAAATTTTTAAGGTTTAAATGTATGAATTTGTAATAACAAATTCTTGAAAAAGTAGTTTTTATGTCTACAAGTCAATTTTTAGTATTAAAGTCTCTCAATTTGCATGAAAACTGGTTACAAACACAATTTTTAAGCTTCTGAAATTTGTATCTTTTCTAATTCAATTTTCAAAACTACTAAGTCTTTTAGTTTGTCTGGAAACTATGAAAACTGGCTACAATAATATTTTTTAAACTTCTTAAGTGAATTTTCCGTTTCCAAGAAAACGATTTTTTAAACAGAAATTTGAAAGATTGTATTTTCCTTAGGAAGCACTTTTCAGGAAAATGACATAATGAATGTCAACTTATTTTTTAATTGGCTATGGATTGGTGAATTATTGACATTTAAAACTGGACCACCCTGTATTAGTTTGAATTTGTCCAATTTAAAATTTAAAAGATCTGTTTTGGCGCGCGCATGTGACGTACGTAATTCTGGGCGATTTTATTGGCTGTTGCACGCCAACTCTGTTTCACTTCTTGTCGCTGATTGGTTGAAAGTGTACTACGTCACTGGCGGTGGGCGTTTTAAACGTGACATTAATGTAGTTTTCAAATCATCATTTTTTTTCCAATTTAGACTTAATATTTTTGAAAACAAAAAAATACGGGTATAATATTTTCAATCCGTTTTGTAAATATGAAATGAAAAAAAAAAATTGTGGGACAGGCCCATTATATTAGAAAACCAGAAACACATGGAATTTCATAAAATTGTCATGAAAAATGTAAAAAATCCAATTTTTATAAAAAAATTGAAAATTGTATTAAAAGAGCAGAAAACATGAAATTTCACAAATTTGTCAAGAAAAATGTAAAAATTCCAATTTTTATAAAAAAATTGAAAATTGTATTAAAAGAGCAGAAAACATGAAATTTCACAAATTTGTCAAGAAAAATGTAAAAATTCCAATTTTTACAAAAAAATTTAAATTTGTATTAAGAGAGCAGAAAGACATGGAAATTCACAAATTTGTCAAGAAAAGTGTAAAAATATCAATTTATACGGAAAAATTGAAATTTGTATTAAGAGAGCAGAAAACATGAAATTTCACAAATTTGTCAAGAAAAATGTAAAAAATCCAATTTTTATAAAAAAATTGAAATTTGTATTAAGAGAGCAGAAAACATGAAATTTCACAAATTTGTCAAGAAAAATGTAAAAAATCCAATTTTTACAAAAAAATTGAAATTTGTATTAAAAAGCAGAAAACATGAAATTTCACAAATTTGTCAAGAAAAATGTAAAAAATCCAATTTTTACGAAAAAATTGAAAATTGTATTAAAAGAGCAGAAAACATGAAATTTCACAAATTTGTCAAGAAAAATGTAAAAATTCCAATTTTTACGGAAAATTGAAATTTGTAGTAAGAGATCAGAAAACATGAAATTTCACAAATTTGTCAAGAAAAATGTAAAAATTCCAATTTGTACAAAAAAATTGAAAATTGTAGTAGGAGAGCAGAAAACATGAAATTTCACAAATTTGTCAAGAAAAATTTCTGAAATCCAATTTTTACAAAAAAAAAATTGAAATTTGTATTAAAAAGCAGAAAACATGAAATTTCACAAATTTGTCCAAGAAAAATGTAAAAAATCCAATTTTTACGAAAAAAAATTGAAAAAATTGTATTAAAAGAGCAGAAAACATGAAATTTCACAAATTTGTCAAGAAAAGTGTAAAAATTCAATTTTTTACGGAAAAATTGAAATTTGTAGTAAGAGATCAGAAAACATGAAATTTCACAAATTTGTCAAGAGAAAAATGTAAAAATTCCAATTTGTACAAAAAAATTGAAAATTGTAGTAAGAGAGCAGAAAACATGAAATTTCACAAATTTGTCAAGAAAAATGTCTGAAATCCAATTTTTACCAAAAAATTGAAATTTGTAGTAAGAGAGCAGAAAACAGGAAATTTCACAAATTTGTCAAGAAAAATGTAAAAAATCCAATTTTTACAAAAAAATTGAAAATTGTAGTAAGAGAGCAGAAAACATGAAATTTCACAAATTTGTCAAGAAAAATGTAAAAAATCCAATTTTTATAGAAAAATTGAAATTTGTAGTAAGAGAGCAGAAAACATGAAATTTCACAAATTTGTCAAGAAAAATGTAAAAAATCCAATTTTTACAAAAAAATTGAAAATTGTAGTAAGAGAGCAGAAAACATGAAATTTCACAAATTTGTCAAGAAAAATTTCTGAAATCCAATTTTTACAAAAAAAAATTGAAAACAAAATATTATATATATATATATATATAATACATCTTTATTCTCCAAAAGAAAAGGCTATCGGCCCTAGTGGCCTTTCTGCCCATAGTAATAACATCATTTAGAGATTAATAATATACACTATTTATAAGCTATCTATATATGTATGTACAATTTCAATAATACAGTACTTATATCTAGAGTTAATGTATGTCTTGGTAGTGTTCTGTCAAAGTTGTGTTTGGCGTCAGGTATCGTGAGGTTCGGGTCTGTCGGGTGAGGCATAACTTATTAATTATTGTCCAGTTGTCTTTTTTGTTTTTCCATTTTGTTTGTATTTTTTGATGTCGGTCCGTTATTTTAATTAAGTTAGTCCGTTGATACAGTAGGTCATTAGATGGGTTGAAAAGAGGATTTTCTGGGTGCCGAATTTTTGTAATTAGTCTCAAGGTGATTTGTTCTGTCGTTTGAATGTATTTTTTGGTTTTGTCGTTTGCGTTTGCTAGTATTATGTTACCATAGTCCAGTAAAGGTCTGCATATGGACTTATAAATTTTTGTAGCTGTATGTGTACTAATTCCGGCTTGTTTGTAAGTAAGTCCTCTGAAGTATTTTGCTCTTTTAGTAATGTTAACCCTAATATTTCGTAAGTGTTTAGTAAATTTCATTTTTGAGTCCAATGTCATACCTAAGTACTTAACGAAGTAACTTGGTCTAGTCGTGTATCCGTCAGCCGTAATTGTAGGTGAGTTTGGTCCTATTTTGTGGTTTGGCAAAAGAAGTTGGTTTTTTTGTGGATTAGGAGTCAGTCTCCACTTGTAGAACCATTCCATAGTTTTGTTTGTAAGTAATTGTAGTTTACTGAAATTTGTATTAAAGAGCAGAAAACATGAAATTTCACAAATTTGTCAAGAAAAATGTAAAAAATCCAATTTTTACGAAAAAATTGAAAATTGTATTAAAAGAGCAGAAAACATGAAATTTCACAAATTTGTCAAGAAAAGTGTAAAAATTCCAATTTTTACGGAAAAATTGAAATTTGTAGTAAGAGAGCAGAAAACATGAAATTTCACAAATTTGTCAAGAAAAATGTAAAAATTGTCTATACTGTGTGTATTGTTGTCTTTGTCTTTCAGTTACAAGAAAAATGTAAAAAAACCGAGAGGGAAGTTCTTCGAGGCGGTGAAAGAGACGCCAGCCAGCGCTGTGGTGGCCGTGGTGTGCTTCCTCAGCGTGTGGAGCGTTCTGGGATTGGCCGGGTTCCACACCTACCTCACCACCAGCAACCAGACGACCAACGAAGACGTGAGTGCGTTGTTGCCAAATTGGCTTTTTTTTTTTTTTTTTCTTTGACAATCCTAACCTAACCTTAAATTGGTTTTTTTTTTTTTTTTATTTTGCAATTTTTTTTTCCACTAACCTAACTAACCTAACTTAACTTTAAATTTGCAATTTTTTTTTCTTTTTTTTTTATTTTTTTTTCTCACTAACAAACCTAACCTAACCTCATTTAACCTTAAATTTGCAATTTTTTTTTTTTTTTTTTTTTTTTTTAATTTTTTTTTTTTTTTTTTTTTTTTATTATTTTTTTTTTTTTCCACTAACAAACCTAACCTTCACTTAACTTTATGGACAATTTTTTTTTTATTTTTTTTTTTTTTACTAACCTAACCTCACTTAACCTTAAATTGGCAATTTTTATTTTTTTTTTATTATTTTTTTATTTTTTTTTTTTTTTTTACCGACATACCTAACCTAACCCCACTTAACCTTAAATTGGCAATTTATTTATTTTTTTTTTTTTATTTATTTTTTTTTTTAACAAACCTAACCTAACCTCACTTAACCTTAAATTGACAAATTTTTTTTTATTTTTTTTTTTTTATTTTTTTTTTACTAACAAACCTAACCTAACTCATTTAACCTTAAATTGGCAATTTTTTTTTCATTTTTATTTTTTTTTTTCTTTATTTTTTTTTACAAACCTAATCTAACCTCACTTAACCTTAAATTGGCATTTTTTTTTTTTTTTTTTTTTTTTTTTTTTTTTTTTTATTATTTTTTTTTATTTTTTTTTTTTTACTAACAAACCTAACCTAACCTAACTAACCTTAAATTGGCAATTTTTTTAATTTTTTTCACTTGCCAAAGAAACATTTTTTTTTTAAATTTCCGTTTTTTATTTAAAGTTTTTTTTCTTTTTTTTGGAACATTCTTTTTTTTTTATGAAGTTTTTTTTTTTCTTGAAACCTATTCCTAACCTTCTATAACCTTAAATTGACAACCTTTGAAAAGTTTTTTATTCTACTAAGTTGCCAAAGAAACATTCTAGAACCTTCTGAAGTCTTCTGAAACATTGTAGAATTTTTTGAAACATTCTAGAATCTTCTTGAAACCTTCCAGAACATTCTACAATCCGTGGAAGCCTTCTGGAACATTCTAAAGTGTTCTGAATCATTCTAGAACCTCCTGAAATATTCTTAAACCTTCTAAAGCATTCTAGAACTTTCTGAAGTCTTTTGAAACATTCTAAAGTTTTCTGAATGATTCTAGAATCTCCAGAAGTCTTTAAAACCTTTTGAAACATTCTACAATCCGTGGAAGCCTTCTGAAACATTCTGAAACTTTCTGAACATTCTAGAAGTCTTCTGGAACCTTCTAAAGTCTTTTAATACATTCTAGAATTTTCTTGAAGTCTTCTGAACATTCTGAGAACATTCTAGAACCTCATAAAGCCTTCTAGAACAGGATTCTAAAATCTTCTTGAAACATTCTACAATCCGTGGAAGCCTTCTGGAACATTCTAAAGTGTTCTAAGACATTCTGGAACTTCTTGAAGGCTTCTGGAACATTGTAAAATTTCTTGAAACATTCTACAGAACATTCTGGAAACCTTCTGAACATTCTAGAACCTCATTGAAGCGTTCTGGAACATTCTAAAGTCTTTTTGAAACCTTCTAGAATATTCTAAAACTTTCTGAAACATTCTACAATTCGTGGAAGCCTTCTGGAACATTCTAAAGTGTTCTGAGACATTCTAGAATCTCCTAAAGTCTTCTGAAACATTCTAAAACTTTCTAAAACATTCTAGAACCTTCCGAAGTCTTCTGAAACATTCTAGAAGCTTTTGAAACCTTCCAGAACATTCTAAAACCTTCTGAGAACATTCTACAATCCGTGGAAGTCTTCTGGAACATTCTAAAGTGTTCTGAGACATTCTAGAACCTCTTGAAACTTCTGAACCATTTTAAAGTCTTTTGGAACCTTCTGAAATCTTCTGGAACATTCTAGAATCTCTTGAAGCCTTTTGAAACATTCTGGAATCCTCTGAAGTCTTCTGAAACATTTTAAAAGGGTTCTAACATTCTAGAACCTTCTGAAACCTTCTAGAACATTCTAAAACCTTCTGAAGTCTTCTGAGAACATTCTGGAACCTTCTGAAACATTCTAGAAGTCTTTTGAAAGCCTTCTGGAACATTCTAAAACCTTCTGAAACATTCTGAACCATTTTAAAGTCTTTGGAAGTCTTCTAGAACCTTCTGAAGTCTTCTGAAACATTCTAGAATCTTCTTGAAATCTTTAAAGACATTCTAAAAGTCTTCTGAAACATTCTAAATCTTCGTGGAAGGCTTCTGGAACATTCTAGAAGTGTTCTGAACATTCTAAAACCTTCTGAAACATTCTAGAATCTCTTAAAGTCTTCTGGAACATTCTGGAACCTTCTAAAGCCTTCTATAGTCTTCTGAAGTCTTCTGGAACATTCTAAAGGGTTTTGAAACATTCTAGAACCTTCTGAACCTTCTAGAAGTCTTCTAAAACTTTCTGAAGTCTTCTAGAAACACTCTAAATTCTTCTGAAACACTCTGGAACCTTCTGAACCATTCTAAAGTTTTCTGAAACATTCTAGATCCTGGAAGCCTTCTGAAATATTCTAAGGCTTTCTAAAATCATTCTAGAACGTTCTTGAATCCATCTAAAGCATTCTAGAAAGTTTCTAGAAGCTTCTGGAACGTTTCGCGGCATTCTAAAACCTTCTAGAACCATCTAGCGCATTCTAAAATCATCTAGAAATTCTGAAATGTTCTAAAGCATTCTAGAATCTGTTTGAAGCCTTCTGGAACATTCTAGAATCTCTTGAAACCTTCTAGAATCTTCTGAAGTCTTCTAAAACATTCTAAATCCGTGGAAGCCTTCTGAAACATTCTAGAATCCATTGAAATTCTAGAACATCTTAAAGTCTTCTGAAGACATTCTGGAACCTTCTGAAGTCTTCTGAAACATTCTGAACATTCTAGAATCTTCTGAAGTCTTCTGGAACATTCTAGAACCCTTTAAACATTCTAGAACCTTCTGAAGTCTTTTGGTACGTTTCTTCTGAAATATTCTAAACCTTCTAAAGCATTTCTAGAACCTTCTGAAATCTTCTGAAACATTCTAGAATCTGTCTTTTGGAACATTCTAAAACTTCTGAACATTCTAAAAGCTTTTGAAACCTTCTGAAACATTCTAGAATCTCTTGAAGCCTTCTAAACATTCTAAAACTTCCGAAGTCTTCTGAAACTTTCCAAAACATTCTAGAACCTTCTAGAAGCCTTCTGGAAACTAAATTCTTTTGAAACATTCTAGAACCTCTTGAAACCTTCTGAAACATTTCTGGAACCTTCTGAAGTCTTCTGGAACATTCTGAAGTGTTCTGAGACATTCTGGAACCTCTTGAAGGCTTCTGAAACTTTCTAGAACATTCTAAAACATTCTACAATCAGTGGAAGTCTTCTGAAACATTCTAGAAGTCTTCTGAAAGTTTCTGAAGTCTTTTGAAACATTCTAGAATCTTTTGAAACCTTCTAGAACCTTCTGAAACCTTCTAGTCTTTTGTAACATTCTAAAGTCTTCTAAAACATTCTAAAACCTTCTAAAGCATTCTAGAACCTTCTGAAACCTTCTGAACATTCTAAAGTCTTCTGAAACATTCTAGAATCTTCTAAACCTTCCAAAACATTCTACAAAGTTTTCTGAAACATTCTAGAAGCTTTTGAAACCTTCTGAAAACATTCTAGAATATCCTAGAGTATTCTGAAGTCTTCTGGAACCTTCTGAAACATTCTAGAATCTCTTGAAACCTTCTTCTGAAACATTCTAAAACTTTCTGAAACATTCTAGAACCTCTTAAAGCCTTTTGAAACATTCTAGAACTTCCTGAAGTCTTCCGAAATATTCTTGAAACCTTCTAGAATCTTCTGAAGCCTTCTCGAACACTCTAAATTCTTCTGAAAACATTCTGGAACCTTCTGAAGTCTTCTGAAACATTCTAGAATTTCCTGAAGTCTTCTAGAACATTCTGAAGTCTTTTGAAACCTTCTGAATGATTCTAGAAATTCCTGAAGTGTTTCGAAATATTCTTAAACCTTCTAAAGCATTCTAAAACCTTCTGAAACATTCTACAATCCGTGGAAACCTTCTGGAACATTCTAAAGTGTTCTGAGACATTCTAGAAGCTTTTGAAACCTTCTAGAATATTCTAAAACTTTCTGAAGTCTTCTAGAACCTTCTGAAACGCTATAAAACCTTTTAAAGATTCGAGTGCGTTGTTGCCAAATTGACATTTTTTTTTTTTGATCTTTTTTTTATTTTTTTTTTTTTTTTTTTTTTTTGTTTTTTTTTTTTTTTTTTTTTTTTTTCATTTTGTATCCTTGACGTGTATAAACCATCTGGTGCTTAACTTAACATGAATAAAGTATTATTTTTGTTTTTCTTATTTTTTTTTTCATTATTTTTTTTTTTTTTTTTTCATTTTTTTTTTTTTTTTTTTTATTTTTTTGTTTTTCTTATTTTTTTTGTTTTTTTTTTCATTATTTTTTTTTTTTTTTTTTCATTTTTTCATTTTTTTTTTTTTTTTTTTTTTAGTTTTTTTTGTTTTTTTTTTTTTTTTTGTTTTTTTTTTTTTCATTTTTTTTTTTTTTTTCACTTTTTTTTTTTTTTGTTTTTTTATTTTTTTTTTTTTTTTTTTTCATTTTTTTTTTTTTTTTTTCATTTTTTTTTTTTTTTTTTTTTCATTTTTTCTCGTTTTTCCAGATCAAAGGCTCGTTCGCGAGCAAACGAGGCCAAACCGGCCTCAATCCGTACTCGGAGGGCAACGTGTGCCTCAATTTCGTCCACATTCTGTGCGGCCCGGTGGCGCCCTCTCTGATTGACAGGTGGGTGGCATTTGACGTTTCTTTTTGACGTTTTTGACAGGCGCACACGTCAACTGTCAAAATTTTATTTCCCCCTCTCTTTTAGGCGGGGAATCGTCACCGACAGTTACCGAATGGAAATCAATCAACCGGTTTTGGCCGAAACGACCCTGAAAGCGGCAAATTACGCAGTAAAACCGCATTATCAGGTACGTCACTCCCAAAATACGAAAATTTCTTAATACCCTCTTGTAGAGAATTAAATTCCCTACAACTTTCCTTCTCTACACTTTTGCTGTAGCTCCTCAAATAACGGAGCTACGCTCAATCAAAGTTCAGTCACCGTTTTTGCCCTGTAACTCCCTGAGGAGGCCCTTTAGGGCAAAAACGCTCTGGTACACTCTTGTAGACCATAAAATTCCCTACAACTTTCATTCTCTACACTTTCTTTGTAGCTCCTCAAATAACGGAGCTACGCTCACTCAAAATGGAGTTTAATGCAAAAACAGTCACGTGACTATTTTTTATTTGACTATTTTAAATGTCAAAATATTAAACGGTCACGTGACTCTTTTTTATGCGAAAAAAGTCACGTGACTATTTTCAATCGTCAAATTCAATTTCTAAAATATTTTTAATTTTAAAAGTCACGTGACTCTTTTTTATACGAAAACAGTCACGTGACTATTTTAAATGTCAAAATATTATTTCTAAGGTCACGTGACTCTTTTTTATGCGAAAAAAGTCACGTGACTATTTTCAATCGTCAAATTTAATTTCTAAAAGTCACGTGACTATTTTAAATGTCAACATATTATTTCCAACGTCACGTGACTCTTTTTATTGCGAAAACAGTCACGTGACTATTTTCAATCGTTCAAATGTAATTTTAAAGGTCACGTGACTGCTTTAAATGTCAAAATATTATTTCAAAGGTCACGTGACTTTTTTTAATGTGAAAACAGTCACGTGACACTTTTTTACCGTCAAAACGAATTTTTGAAGGTCACGTGACTGTCAAAATATTATTTCAAAGGTCACGTGACTTCTTTTAATGCGAAAACGTCACGTGACTATTTTTAATAGTCAAATATAATTTTAAAGGTCACGTGACTCTGTTTTATGCAAAAACAGTCACGTGACACGTTTTTACCGTCAAAACGGAATTCCGAAGGTCACGTGACTGTTTTAAGTGTCGAAATATTATTTTAATGGTCACGTGACTCTATTTTATGCGAAAAAAGTCACGTGACTATTTTCAGTCGTCAAATGCAATTTTAAAAGTCACGTGACACTTTTTTACCGTTAAAATCGAATTCTGAAGGTCACGTGACTTTTTTTAATGCGAAAACAGTCACGTGACTATTTTAAATAATCAAAATATTATTGGAAAGGTCAGGTGACTCCGTTTGATGTAAAAAAGTCACGTGACTATTTTCAATCGTCAAATGTAATTTTTAAAAGTCACGTGACTGCTTTTTTTGCGAAAACAGTCACGTGACTAATTTAAATATTAAAATATTGTTACAAAGGTCACGTGACTTCTTCTAATACAAAAACAGTCACGTGACATTTTTCTACCGTCAAAACGGAATTCCGAAAGTCACGTGACTGTTTTAAATGTCAAAATATTATTTTAACGGTCACGTGACTCCTTTTAATACAAAAACAGTCACGTGACTATTTTCAATCGTCAAATTTAATTTTAAAGGTCACGTGACACTTTTTTACCGTCAAAACCGAATTCTAAAAGTCACGTGACTGTTTTTAGAGTCAAAATACTGTTACATTAATCACGTGACTCTTTTCAATATGATAAAAGTCACGTGACTGTTTTAAATGTCAAAATATTATTTCAAAGGTCACGTGACTTTTTTTAATGCAAAAACAGTCACGTGACTATTTTCAATCGTCAAATTTAGTTATAAAAGTCACGTGACTGTTTTAACTGTTAAAATATTATTTTAAAGGTCACGTGACTCCTTTTAATACCAAAACAGTCACGTGACACGTTTTTACCGTCAAAGCGGAATTCTGAAGGTCACGTGACTATTTTTAATGTAAAAATATTATTTTAAAGGTCAGGTGACTCTTTTTTATGTGAAAAATGTCACGTGACTCTTTTAATGCGAAAACAGTCACGTGACTATTTTCAATCGTCAAATTTAATTTTTAAGTCACGTGACTGCTTTAAATGTCAAAATATTATTTCAAATGTCACGTGACTCCTGTTAATGCAAAAACAGCCACGTGACTTCTTTTAATGTGAAAACAGTCACGTGACACGTTTTTACCGTCAAAACGGAATTCTGAAGGTCACGTGACTATTTTTAATGTCAAAATATTATTTCAAAGGTCAGGTGACTCTTTTTTATGTGAAAAATGTCACGTGACTCCTTTAAATTGCAAAAACAGTCACGTGACTGTTTTAAATGTCAAAATATTATTTCCAAGGTCACGTGACTTCTTTTCAAGCGAAAACAGTCACGTGACTATTTTCAAAGGTCACGTGACTATTTTAATGCGAAAACAGTCACGACTGTTTTAACTATTTTCAAAGGTCACGTGACTATTTTAATGCGAAAACAGTCACGTGACTATTTTAAATATCAAAATATTATTTGAAAGGTCAGGTGACTCCGTTTGATGTAAAAACAAGTCACGTGACTATTTTCAATCGTCAAATGTCATTTTTAAAAGTCACGTGACTATTTTAAATTTCAAAATATTGTTACAAAGGTCACGTGACTTCTTCTAATACAAAAACAGTCACGTGACATTTTTCTACCGTCAAAACGGAATTCCGAAAGTCACGTGACTGTTTTAAATGTCAAAATATTATTTTAACGGTCACGTGACTCCTTTTAATGCAAAAACAGTCACGTGACACGTTTTTACCGTCAAAGCGGACTATTATTTTCAATCATCAAATTTAATTTTTGAAGGTCACGTGACTATTTTTAATGTAAAAATAATTATTTTAAAGGTCAGGTGACTCTTTTTTATGTGAAAAATGTCACGTGACTTCTTTTCAAGTGTCACGTCTATTTTAATGCGAAAACAGTCACGTGACTATTTTCAATCGTCAAATTTAATTTTTAAGTCACGTGACTGCTTTAAATGTCAAAATATTATTTCAAATGTCACGTGACTCCTGTTAATGCAAAAACAGCCACGTGACTTCTTTTAATGTGAAAACAGTCACGTGACACGTTTTTACCGTCAAAACGGAATTCTGATGGTCCCGTGACTATTTTTAATGTCAAAATATTATTTCAAAGGTCAGGTGACTCTTTTTTATGTGAAAAATGTCACGTGACTCCTTTAAATTAAAAAAAACAGTCACGTGACTGTTTTAAATGTCAAAATATTATTTCCAAGGTCACGTGACTTCTTTTCAAGCGAAAACAGTCACGTGACTATTTTAAAAGGTCACGTGACTATTTTAATGCGAAAACAGTCACGTGACTATTTTCAATCGTCAAATTTAATTTTTAAGTCACGTGACTGCTTTAAATGTCAAAATATTATTTCAAATGTCACGTGACTCCTGTTAATGCAAAAACAGCCACGTGACTTCTTTTAATGTGAAAACAGTCACGTGACACGTTTTTACCGTCAAAACGGAATTCTGATGGTCACGTGACTATTTTTAATGTCAAAATATTATTTCAAAGGTCAGGTGACTCTTTTTTATGTAAAAAATGTCACGTGACTCCTTTAAATTAAAAAAACAGTCACGTGACTGTTTTAAATGTCAAAATATTATTTCCAAGGTCACGTGACTTCTTTTCAAGCGAAAACAGTCACGTGACTATTTTAAAAGGTCACGTGACTCTTTTTTCTGTGAAAAAAGTCACGTGACTATTTTCAATCCTCAAATTTAATTTTTAAGTCACGTGACTGCTTTAAATGTGAAAATATTATTTCAAATGTCACGTGACTTTTTTAATGCAAAAACAGTCACGTGACTCTTTGGAAGAAACGTCAAATATTGACGGTTCTAGTTTTTGACAGTCTCCCTGTCATTCGAACGTCATTTGTTTACAGAACGGCGTCGCCGCGAACCACGTGACCGGCAACGGCGACGCGCACGACGACGAAGCGACGTCGGGCGGCATCTACCGGCAAACGACGACAACGACATCAGGTACGTACGGTGCGCCGAAGCGCCATCTGCGGGTGGCGCAACAAATCGGTTGCGCGGCCAACGCGAAAATTATACCGCGTCACGTGACCGCCAGTCGCAGCATGCCGCACATCGAACGGGGCGCCATCTATCGCGTCGATGGTCGTCGGGCTCCGCCCCCGCCCCCGCCCCCCGCCGTCGACGCGGCGGCGTTGCCGCGACGACCGTACACGCCCCCCGAGAAACGCTACAACGTTGCCACGTTTGGCGCGAAACGACCGCGCAGCGTTCACGTGACCTTTGACGCGCCGCCGCACCTCGTCTACAGTCATTTGTTTGTGCAAAATCGGTTGGATTGATTACTGTCCAGGAACGGCAAAAATGTGAAATTCAGTGTCCGCGAACGGCAAAAACGTCATAACTCACATTCTAAACGTCCGATTTGAGTGGTTTTTGCGCGAGCTGGTAGCTTAGACTGTACTCAATCCCCAGTAAAAAAATCAACACCATCAGACTTAATCCAGGGACGTAGCAGCCCAAGAAACCCAAGAAAACTGTAAAAACGTGAACTGAGTGTCCGCGAACGGCAAAAACGCCATAACTCACATTCTAAACGTCCGATTTGAGTGGTTTTTGCGCGAGCTGGTAGCTTAGACTGTACTCAATCCCCAGTAAAAAAATCAACAACATCAGACTTAATCCAGGGACGTAGCAGCCCAAGAAATCAAGAAAACAGCAAAAATGTGAAATTTACTGTCCGCGAACGGCAAAAACGTCATAACTCACATTCTAAACGTCCGATTTGAGTGGTTTTTGCGCGAGCTGGTAGCTTAGACTGTACTCAATCCCCAGTAAAAAAATCAACAACATCCGACTTAATCCAGGGACGTAGCAGCCCAAGAAACCCAAGAAAACAGCAACGCCATAAACATTCTAAAAAAGTGGTGAAATTCAGTGTCCCCAGGAACGGCTTAAAAACGCCCATAACTCACATTCTAAACGTCCGATTTGAGTGCCATAACTCACATTCTAAACGTCCGATTTGAGTGGTTTTTGCGCGAGCTGGTAGCTTAGACTGTGCCTTCTCTTAATTAATTTAAATTTTTTCTGTACCTTTCGGTTGGCCTGACTGGGGGGCGTGTTTTTGATGCGCGCGGTACCGCCCCCATCCCCCACCCCCCTCCCCGCCCTTTTTCGGGGTAAGTTTCGTAGTGTTTGCGCATGCGGTTTGTCTCCGATTGGCTGAAATGTTTGGCGAAGCATGGCAACGTCGCAACGCTTCCGTTTTTGTACACCGCTTCGCTGCTTTGCACATTTTTAAGCGCATTTTTGATATTCTCCATTGTAATGGAGAGTATCAAAAGTGGAATAACTCGGGAACGGTTGGAGGGATTTTGATGATTTTTTGACAGAAACTGACTTTTGACAGGTACTTTCTTGCCTGAAAATTTCAACCTTTTAACTTGAAAACCAACCGAGTTATGGCACTTTTGATACTCTCCATTACAATGGAGAGTATCAAAAGTGGAATAACTCGAGAACGGTTGGAGGGATTTTGATGATTTTTTTACCAGCACTTAGTGCTTGGCCAGGACTGTCTACAGTAAAATTTTCAAACCTCTCACTAAACCACAAACGGAGTTATTGCAAGTGCAGAATTTTGATAATTTTTCTCATCTCAGACATGGTAAAAGGTTGTAGCCACCAACCCTAAAAATTTCAGCCTTCCAGCTTGAAAAACAACCGAATTACAGCACTTTTGATACTCTCCATTGTAATGGAGAGTATCAAAAGTGGAATAACTCGGGAACGGTTGGAGGGATTTTGATGATTTTTTGACACAAACTGACTATTGACAGGTACTTTCTACCCTAAAAATTTCAACCTTTTAACTTGAAAAACAACCGAGTTATGGCACTTTTGATACTCTCCATTGTAATGGAGAGTATCAAAAGTGGAATAACTCGGGAACGGTTAGAGGGATTTTGATGATTTTTTGACACAATCTGACTTTTGACAGGTACTTTCTTGCCTGAAAATTTCAACCTTCTAACTTGAAAAACAACCGAGTTATGGCACTTTTGATACTCTCCATTGTAATGGAGAGTATCAAAAGTGGAATAACTCGGAACGGTTAGAGGGATTTTGATGATTTTTTGACACAATCTGACATATTGACAGGTACTTTCTTGCCTGAAAATTTCAACCTTCCAACTCAAAAACCAACCGAGTTACAAGCATTTTTCACTTTTGCAACGTTGCCAATTTTGTTTTTTTTTTTGACAGAAAACGCGGGCAGCGTGACTCATCTGGTGTCGAACGAGCATCCGCTGGCAACAGCGCCCGACGACTACGCGACGCTGTACAAGAGCCAGCCGACGCTGAACCGGTCGCCGGTGTACGGGAACGCGCTGTTGCCGGAGCGGGCGCTTAGCAAAGCGCGCAGCTACGCGGACCGGATCGACGGTGGCGCGCAAGCGTCGACGGAACCACGTGACCGCGCGGACAAGCCGAAGGGCGCCGAAGCGAAGCTGGACAACGATTTGACGGCGTGCGACAAGGAAAACAGTCTTTTGAGTGCGAGCAGGTTAGTTGACGTCAAAAAATGACAGATTGTCAAAAAAAATAATTTTCAAGTTTGTACTCTTTTTTGACTAATTCGGGGACGGGGAATCCAACGCGACTAAAATTAACCGCGTAACTGTCACTCAAACGTCAAAAAAAATGACAGATTGTCAAGAAAAATAAATTTTCAAGTTTGTACTCGTTTTTGACTAATTCGGGGACGGGGAATCCAACGCGACTAAAATTAACCGCGTAACTGTCACTCAAACGTCAAAAAAAATGACAGATTGTCAAAAAAAATTAATTTTCAAGTTTGTACTCGTTTTCGACTAATTCGGGGACGGGGAATCCAACGCGACTAAAATTAACCGCGTAACTGTCACTCAAACGTCAAAAAATGACAGATTGTCAAAAAAATCAATTTTCAAGTTTATACTCGTTTTCGACTAATTCGGGGACGGGGAATCCAACGCGACTAAAATTAACCGCGTAACTGTCACTCAAACGTCAAAAAATGACAGATTGTCAAAAAAAATAAATTTTCAAGTTTATACTCGTTTTCGACTAATTCGGGGACGGGGAATCCAACGCGCAACTGTCACTCAAACGTCAAAAAAATGACAGATTGTCAAGAAAAAATAAATTTTCAAGTTTATACTCGTTTTCGACTAATTCGGGGACGGGGAATCCAACGCAACTAAAATTAACCGCGTAACTGTCACTCAAACGTCAAAAAATGACAGATTGTCAAAAAAATTAATTTTCAAGTTTGTACTCGTTTTTGACTAATTCGGGGACGGGGAATCCAACGCGACTAAAATTAACCGCGTAACTGTCACTCAAACGTCAAAAAAAATGACAGATTGTCACTAAAACTGGGAATCAAACGTAAAATTAATCGCGTAACTGTCACTTAAACGTCAAAAAAAATGACAATTGTCAAAAAAAATAATTTTTTCGTTTTTGCAGATTGCAACTAAAATTCGCAGATTGCGACTTTTGCAGGACACCACGATGATCGAGAGTGCTCTGGATTTGGATTCGTTGGAGGATTCGAGCGTGGGCGCCGACAGTCAGGCGGGACTGTTTTCGAAAAATTGACATTTGACAGCTGTGTCATATTCGCACGTCAAATGCGCACTATTTATTTTTTTTTTTTTTGTATAGTAGTAGGCTAAGTTTTCCTCTACATTTATTATATACAGAACGAGAGGTACAACACCTCTGTTGCCTTCATTTAAAAAAAAAAAAAAAAAAAAAAATTTTTTTTACAAAAAAAAATTAAAAATTAAAAAATTGAAAAAAATTTTTTTTTTTTTTTTTTTTTCTAGTTGTAATTTATGAATCGAGTCGTCATTTTGTCAAGAAAGTTTCGTTTAGTAACAACCGACTGATACGACGTAATATTACAGAAATTTGATCTCCACGAAGACCCACACGTGTGTTATATATATTTTTGTAATTTATGTTTATATTATATATATATATAGATATATACAGATAAGGGTTAAATTTACGATATTAAAATGAATTTTTGAGTTATAATGCGTGTGTTATTTCATAATTTGCAATTTCCGCCATTTTGGATTGAAATCNAGNTGGGGCNTATANGANGCGTGTGNGCGTNAACNACAATNTACGNTTGACTCNGGNCGTNATNCTCCANGGGNGNCANATGTNGCCGTGANANGCCCTGNANTCACNTTGTNGCCTAGGNANNGCNGNNTNTNNNANCCGTAAGGAGAGAGCGNATCCANCCACAAATCGTCATATCGCCNAGTNGGTAGGCGCCTTNGCGCCGGANTGATTAACCNATGNAACAGNCGGAANCANATNGTCGNTTNCNTTGGGCGAACAATTAACCGCNGATNATGGCCGTNTGANNANNANCCGTGCNNNNTCCGNATGTNGGCTGTGANGTTNNNNAATNACTNTNGACNCCANNNTNTGGNNGATNTATTTCTNTCTNGGAAGTNCNAGTNTCTCNNAGNGANCTGANAACGNCTNNCATTNACGTTCGGGTCNCNTCCTCCNNNANTCCANGGNTACNTNGCNNATAACGNNATGTCGGNGCGAGAGNTGNTCAANTCCTTCAAAAAATTAAAAAATAAACTAAAAAAAGTAGAAAATTGAAAAAAGTGCAGAAAAAGGTTAAAAATGACCTCTCAAACGTTTTTAAAAAGTCAAAATACAAAAAAATGTAAAAATAAACTTAAAAAAGTGGAAAATTGAAAAAAGGGTAGAAAAACGTTAAAAATGACCTCTCAAACGTTTTTAAAAAGTCAAAAAACAAAAAAATTTAAAAATAAACTTAAAAAGTAGAAAATTAAAAAAAGTGCAGAAAAACGTTAAAAATGACCTCTCAAACGTTTTTAAAAAGTCGAAAAACAAAAAAAATTAAAAATAAACTAAAAAAAGTGGAAAATTGAAAAAAGGAAAAACGTTAAAAATGACCTCTCAAACGTTTTTAAAAAATCGAAAAACAAAAAAATTTAAAAATAAACTAAAAAAAGTAGAAAATTGAAAAAAGTGCAGAAAAAGGTTAAAAATGACCTCTCAAACGTTTTTAAAAAGTCAAAATACAAAAAAATGTAAAAATAAACTTAAAAAAGTGGAAAATTGAAAAAAGGGTAGAAAAACGTTAAAAATGACCTCTCAAACGTTTTTAAAAAGTCAAAAAACAAAAAAATTTAAAAATAAACTAAAAAAAGTAGAAAATTGAAAAAAGTGCAGAAAAAGGTTAAAAATGACCTCTCAAACGTTTTTAAAAAGTCGAAAAACAAAAAAATTTAAAAAATAAACTTAAAAAAGTGGAAAATTGAAAAAAGGTAGAAAAACGTTAAAAATGACCTCTCAAACGTTTTTAAAAAGTCAAAAAACAAAAAAATTTAAAAATAAACTAAAAAAAGTAGAAAATTGAAAAAAGTGCAGAAAAAGGTTAAAAATGACCTCTCAAACGTTTTTAAAAAGTCAAAAAACAAAAAAATTTAAAAATAAACTAAAAAAAGTAGAAAATTGAAAAAAGTGCAGAAAAAGGTTAAAAATGACCTCTCAAACGTTTTTAAAAAGTCAAAATACAAAAAAAATAAAAATAAACTAAAAAAAGTGGAAAATTGAAAAAAGTGTAGAAAAAGGTTAAAAATGACCTCTCAAACGTTTTTAAAAAGTCAAAATACAAAAAAATTTAAAAATAAACTTAAAAAAGTGGAAAATTGAAAAAAGGGCAGAAAAACGCCAAAAAAGACCTCTCAAACGTTTTTAGAAAGTCCGAAAATGGCCGTTAGAGGGCGTCAAAGTTTACCTAAGAAATTTTGTACTTTTCTAGTGCACTCAGTCATTCAAACCTAAATTACTCACTTATTTGAGACACTTTGTATAAACTTTTATACGTCAATGGATAGCCAATGAAATGGGCTTTCCAGTGATATGGTCACATGATTTAATAGGTTGATTGGTTTGGCCGCTAGAGGGCGTCAAAGTTGACATAAGAAATGTCGAACTTTTCTAGTGCATTCAGTCATTCAAACCTAAATTACTCACTTATTTGAGACACTTTGTATAAACTTTTATACGTCAATGGATAGCCAATGAAATGGGCTTTCCAACGATATGGTCACATGATTTAATAGGTTGATTGGTTTGGCCGCTAGAGGGCGTCAAAGTTGACATAAGAAATGTCGAACTTTTCTAGTGCATTCAGTCATTCAAACCTAAATTACTCACTTATTTGACACATTTTGTATAAACTTTTATACATCATTGGATAGCTAATTAAAAGGGCTTTCCAACGATATGGCAACACTGGTTGATCGGTTGCTTCGTTTGGCCGCTAGAGGGCGCCAAAGTTTACCCAAGAAATTTCAACTTTTCCGGTGCACCGTTCGATTCAAACCTAAATTACTCGCTTATTTGAGACACTTTGTATAGACTTTTATACGTCAATGGAAAGCCAATGAAATGGGCTTTCCAGAGATATGGTCACATGATTTAATAGGTTGATTGGTTTGGCCGCTAGAGGGCGTCAAAGTTGACATAAGAAATGTCGAACTTTTCTAGTGCATTCAGTCATTCAAACCTAAATTACTCGCTTATTTCAGACACTTTGTATAGACTTTTATATATCGATGGAAAGCCCATTTCATGGGCTTTCCATCGACGTACAAAAATCGATTGGTTAGCGGCACGGTTCGGCCGCTAGGGGGCGTCAAAACAAAACAAACCATACTGGGTAAACATAACCTTTATTTTACAAAAACAGCGCAACAACAGCCAAACTATCAACATTTTGAGGTTAAAACGCGCACACTCAATACACACTCAGTCAGTATTTCCTAAAAAAACAAAAAAAATGTCCGCTTAAGCCCTCCCACACCACTCCCGGTTAACTTTAACCGGAACCAAACTCAAACAGGTAACCGCTACCGAAACTGTACGGTTTTCCGGGTTCGTCGGTGTATTCGGGTTCCTTTTCGCCCAGGGCGTTGTTGGTGGGCGACGGATTCGCCCTCAGGGCGGCGTAGGGCGACTGGCCCTGATAGACTGGGCGGGGTTGGGGGGCGGCCGTTTGGGCGAAAACTTTCGGGTGGTAGTACGATTGGGCGACGCCATTTTGCTGTTTCTGAGGCCGTTCGTACACTTCCGGTCTGTATTGGCCGTCGTCCTGGTTCGATCGCGGCTGAAAACGGAAATTAACCTCAAAACTTGCTTTTTACCCTGTAACTCCCTGAGGAGGCCCTTAAGGGCAAAAACGCTCGAATACAATCTTGTAGAGGAGGAAATTTCCTACAACTTTCCTTCTCTACAATTTTCTGATAGCTCGCTAAATAACGGAGCTACGCTCCGTTAAAAAACTTGGTGTCTTCTGAGTCCAAACAGTTGCAGAGTTAACTTTGAAAATTCATATCTCCTGAACCGTTTCAAGTACGGACCTGATTTTTTGCTCAGACACGGTTCTGAGCCAGGGGAGTACTCACACAAAATTTCACTAAAATATTTTAAAAACCAGGACCGTAATGGTGTCTTCTGAGCACCAAACCAATTTTTGCAGAGTCAACTTTGAAAATTCATATCTCCTGAACGGTTTGGAGTACAGACCTGATTTTTGGGTCAGAGACGGTTCTGACCCAGGGAGTACTCACACAAAATTTCACTAAAATATTTTTAAAAACCAGGGCCGTAATGAAGGAAAAACCAACTAAGTGTCTTCTGAGCCCAAACCTACAGTTTTGTGCAGAGTGTCAACTTTGAAAATTCATATCTTCTGAACCGTTTGGAGTACAGACCTGATTTTTGGGTTAGAGACGGTTCTAAGCTAGGGGAGTACTCACACAATATTTTTGGGGTGTAAGTCCTTTTCACCCTGTAACTCCTTAAGGAGGCCCTTGAGGGCAAAAATGCTAAGAAACAATCTTGTAGAGGATGAAATTTCCTACAACTTTCATTCTCTACGATTTTTTGATAACTCGTCAAATAACGGAGCTACGCTCCGTTAAAAAACTTGGTGTCTTCTGAGTCCAAACAGTTGCAGAGTTAACTTTGAAAATTCATATCTTCTGAACGGTTTGAAGTACAGACCTGATTTTTGGGTCAGAGACGGTTCTGAGCCAGGGGAGTACTCACACAAAATTTCACTAAAATATTTTAAAAACCAGGACCGTAGTGAAGGAAAAACCAAATAAGTGTCTTCTGATCCCAAACCTACTTTTGTGCAGAGTTAATTTTGAAAATTCGAAAAACGAAAAAATTAAAAAATAAACATAAAAAAGTAGAAAATTGAAAAAAGTGTAGAAAAACGTTAAAAATGACCACTCAAACGCTTTTAAAAAGTCGAAAAACAAAAAAATTAAAAAATAAACATAAAAAAGTGGAAAAGTGAAAAAAGTGCAGAAAAACGTTAAAAATGGCCTCTCAAACGTTTTTAAAAAGTCCAAAAATAAAAAAAAATTAAAATAAACTAATAAAAGTAGAAAATTTAAAAAAGTGCAGAAAAACGTTAAAAATGACCTCTCAAAGGTTTTCACCCTTTACCTTCTTAAGAAGGCCCTTGAGGGCAAAAATGTTAAGAAACAATCTTGTAGAGGAGGAAATTTCCTACAACTTTCATTCTTTACGATTTTTCGATAGCTCGTCAAATAACGGAGCTACGCTCCGTTAAAAAACTTGGTGTCTTCTGAGTCCAAACAGTTGCAGAGTTAACTTTGAAAATTCATATCTCCTGAACGGTTTGGAGTACAGACCTGATTTTTGGGTCAGAGACGGTTCTGAGCCAGGGGAGTACTCACACAAAATTTCACTAAAATATTTTAAAAACCAGGGCCGTAGTGAAGGAAAAACCAACTAAGTGTCTTCTGATCCCAAACCTACTTTTGTGCAGAGTTAACTAAAAAATAAAAAATAAACATAAAAAAGTAGAAAATTGAAAAAAGTGTAGAAAAAACGTTAAAAATGACGTCTCAAACGATTTTAAAAAGTCGAAAAACAAAAAAATTAAATAATAAACATAAAAAAGTGGAAAAGTGAAAAAAGTGCAGAAAAACGTTAAAAATCACCTCTCAAAGGTTTTTAAAAAGTCGAAAAACCAAAAAATTAAATAATAAACATAAAAAAGTGGAAAAGTGAAAAAAGTGCAGAAAAACGTTAAAAATGGCCTCTCAAACGTTTTTAAAAAGTCCAAAAATAAAAAAAATTTAAAATAAACTAATAAAAATAGAAAATTGAAAAAAGTGCAGAAAAACGTTAAAAATGACCTCTCAAACGTTTTTAAAAAGTCAAAAAACAAAAAAATTAAAAAGATAAACTTAAAAAAGCAGAAAATTGAAAAAAGTGTAGAAAAACGTTAAAAATGACCTCTCAAAGGTTTTCACCCTTTAACTCCTTAAGGAGGCCCTTGAGGGCAAAAATGCTAAGAAACAATCTTGTAGAGGAGGAAATTTCCTACAACTTTCATTCTATACAATTTTTTGTTAGCTCCTTAAATAACGGAGCTACGCCCAGTTAAAAAACTTGGTGTCTTCTGAGTCCAAACAGTTGCAGTGTTAACTTTGAAAATTCATATCTTCTGAACGGTTTGAGGTACGGACCTGATTTTTGGGTCAGAGACGGTTCTGAGCCAGGGGAGTACTCACACAAAATTTCACTAAAATATTTTAAAAACCAGGGCCGTAGTGAAGGAAAAACCAAATAAGTGTCTTCTGATCCCAAACCTACTTTTGTGCAGTTTAACTTAGAAAATTCATATCTTCTGAACCGTTTGGAGTACAGACCTGATTTTTGGGTCAGAGACGGTTCTAAGCTAGGGGAGTACTCACACAAAATTTTTGGGGTGTAAGTCCTTTTCACCCTGTAACTCCTTAAGGAGGCCCTTAAGGGCAAAAACGCTCGAATACAATCTTGTAGAGGAGGAAATTTCCTACAACTTTCTTCTCTACAATTTTTCGATAGCTCGTCAAATAACGGAGCTACGCTCAGTTAAAAAACTTGGTGTCTTCTGAGTCCAAACAGTTGCAGAGTTAACTTTGAAAATTCATATCTTCTGAACGGTTTGAGGTACGGACTTGATTTTTGGGTCAGAGACGGTTCTGAGCCAGGGGAGTACTCACACAAAATTTCACTAAAATATTTTAAAAACCAGGACCGTAGTGAAGGAAAAACCAACTAAGTGTCTTCTGAGCCCAAACCCAGTTTTGTGCAGAGTTAACTTTGAAAATTCATATCTTCTGAACCGTTTGGAGTACAGACCTGATTTTTGGGTCAGAGACGGTTCTAAGCTAGGGGAGTACTCACACAAAATTTTTGGGGTGTAAGTTTTTTTCACCCTGTAACTCCTTAAGGAGGCCCTTAAGGGCAAAAACGCTCGAATACAATCTTGTAGAGGAGGAAATTTCCTACAACTTTCATTCTCTACGATTTTTCGATAGCTCGTCAAATAACGGAGCTACGCTCCGTTAAAAAACTTGGTGTCTTCTGAGTCCAAACAGTTGCAGAGTTAACTTTGAAAATTCATATCTTCTGAACGGTTTGAGGTACGGACCTGATTTTTGGGTCAGAGACGGTTCTGAGCCAGGAGAGTACTCACACAAAATTTCACTAAAATATTTTAAAAACCAGGGCCGTAGTGAAGGAAAAACCAACTAAGTGTCTTCTGAGCACAAACCTACTTTTGTGCAGTGTCAACTTTGAAAATTCATATCTTCTGAACCGTTTGGAGTACAGACCTGATTTTTGGGTCAGAGACGGTTCTAAGCTAGGGGAGTACTCACACAAAATTTTTGGGGTGTAAGTTCTTTTCACCCTGTAACTCCTTAAGGAGGCCCTTAAGGGCAAAAACACTCGAATACAATCTTGTAGAGGAGGAAATTTCCTACAACTTTCCTTCTTTACGATTTTTCGATAGCTCGTCAAATAACGGAGCTACGCCCAGTTAAAAAACTTGGTGTCTTCTGAGCCCAAACAGTTGCAGTGTTAACTTTGAAAATTCATATCTTCTGAACGGTTTGAGGTACGGACTTGATTTTTGGGTCAGAGACGGTTCTGAGCCAGGGAAGTACTCACACAAAATTTCACTAAAAAATTTTAAAAACCAGGACCGTAATGAAGGAAAAACCAAAAGTGTCTTCTGAGCACAAACCCAGTTTTTGGAAGTGTCAACTTTGAAAATTTATATCTTCTGAACCGTTTGAGGTACAGACCTGATTTTTGGGTCAGAGACGGTTCTAAGCTAGGGAGAGTACTCAAACAAAATTTTTGGGGTGTAACTTCTTTTCACCCTGTAACTCCTTAAGGAGGCCCTTAAGGGCAAAAACGCTTGAAAACAATCTTGTAGAGGAGGAAATTTCCTACAACTTTCATTCTTTACGATTTTTCGATAGCTGGTCAAATAACGGAGCTATGCTCCGTTAAAAAACTTGGTGTCTTCTGAGTCCAAACAGTTGCAGAGTTAACTTTGAAAATTCATATCTCCTGAACGGTTTGAGGTACGGACTTGATTTTTGGATCAGAGACGGTTCTGAGCCAGGAGAGTACTCACACAAAATTTCAGTAAAATATTTTAAAAACCAGGACCGTAGTGAAGGAAAAACTAAATAAGTGTCTTCTGATCCCAAACCTACTTTTGTGCAGAGTTTAATTTAAAAATCCGTATCTTCTGAACCGTTTGGAGTACAGACCTGATTTCTGGGTCAGAGACGGTTCTAAGCTAAGGGAGTACTCACACAAAATTTTTGGAGTGTAACTCTTTTTCACCCTGTAACTCCTTAAGGAGGCCCTTAAGGGCAAAAACGCTCCAATATAATCTTGTAGAGGATGAAATTTCCTACAACTTTCCTTCTATACAATTTTTTGTTAGCTCCTTAAATAACGGAGCTACGCCCAGTTGAAAAACTTGGTGTCTTCTGAGTCCAAACCGTTGCAGAGTTAACTTTGAAAATTCATATCTCCTGAACGGTTTGAGGTACGGACTTGATTTTTGGGTCAGAGACGGTTCTGAGCCAGGGAAGTACTCACACAAAATTTGAGTAAAATATTCCAAAAACCAGGGCCGTAGTGAAGGAAAAACCAAATAAGTGTCTTCTGATCCCAAACCTACTTTTGTGCAGAGTTTAATTTAAAAATCCATATCTTCTGAACCGTTTGGAGTACAGACCTGATTTTTGGGTCAGAGACGGTTCTAAGCTAGGGGAGTACTCACACAACATTTTTGGGGTGTAAGTTCTTTTCACCCTGTAACTCCTTAAGGAGGCCCTTGAGGGCAAAAACGCTCGAATACAATCTTGTAGAGGAGGAAATTTCCTACAACTTTCATTCTCTACGATTTTCTGATAGCTCGTCAAATAACGGAGCTATGCTCCGTTAAAAAACTTGGTGTCTTCTGAGTCCAAACAGTTGCAGAGTTAACTTTGAAAATTCATATCTTCTGAACGGTTTGAGGTACGGACTTGATTTTTGGGTCAGAGACGGTTCTGAGCCAGGGGAGTACTCACACAAAATTTCACTAAAATATTTTAAAAACCAGGGCCGTAGTGAAGGAAAAACCAACTAAGTGTCTTCTGAGCCCAAACCTACTTTTGTGCAGAGTTAACTTTGAAAATTCATATCTTCTGAACCGTTTGGAGTACAGGCCTGATTTTTGGGTCAGAGATGGTTCTAGGACAGGGGAGTACTCAGAAAATTTTGAAACTCACCTGGGAGTAGGCGGCTTGTTGTTGGGGCACGGGAACGGGCGCCACTGGTTGGGGAGCTTTGGGCAAATGGTCCGCCTCCAAAATTTTGAATCCCTCCTTGCCTGCGGTGTATTTTACTGAAATTTTTTTGCCGTTGGGGTCCACGTAGCTGTAGCCACCAGTCCGGGTTCTATAAAAAAAAAAAAAAAAATTGAAAATTTTTTTGAAAATTGAACATTTTGAAAAAAAAATTGAAAATTTTTTTTTTTTTTTTTTAAATTTGAACATCAGAAAATTGAAAAAAAAAAAAAAATTGAAAAATTGAAATTTTTTTTTTTTCTGCTTACCCATCAGGAGCGATGCTTTCGCCCTGCGCCAACCCATTTTCGGAGGTAAACAAATATTTGAAATTACCATCATGGTTCAGTGCCTGTTTATGGGTGAGTATTTGGGGTGGGGGCCGTCTCGGGTACTCGCTTTCCTCCTGGTACTGGCCCTGTTGGGCGTGGCACGTCGCCAACGCGATTCCCACCAGCAAACAACAATTCTAGAACCAGAAAAATGACAGTTTTTCAGTCAGTTTGACAGATATCGCTAAAATGATGGTTGCAATGGATTCCCCGACCCCAAATTAGTCGAAAACGAGTACAAACTCGGGGGGTCCAAGTTGGAAAATAAAAAAGTTGCGTGCGGAAAGTGTCTTTCTCGCACTAAAAAACAACTTTTTTATTTTTTACGCTAGAGCGTTCATCTAACCGTCATTTTATGCTAAAATTTCCCGGAAAACACGCTGGTGAAGTCGGTTTTGCGATATCTCAAAAACTAACCGAGTTAGAGATAAAAATTTACATTTTAACGATTAATTTGCCAAAAACTCGACTTGGGTGCGCGGTACGTGAATTCTGATTTCAGAAATGAAATCAGCGACCCCAAATTAGTCGAAAACGAGTACAAACTGTCTTGTCCTAAAAAAAAAAATAAAAAAAATAAAATAATAATAAAAAAATAAATTCCGCAAAAATTACTTACTTAGAGTAATCGGGAGGTAAAGTAATAATTAAAAAAAAAAAAAAAAAAAAAGCAATCTCAACCCAAGAATTGAACCCACGCCACGTTAATCCACTTTTCCACCATTAAAGCAACCCACGTGATTTATTCCAACCAATTGCAGAACGTGTTTTTTAATTTTTATTTATTTTTTTCAAATTAATTCGAACGTAAATTATCGTAAATCTCGATTATTCGGCTCGAAAAAGTCACTTTCACGCACTACAAATTCGGTATGCGTTTACTAGACTGTGAAAGCAAAAAACAAATGGCGATTACGCCATATTTACACGGTCCGAAACGCTGTTTGAATTAGTCCATTTTAAAACGTTAATGTCGTAACTTGTTGTTGAAATTTTAAAATTCAAGGTTAAAAATGCGTAACTCGCTTAGTTTTGGAGATATCGTAAAACCGAGTGCACCGGTGGCTTTTCTGGAAAATTTTAGCATAAAATGACGGTTAGACGGGCGTTCTATCTTAAAAAGCAAGAAAGTTGGTTTTTAGTGCGAGAAAGACACTTTCCGCACGCAACTTTTTTGTTTTCCAACTTGGACCCCCCGAGTGACCACTCGTTTTCGACTAATTTGGGGTCGCTGATTTCAGTTCTGAAGTCAGAATTTACGTACCACTCACCCAAATCGAGTTTTTGGCAAATTAATCGTTAAAATGTGAATATTTTGCTCTAACTCGGTTAGTTTTTGAGATATCGCAAAACCGACTTCACCAGCGTGTTTTCCGGGAAATTTTAACATAAAATGACGGTTAGACGGGCGTTCTAGCTCAAAAAGCAAGAAAGTTGGTTTTTAGTGCGACAAAGACACTTTCCGCACGCAACTTTTTTGTTTTCCAACTTGGACCCCCCGAGTGACCACTCGTTTTTGACTAATTTGGGGTCGCTGATTTCAGTTCTGAAGTCAGAATTTACGTACCACTCACCCAAGTCGAGTTTTTGGCAAATTAATCGTTAAAATGTAAATTTTTAGCTCTAACTCGGTTAGTTTTTGAGATATCAAAAAACCGACTTCACCAGCGTGTTTTCCGGGAAATTTTAACATAAAATGACGGTTAGACGGGCGTTCTAGCTCAAAAAGCAAGAAAGTTGGTTTTTAGTGCGAGAAAGACACTTTCCGCACGCAACTTTTTTGTTTTCCAACTTGGACCCTCTGAGTTTGTACTCGTTTTCGACTAATTTGGGGATGGGGAATCCATTGCAACTGTCAGTTTGACGTTAACTGTCACTGGAAGGGAGAAAATCCAAGATGGCGGCCAAAATTAAAAAAATCGAGATTATACTCGTTTTCGACTAATTTGGGGTCGGGGAATTCATTGCAACTGTCAGTTTGACGTTAACTGTCACTCAGTTCGAGAAAATCCAAGATGGCGAGTCTGTGAAGAAGATAACCAACTTTGGAGCCCCCTAGCGGCCAAACGAAACAACTAACAATTAAAAAGGGAATATTTTTGGAAAGCCCATTTCATTAGCTATCCAGTGACATATAAAAGTCTATACAAAGTGTCTGAAATAAGTGAGTAATTTAAGTTTGAATGACTGAGTGCACCAGAAAAGTTCAAAATTTCTTAGGTAAACTTTGACGCCCTCTAGCGCCCAAACGGTGCAATCGATCAACCAATGTTGCCATATTTTCGGAAAGCCCATTTCATTGGCTATCCATTGACATATAAAAGTCTCAACAAAGTGTCTTAAATAAGTGAGTAATTTAAGTTTGAATGACTGAGTGCACTAGAAAAATTCAAAATTTCTAAGGTAAACTTTGACGCCCTCTAGCGCCCAAACGGTGCAACCGATTAAAACAAGCGGCCATATTTTTGGAAAGCCCATTTCATTGGCTATCCATTGACATATAAAAGTCTCAACAAAGTGTCTTAAATAAGTGAGTAATTTAGGTTTGAATGACTGAGTGCACTAGAAAAATTCAAAATTTCTTAGGTAAACTTTGACGCCCTCTAGCGCCCAAACGGTGCAATCGATTAAAACAAGCGGCCATATTTTTGGAAAGCCCATTTCATTGGCTATCCATTGACATATAAAAGTCTCAACAAAGTGCCTTAAATAAGTGAGTAATTTAGGTTTGAATGACTGAGTGCACTAGAAAAGTTCAAAATTTCTGGGTAAACTTTGACGCCCTCTAGCGGCCAAACCACCAAACCAACCAATCAAAATTTATATACCGTTGGAAAGCCCTTTTCATTGGCTATCCATTGACATATAAAAGTCTATACAAAGTGTCTCAAATAAGTGAGTAATTTAGGTTTGAATCAAACAGTGCACCAGAAAAGTCTGAAATTTCTTAGGTTAACTTTGACGCCCTCTAGCGCCCAAACGGTGCAACCGATTAAAACAAGTGGCCATATTTTTGGAAAGCCCATTTCATTGGCTATCCATTGACATATAAAAGTCTCAACAAAGTTTCTTAAATAAGTGAGTAATTTAGGTTTGAATGACTGAGTGCACTAGAAAAGTTCAAAATTTCTTAGGTAAACTTTGACGCCCTCTAGCGCCGAAACGGTGCAACCAATCAACCAAAGTTGCCATATTTTTGAAAAGCCTATTTCATTGGCTATCCATTGACATATAAAAGTCTCAACAAAGTGTCTTAAATAAGTGAGTAATTTAAGTTTGAATGACTGAGTGCACTAGAAAAGTTCAAAATTTCTTAGGTAAACTTTGACGCCCTCTAGCGGCTAAACGGTGCAACCAATCAACCAATGTTGCCATATTTTCGGAAAGCCCATTTCATTGGCTATCCATTGACATATAAAAGTCTATACAAAGTGTCTTAAATAAGTGAGTAATTTAGGTTTGAATGACTGAGTGCACTAGAAAAGTTCAAAATTTCTTAGGTAAACTTTGACGCCCTCTAGCGCCCAAACGGTGCAACAAATCAACCAATGTTGCCATATTTTTGAAAAGCCCATTTCATTGGCTATCCATTGACGTATAAAAGTCTCAACAAAGTTTCTTAAATAAGTGAGTAATTTAGGTTAGAATGACTGAGTGCACCGGAAAAATTCAAAATTTCTTGGGTAAACTTTGACGCCCTCTAGCGCCCAAACGGTGCAACCGATTAAAACAAGCGGCCATATTTTTGGAAAGCCCATTTCATTGGCTATCTATTGACGTATTAAAATTTCTAGAAAGTGTCATAAAAAAGTGAGTTATTTAGGTTTGAATCAAACAGTGCACCAGAAAAATTTAAAATTTGTTAGGTAAACTTTGAAGCCCTCTAGCGGCCAAACTACCCAATCAACCAATTAAAGTTTATATACCGTTGGAAAGCCCTTTTCATTGGCTATCCATTGACATATAAAAGTCTCAACAAAGTGTCTTAAATAAGTGAGTAATTTAGGTTTGAATCAAACAGTGCACCAGAAAAGTCTAAAATTTCTTAGGTAAACTTTGAAGCCCTCTAGCGGCCAAACTACCCAACCAACCAATCAAAGTTTATATACCGTTGGAAAGCCCATTTCATTGGCTATCCATTGACGTATAAAACTCCCAAAAAAATCAAAAAATAAGGGAGTAATTAACCCTTAAAGGGGCGCGTGTAAAAAAACTCACCCTAATCGAACCGAACATGTCAAAACCAGCACAAACACGCAAGAACAGTTTACTAACTGAAATTGACTTGTTCGAATTGACCGGTGCCCCTTTATAAGATAACGGCAAGGAGAGAAAGTAGGGAGTTTTTGCGTTGTCACGCTAAAATGTCGTTACGACATTTTTAACGTAAAAAGCGTGCAAAAGAGGGCGAAAGTGGCGCTTTTTAACGGTGGACAGTGCGAAAAGTCGCCGCAAATTTTCAAGTGGCGCTGCATATCGTTTTTTATTCGCTGAATTATGCGACTTATGTAAAGTCTGGTTTGACTTACTTTTCCCCGACCAATCTAGATCAGGGGACACGTTAGGTAAAATTAATGGGGAAAAAAAAGCAAAATGGCCGCCATTTTTGTACGTCATTGGATAGCCAATGAAATGGGCTTTCCAACGGTATATAAATTTTGATTGGTTGGTTGGGTGGTTTGGCCGCTAGAGGGCGTCAAAGTTTACCAAAAATTTTGAACTTTTCTGGTGCACTGTTTGATTCAAACCTAAATTACTCACTTTTTTAAGACACTTTCTAGAAATTTTAATACGTCAATGGATAGCCAATGAAATGGGCTTTCCAACGGTATATAAATTTTGATTGGTTGATTGGGTGGTTTGGCCGCTAGAGGGCGTCAAAGTTTACCCAAGAAATTTTGAACTTTTCTGGTGCACTGTTTGATTCAAACCTAATTTACTCACTTTTTAAAGACACTTTCTGGAAACTTTAATACGTCAATGGATAGCCAATGAAATGGGCTTTCCAAAAATATGGCCGCTTGTTTTAATTGATTGCACCGTTTGGGCGCTAGAGGGCGTCAAAGTTTACCTAAGAAATTTCAAACTTTTCTAGTGCACTCAGTCATTCAAACCTAAATTACTCACTTATTTAAGACACTTTCTAGAAACTTTTATACGTCAATGGATAGCCAATGAAATGGGCTTTCCAAAAATATGGCAACATTGGTTGATTGGTTGCACCGTTTGGGCGCTAGAGGGCGTCAAAGTTTACTTAAGAAATTTTGAACTTTTCTGGTGCACTGTTTGATTCAAACCTAAATTACTCACTTATTTAAGACACTTTCTAGAAACTTTTATACGTCAATGGATAGCCAATGAAATGGGCTTTCCAAAAATATGACAACATTGGTTGATCGGTTGCACCGTTTGGGCGCTAGAGGGCGTCAAAGTTTACTTAAGAAATTTTGAACTTTTCTAGTGCATTCAGTCATTCAAACTTAAATTACTCACTTATTTAAGACACTTTGTATAGACTTTTATACGTCAATGGATAGCCAATGAAATGGGCTTTCCAAAAATATGGCAACTTTGGTTGATTGGTTGCACCGTTTGGGCGCTAGAGGGCGTCAAAGTTTACCTAAGAAATTTTGAACTTTCTAGTGCACTCAGTCATTCAAACCTAAATTACTCACTTATTTAAGACACTTTCTAGACACTTTTATATGTCAATGGATAGCCAATAAAAAGGGCTTTCCAAAAATGTGGCAACATTGGTTGATTGGTTGCATCGTTTGGGCGCTAGAGGGCGTCAAAGTTTACCTAAGAAATTTTGAACTTTTCTGGTGCACTGTTTGATTCAAACCTAAATTACTCACTTATTTAAGACACTTTCTAGAAATTTTAATACGTCAATGGATAGCCAATGAAATGGGCTTTCCAAAAATATGGCAACATTGGTTGATTGGTTGCACCGTTTGGGCGCTAGAGGGCGTCAAAGTTAACCTAAGAAATTTTGAACTTTTCTGGTGCACTCAGTCATTCAAACCTAAATTACTCACTTTTTTAAGACACTTTCTGGAAACTTTAATACGTCAATGGATAGCCAATGAAATGGGCTTTCCAAAAATATGGCAACATTGGTTGATTGGTTGCACCGTTTGGGCGCTAGAGGGCGTCAAAGTTTACCTAAGAAATTTTGAACTTTTCTAGTGCATTCAGTCATTCAAACTTAAATTACTCACTTATTTAAGACACTTTCTAGAAACTTTAATACGTCAATGGATAGCCAATGAAATGGGCTTTCCAAAAATATGGCAACATTGGTTGATTGGTTGCACCGTTTGGGCGCTAGAGGGCGTCAAAGTTTACCTAGAAATTTTGAACTTTTCTAGTGCATTCAGTCATTCAAACTTAAATTACTCACTTATTTAAGACACTTTCTAGAAACTTTAATACGTCATTGGATAGCCAATGAAATGGGCTTTCCAAAAATATGGCAACACTGGTTGATTAGTTGCACCGTTTGGGCGCTAGAGGGCGTCAAAGTTAACCTAAGAAATTTTGAACTTTTCTGGTGCACTGTTTGATTCAAACCTAAATTACTCACTTATTTAAGACACTTTCTAAAAACTTTTATACGTCAATGGATAGCCAATGAAATGGGCTTTCCAAAAATATGGCAACACTGGTTGATTAGTTGCACCGTTTGGGCGCTAGAGGGCGTCAAAGTTTACCTAAGAAATTTTGAACTTTTCTAGTGCATTCAGTCATTCAAACTTAAATTACTCACTTATTTAAGACACTTTCTAGAAACTTTAATACGTCAATGGATAGCCAATGAAATGGGCTTTCCAAAAATATGGCAACATTGGTTGATTGGTTGCACCGTTTGGGCGCTAGAGGGCGTCAAAGTTTACCTAAGAAATTTTGAACTTTTCTAGTGCACTCAGTCATTCAAACCTAAATTACTCACTTATTTAAGACACTTTCTAGAAACTTTAATACGTCAATGGATAGCCAATGAAATGGGCTTTCCAAAAATATGGCAACATTGGTTGATTGGTTGCACCGTTTGGGCGCTAGAGGGCGTCAAAGTTAACCTAAGAAATTTTGAACTTTTCTGGTGCACTGTTTGATTCAAACCTAAATTACTCACTTATTTAAGACACTTTGTTGAGACTTTTATACGTCAATGGATAGCCAATGAAATGGGCTTTCCAAAAATATGGCAACATTGGTTGATTGGTTGCACCGTTTGGGCGCTAGAGGGCGTTTAAGTTTACCTAAGAAATTTCAAACTTTTCTAGTGCACTCAGTCACTCAAACCTAAATTACTCACTTATTTAAGACATTTTCTAGAAACTTTTATACGTCATTGGATAGCCAATAAAATGGGCTTTCCAAAAATATGGCCGCTTGTATTAATTGATTGCACCGTTTGGGCGCTAGAGGGCGTCAAAGTTTACCTAAGAAATTTTGAATTTTTCTAGTGCACTCAGTCATTCAAACCTAAATTACTCACTTATTTGAGACACTTTCTAGAAACTTTAATACGTCAATGGATAGCCAATGAAATGGGCTTTCCAAAAATATGGCAACATTGGTTGATTGGTTGCACCGTTTGGGCGCTAGAGGGCGTCAAAGTTTACCTAAGAAATTTTGAACTTTTCTAGTGCACTCAGTCATTCAAACCTAAATTACTCGCTTATTTGAGACACTTTGTATAGACTTTTATACGTCAATGGATAGCCAATAAAAAGGGCTTTTCAAAAATATGGCCGCTTGTTTTGATTGGTTACACCGTTTGGCCGCTAGAGGGCGTCAAAGTTTACGCTCCAAATCTCAAAAACGGTTAAAGTTACAAAAAAACTGCAAAGAACCAAAAATGTTCTTAAGGAACCACCAAACCTGGCAACCCAACGCACGAACCTCAATTCCCTTTCTGGTATACAGGGTGGACCAAACATTGTTAGTGGTTTACTATTTTTGCTCACCCTGTACGCAATTTTTTAGGTAGAATTTTTTCTCAAACACCCCTGAAAAGAGGAGCTCAAGACGGTTAATTTGAGTGGTTGAACCACCCTGTAGGCCAAAAAATAACCGAGATATGACACTTTGAAATTTTTCGCAAACAATAATTTGAAATCGTAAATTTCCTAATTTTGCGCGCAGTAAATCGACCGGTAAACGGGAGTGAAAATAGGCGATTTCCAATGGCACGCTCCACTTGGAAACAAAAAAAAACCAAAAATTCTAACCTTAAAATTCCGTACGTTAACCTCAAAAAAAGTTGAATTACGTCATAGTTTTCAATTGTTTTCGGACCGTTCTAGTTCAATTTCGGTCCGTCGACGCGCGTAATTGAAACAAGCGACGGTCGACCGACACTTCCTGTGTTTTTGTTTTGCGACTTTCTTTTGTTTGCGACTAACTGCGCCGCGTCAACTTTGACAGCTGCTAGCGCCGTCGCTATGACAGCTAGCGCCCTCTGCGACGCGTCATTCGAAAGCTCCGGAAGTCGCCTTTCTTTTGTGTAACGGCAACTTTTTTGCTCCGAGCGATACTAAGCGAGTTACGGGGGTTAGAAGCGGACGCTGCACGGTGCAACCCCCCCAAATTTAGTCACTTTACAGAAAGTGAAAAATTCAAAGTGTCATATCTCGGTTATTTTCTAACCTACAGGGTGGTTCAACCACTCAAATTAACCGTCTCGAGCTCCTCTTTAATGTGGTGTGTGAGAAAAATTTCTATCTGAAAAATTGCGTACAGGGTGAGCAAAAATAGTGACGCACTAACAATTTTCTGTCCACCCTGTAAACTAGAAAGCGAATTGAGGTTTGCGCGTTGCGTTGCCAGATTGGGTGGTTCGTTAGGAACATTTTTGGTTCTTTGAAATTTTTTTGTAACTCTAACCGTTTTTGAGATTTTTGCCCAAAACTGGTTTAACGCTCTTGGTCTGTTGGGGATGATTTTAACGCCCTCTAGCGGGCAAACGATGTGAGTTATCAGGTCATGTGATCATATTTTTGGATAGCCCACAGTCTGGACTATCTTTGACGTTCAGTGTCATTTTGACGTCAAGTGTCAAATAACCGAGTTATTCAAGGTCAAAGCGAAAAGTGTCAAAAACAACTGTTTTTAGTCTGTTAGGTGTAACTTTAACGCCCTCTAGCGGCCAAACGGTGCAACCAATCAACTTAAGCGGCCATATTTTCTGAAAGCTGACACTTTGGACTATATTTTTGCTTCAGTGACATTTTGACGTCAAGTGTCAAATAACCGAGTTATTCGAGGTCAAAGTGTCAAAAAAGTTTTTAGTCTGAAGCTTTCTGGATTGATTTTTTCGCCAAATAAAACAAATAAAATATACTTTAACCTCACATTTATAATAAACCAAAAAAAAACCTGAAATTACAACTTACATACAAAAACATTTAAATTGGAATGATAATTAATTAATTAAATTAATTTAATTAAATTAAATTAAATTAAATTAAATAAATTAATTAATTTAATTATAATTAAATTAAGATATTTTGGATTTGCCTTCGCCGCAAATTAGCAAACAAATGCGATCGATCAAGTAGGCGCAAATCAGGTCGGCAAACAGGACTCCCAACAAAACGTATTTGAACTGAAAAGTACAAAAAAAATTAAATTAATTAATTAGAAATTTTAATTAAATAAGAAAGTTAATTAAATTATATAATTTATTATATATTTTTATATATTTTTATTATATACATATATTATATAATTAAAAAGTGTCAAAAGTCAAAATTTGAACAAAATTGTCATCTGTCAAAAATTACAATTTTCTAATTTTCTTCCACAACTTTCATCTGTCAAAAAAAAATGACATATTATTGGCATTTTTTTTTTGACAATTCAGTCACCTGTCAAAAATTAGCGTTTTTTTTGACAATAACGGTTTTTTCTTTGACACAATTTGAATCTGTCAAAAATGTCAATTACAGCTTCTTTTTTTTAATTTGTCACCTGTCAAAAATTTTACTTAGATTGTCATCTGTCAAAAATTACATTTCTCGAATTTTCTTCCAAAACTCTCATCTGTCAAAAAAATGACATATTATTTACATTTTTTTTGACAATTCAGTCACCTGTCAAAAATAAGCGTTTTTTTGACAATAACGGTTTTTTCTTTGACATAATTTTAATCTGTCAAAAATGTCAATTACAGCTTCTTTTTTTTAATTTGTCACCTGTCAAAAATTTTACTTAGATTGTCATCTGTCAAAAATGACAATTTTCTAATTTTCTTCCACAACTCTCATCTGTCAAAAAAAAATGTCATATTATTTACATTTTTTTTTGACAATTCAGTCACCTGTCAAAAATAAGCGTTTTTTTGACAATAACGGTTTTTTCTTTGACATAATTTTAATCTGTCAAAAATGTCAATTACAGCTTTTCTTTTTTATTTGTCACCTGTCAAAAATTTTACTTAGATTGTCATATTATTTACATTTTTTTTTTGACAATTCAGTCACCCGTCAAAAATGACAGTTATTTTTTTACATAATCTTAATCTGTCAAAAATGTCAATTACTACATTTATTTTTGCTAATTCAGTCATCTGTCAAAAATCACATATTAATTTAATGTTTTTGACAATTCAGTTACTTGTCAAAAATAAGCTGTTTTTTTGACAATAACGGTTTTTTCTTTGACATATTATTAATCTGTCAAAAATGTCAATTACAGCTTTTTTTTTTTTATTTGTCACCTGTCAATAATTTTATTTAGATTGTCATCTGTCAAAAATTACAATTTTCTAATTTTCTTCCACAACTCTCATCTGTCAAAAAAAAATGTCATATTATTTACATTTTTTTTTGACAATTCAGTCACCTGTCAAAAATAAGCGTTTTTTTGACAATAACGGTTTTTTCTTTGACATAATTTTAATCTGTCAAAAATGTCAATTACAGCTTTTTTTTTTTATTTGTCACCTGTCAAAAATTTTACTTAGATTGTCATCTGTCAAAAATTACAATTTTCTAATTTTCTTCCACAACTCTCATCTGTCAAAAAAAATACATATTATTTACATTTTTTTTGACAATTCAGTCACCTGTCAAAAATGACATAATCTATGTGACATAATGACATAATTTTTTTGAACATAATCTTAATTTGTCAAAAATCTCAATTACAGGTTTTTTTTTAATTTGTCATCTGTCAAAAATTACATTTTTTAAATTTTCTTCCACAACTCTCATCTGTCAAAAAAAATGTCATATTATTTAAATTTTTTTTGACAATATAGTAGTCAAAAAAAGAAAAAAAAAACAGTCAGTCACCTGTCAAAAATGACAGTTTTTTTTTTTTTTAAATCTTAATCTGTCAAAAATGTCAATTACAGCTTTTTTTATTTTATTTGTCATATGTCGTAAATTACAATTTTTGAATTTATTCCTGGACTATCATCTGTCAAAAAAAAATTACATATTATTTGCATATTTTTTTTTTGACAATTCAGTCACCTGTCAAAAAAATGACAGTTTGACATAATTGAGCTGTCAAAAAAAAACAAAAAAAAAATGGACTTACGTCGTCTGGAAATTGTATGATTTCGAAATGGGCGGACAATTCCGGCATTATACCGAGCGTCAGTATAATAACGATTATACTGGAAATCAGTATGCTCCACAGCAGTAATTTGTTCTCCACTAAACTTTCCATGTACGGTTTTCCCTGAAAAAAAAAAAAAAAATTAAAAAAAAAAAAAAAATTCTTGACAAAATGGTGAGTGATTTTTTTGGTTTGGGCGAAAGTTACAGCAAAACCGATAGCACCGTTGGATTGATGAAAAAATAATAAAAAAAAATAAAAAAAATAAATTAAAAAAAAAATAAAAAAAAAATAAAAAATTAAAATAAAAAAAAAATTAAAAAAATAAAAAAAAAATAAAAAAAATAAACAAAAAATAAAAATAAAAAATAAAAAATAAAAAAAAATAATTAAAAAAAAAAAAATTAAAATTTAAAATTTATCATAAAAAATTCATTTCCGTTGTCAGTTTTTGGATATCTCGAACCCAGAACGAAAAAACTGCATAAAAATCAGTTTTAAACGTTAAAACGTCAATTTCTCTTTAAAAACCAAATTTCCATGCTCGAAAAAAAAAATTTCAAAAAATATATTTTTTTTTTCCGATACTCACCCTGTAGTTGATGGCGAACGTGGCCAACTGCAGCGCCATCGATATAACGAATACCGTACTATTAATCAAATTCGGCTGGAAACGTTCGTATTCTTCCTCTTCCGTCAATTCTTCGCTCGATTCCGCTAAAATCGATTCATCTCTGCGAAAAAAAAACATTTCCTGATGATGTTATTTGACGAAACGTTGAAAATTTTTTGAAAATTATTTTTGTATTTTTGCCGTCCCTTTGCCGCCCCCGGGGGCGGAAGGAAGTTGTGGCTTTTATTCCCCTCCCCAACCTAAGCCTACACCCCAAATTTGAACTAAATCAGTTAAAGCGTTCGGGAGATAGAGCAAATTAACTGTGAGAGCCCCGTGAGATATACGGTTTTCCGCTGCGCCTGACTTTAGTTTAAGTCGGAAAATTACCAAAATTGGTGGAGACGTTCCTTAGGTGACTGGTCCCAGCCTGCTATGGACAAAATTTTGATATCTCAAAAATTACAAATTTGCCGCCCCTTTGCCGCCCCCGGGGGCGGAAGGAAGTTGTGGCTTTTATTCCCCTCCCCAACCTAAGCCTACACCCCAAATTTGAACTAAATCAGTTAAAGCGTTCGGGAGATAGAGCAAATTAACTGTGAGAGCCCCGTGAGATATACGGTTTTCCGCTGCGCCTGACTTTAGTTTAAGTCGGAAAATTACCAAAATTGGTGGAGACGTTCCTTAGGTGACTGGTCCCAGCCTGCTATGGACAAAATTTTGATATCTCAAAAATTACAAATTTTCCGCCTCTTCGCCGCCACCGGCGGCGAAAGGAAGTAGAGGGGTTTGTTTCCCTCCCCAATCTAAGCCCACACCCCAAATTTGAACTAAATCGCTAAAGGCGTTCAGGAGATAGAGCAAAAAACACTTACACGGGCGTGCGCGCCTTCGCCATCTGGACCAGATAAATCAACGCGACGAAATGCACGGCAAACTGAAGTAACACGGTAGCTATCGTGTACAAATTGAATATGTTGGGTAGCGGCCTCTGTTTTGACAGCGTCTTCAACGGCTGAAAGTTCAAGTCAGAAAATGTCTGTCAAATGTCAAATTTTTTTTTTTGGGAAAAAAATCTTACCTTTGATCTGGAAATGAACAGAAAACTGGACGCCAACAGGATGCCTTGTAGCGTGGCTTGCATATCTCTCAACTTGATGCCGTCCAAATAGAGTACCGATTGGGTGTAGGCCAAAATTAGGGCGTTCAAGGCCAAAATTTTGAACATTTGCAATGTCGTCACCAGGGTGCATCGTCCTTGTTTGATTATGTGACAAACTGTCGAAAAAAAAAAAACGGTTATTTTCATGCAAAATGAAAGAAAAAAAATAAATAAAAATTGAAAAAATTGATATTTTAACCTCGGAAATGGATTCCCTGACCCCAAATTAGTCGAAAACGAGGTGCAACTTCGGGGGTCTAAGTGAAAAAATAAGAAAGTTATCAGCTGCGCGAGCAGCTCGGCCCGGAAACCCAACTTTTTTGTTTCTAAAGCTAGAAACGTCATCTCAAATCCATTCTATGCTACTTTTTACCAGAAAACACGCTGGTAAAGTCAGTTTTGCGATATCTTTTAAACTAACCGAGTTACAGCCAAAATTGACACATTTTGAGTAAAAAATTGTTAAAAACGAGACAAGAGAAGAAAGTAGGTGAATTTTGTGTGCGGATTTGGAATCAGCGACCCCAAATTAGTCGAAAACGAGTACAAACTTGGTATGGTTATCATAAAAAATAACAAAGTTACCAAATGACGCGACGTTTCGACCCGGAAACCCAACTTCGTTATTTCTAAAGCTAGAAACGTCATCTCAATTTCATTCTATGTTAATTTTTACCAGAAAACACGCTGGTGAGGTCAGTTTTCATTTTTACTCAACCGTTTCCGCTCTACGACACTTACCGCACATAATCGACGACAACTTGCTGGTAAACGGCGACGCGATACTGGCATCGCCCAACTTGACCACCTGCAACTGTTCCTCCTCCTCCAGCTCCCTCATCAGTTTGTTGACGCGATTCTGGAGGCGATCGCGTTGCTCGATCACGTTTCTGACGTTGCTCGGCCTGGTGCTGCGCGCGTCGCGTTGACGTTTCTCCGCCGGCTCCGCGGATTTCGTTTTGTCGCGCGCGTCCGGCAAACGTTCGGGCGCGTTCGCCAAAATGGCCACGCCCACTTGCGCGTGCTTTAACGCGCCCACGTCGTTGGTGCCGTCGCCGCACATGAGCGTCACGCGGCCAGACGCGTTCAATTGCGTCACGACGAATTCCTTTTGTTTTGGCGCGAATCGCGCAAACACGGTCACGTGCGGCAACAGCGCGCGCCAATATGACGGCTCGCGTTTCAGGTAGTCCAAGCTGTCACCTGTCAAAAAATTGACAAAAACGTTAAAAAAAATTGACAGCTGTCAAAATTTCTAATATTACTAGTTTTGACAGCTGTCAGACGTCAAATAATTAAAAAGAAAACAAAATTGCTAATTTTACTCATTTTGACAGCTGTCAAACGTCAAACAACGCAAAACACTCGTTTTGACTGCTGTTGGACGTCAAAATAAGTAAAAAAAACAAAATTTGTAAATTTTACTCATTTTGACAGCTGTCAGACGTCAAAGTAATTGAAATAGACAAAATTGTTAATTTCACTCATTTTGACAGCTGTCAAATGTCGAGTCGGATGCGGAAACTTTATAATTGTGAATTTACATTGTTGACAGCTGTCAAAATTTCTAATATTACTAGTTTTGACAGCTGTCAAACGTCAGAAATGTTGAAAAAAGGGTTAAATGGCAATTTAACCGACTTTGACAGCTGTCAAAAGTCGAGTCAATTGAAAAATCTTCAAAATTGACAATTCACAGTTTTTGACAGTTGCCAAACGTCAAAATTGATTAAAAAAAAAGGATAAATGGTAATTTTACTAATTTTGACAGCTGTCAAACGTCCAGAGAATAGCAAAAACTGTAAAAAACAAAGTTGACAAATTTTGACAGCTGTCAAAGTCAGTTAAATCACTATTTATCAATTTTTTTCAACAATTCTGACGTTTGACAGCTGTCAAAAGTCGAGCCAATTGAAAAATAGTTAAAATTGACATATAACATTTTTTGACAGCTGTCAAACGTCAGAAGTGTTTAAAAAATAATAAATAGTGATTTAACTGACTTTGACAGCTGTCAAAAGTCGAATTAATTAAAAAACTACAAAATTGCTAATTTTACTCATTTTGACAGCTGTCAGACGTCAAAGTAATTGAAAACTATCAAATTGACAATTTTACTAATTTTGACAGCTGTCAAACGTCAAAGTAATTGAAAAAGACAAAATTGCTAATTTTACTCATTTTGACAGCTGTCAAACGTCAGAATTGCTAAAAAACGTTAAAAAAATGATAAATGGTAATTTAAGTAATTTTGACAGCTGTCAAACGTCCAGAGAATAGCAAAAGCCATAAAAAACAAAGTTGACAAATTTTGACAGCTGTCAAAGTCAGTTAAATCACTATTTATCAATTTTTTTTTCAACAATTCTGACGTTTGACAGCTGTCAAAAGTCGAGCCAATTGAAAAATCGTTAAAATTGACATATAACTTAAAATTGACAGCTGCCAAACGTCAGAATTGTTGAAAAAAGAATAAATAGTGATTTAACTGACTTTGACAGCTGTCAAAAGTCGAATTAATTAAAAAAATACAAAATTGCTAATTTTACTCATTTTGACAGTTGTCAGACGTCAAAGTAATTGAAAAAGACAAAATTGCTAATTTTACTCATTTTGACAGCTGTCAAACGTCAGAATTGCTAACAAAACGGATAAATAATAATTTAAGTAATTTTGACAGGTGTCAAACGTCCAGAGAACAGTAAAAGCCATAAAAAACAAAGTTGACAAAATTTTGACAGTTGTCAAAGTCAGTTAAATCACTATTTATCCTTTTTTTCAACAATTCTGACGTTTAACAGCTGTCAAAAGTCGAATTAATTTAAAAAAAGACAAAATTGCTAATTTTAGTCATTTTGACAGCTGTCAAACGTCAAACAACGCAAAACACAGCTATCAGACGTCAAAGTAATTGAAAAAGACAATTTTACTAATTTTGACAGCTGTCAGAGGTGAAAGTAATTAAAAACGATCAACTTGACAATTCGGACAGTTGTCAGACGTCAAAACAACTTGTAAACAGCGCAAAACATTCGTTTTGACAGCTGTCAGACGTCAAAGCAATTGAATAAGACAAAATTGCAAATTTTACTAATTTTGACAGTTGTCAGACGTCGTGAAAATTGAAAAACATCAAATTGTCAATTGAATCACTATTGACAGCTGTCAAAAATCGGGCCAATTAAGAGAAAAACAAAAAAGGTAACTTTACTCACTTTGACAGCTGTTAAACGTGAAACAACGCAAAACACGCGTTTTGACAGTTGTCAGACGTCAAAGTAATTGAAAAAGACAAAATTGACAATTTTACTCAATTTGACAGCTGTCAAACATCAAAGTAACTGAAAACAATCAAATTGACAGTTGAATCAATTCGGACAGTTGTCAAACGTCAAACAACGCAAAACACTAGTTTTTTTTTTGTTTTAAATTGACAATTTTGCCTTTTTTAATTACTTTGACGTTTGACAGCTGTCAAAACGAGTAAAATTGGCAATTTGGTCGTTTTCAATTACTTTGACGATTGACAACTGTCAAAACGAGTGTTTTGCGTTGTTTGACGTTTGACAGCTGTCGAAATGAGTAAAATTTTAACAATTTCAACTTTTTTAAGTAATTCGACTTTTGACAGCTGTCAAAATTAGTAAAATTGTCAATTTGATAGTTTTTAATTACTTTGACGTCTGACAGCTGTCAAAATGACTAAAATTAGCAATTTTGTAATTTTTTTAATTAATTCGACTTTTGACAGCTGTCAAAATTAGTTAAATTAACATTATATTTTGTCTCCATCTTTGACAGCTGCTCAAATGTCAATTTTGTCTTTTTTTATTACTTTGACGTCTGACTGAGCTGTCAAAATAAGTAAAAATGACAATTTTGTCGTTTTCGTATTGATTTGACTTTTGACAGCTTTAAAAGTCAGTTAAATCACTATTTATCATTTTTTCAACAATTCTGACGTTTGGCAGCTGTCAAAAAATGTTATATGTCAATTTTACCGCGCTCACCTGTCACGCAAACGTCATAGCTGTCAATCAGACGGAAAATAAATAAAATAATAATAATATATAATTAAAAACGATCAAATTGACAATTTTACTAATTTTGACAGCTGTCAAAAATCGGGCCAATTAAGAAAAAAACAAAAAAGGTGACTTTACTCACTTTGACAGCTGTCAGACGTCAAAGTAATTGAAAACGAACAAAGTGACAGTTGAAATCGATTTTGACAGCTGTCAGATGTCTAAGTAATCAAAAAAACAAAAAATTCGAAAAAACCGATTAAATTGACAATTTTACTAATTTTGACAGCTGTCAAAAATCGGGCCAATTAAGAAAAAAACAAAAAAGGTGACTTTACTCACTTTGACAGCTGTCAGACGTCAAAGTAATTGAAAACGAACAAAGTGACAGTTGAAATCGATTTTGACAGCTGTCAGATGTCTAAGTAATCAAAAAAACAAAAAATTCGAAAAAAACGATTAAATTGACAATTTTACTAATTTTGACAGCTGTCAAACGTCAAACAAGGCAAAACACTCGTTTTGGTAGCTGTTGCGACGTCAAAATGAGTAAAAAGACAAAATTTGCTAATTTTACTCATTTTGACAGCTGTCAAACGTCAAGACAGTTCTCAGCCGTCAAAGTAATTAAAAAAGACAAAATTGCCAATTTTACTCATTTTGACAGTTGTCAGACGTCAAAGTAATTAAAAAAAGCAAAATTGACAATTTTACTCATTTAGACGTTTGTACAGCTGTCAGAATGAGTAAAATTTGCAATTTTGTCTTTTTTACTTATTTTGACAGCTGTCAAACGCCAATGTAATTAAAAAAGACAAAAATGCAAATTTTACGCGAGCTGTTAAACATCAAAGCAACTGAAAACGATCAAAGTGACAGTTGAATCAATTCGGACAGCTGTCAAACGTCAAACATTCGTTTTGACAGTTGTCAGACATTAAAATGAGTAAAAAGACAAAGTTTGCACATTTTTGTCATTTTGACAGCTGTCAAACGTCCAGATAATCGGAAAAACCATTAAAAACAAAGTTGACAGCTGTCAAAAGTCGAATTAATTAAAAAAAGACAAAATTGTTAATTTTACTCATTTTGACAGCTGTCAGACGTCAAACAATGCAAAACACTCGTTTTGACAGCTCAAAGAGAGAGCCACCGCGCTCACCTGTCACGCAAACGTCATAACTGTCAATCAGACGGGCAACGTCGTGGTCGGCGGGCAGGGCGACGTTGCCGTGCACGCTCTCGTAGTGAAATGCGGCCGCGACGTTGTCGCTTCCTCCCCCTTCCCCTCCATCTGCGTCGTGTCGTTTCTGCAGCACGACGATCGGCTTCGTGGTGAATCGGAGTTGTTCGGCCACGTGACACGCCGTCAGCGCATTGTCACCGGTGATGATGACGCAACGGTGCGTGGATCGTTGCAGTTCGGCAATCACGTGACCCGAATCGGCTTTGAGCGGACAGGAAATGATGACGAAACCGACAAAATCCAGGTCGGCTTCGATCGCGTCACGCGATTGGTCGCGCAATTGCTGCGTTGTCAGATCGCCCAGGTGCTTGTGGGCGAGGGCGAGGACGCGCGCGCCGCGACGCGACAGATCCAAGTAGACGCGATCGTAGTTGGCGGGGGGCTGTAAAGAAATTGGTGCGATAACTCTCTAATTATAGAGGATTTAACGGGCTACGTAATGGTGAAAACTAGAAGTCTCTAACTGTCAAAATGGGGGAGTTACGAGCTGTCAAAGTTTAGGTAACACAATTAGGGTTTTTCGTGCGATAACTCTCTAACTAACAAAAATTTGCTAAAACTCTCTATTAAGAAACTTTAAGTGAGAAAATTTGGTAACAGTAGGTTAGGTTAAAAAATTATTATTAATTATTATTATTATTATTATTATTAAAAAAATTTATTAAAATTAAGAAAAAAAAGTTTAGTAAAAAAATTGCAAAAAAAATAAAAATTAAATTAAAAAAAAAAGAAAAATTAGGTTTGGGTAGGTTAGAAAAGCAAAAAAAAATAAAAAATAGAAATTAAAAAAAAAGAAAAAATTAGGTTAGGGCAGGTTAGAAAAACCAAAAAAAAAAAAAAAAGTGAAAAAAATAAAAACGCAAAAAAAAATTAAAATAGAAATTAAAGAAAAAAAAAATACATTAAAAAAATATACTAAAAAAAAATGAAAAATTAGGTTTGGGTAAGTTAGAAAAACAAAAAAATAGTGAAAAAAATAAAGAAGCAAAAAAAAATTAAAAATAAAAATTAACGAAAAAAAATTAAATTAAAAAAATAGACATTAAAACAAAATTAGGAAAAAAAAGGAAAATTAGGTTGGGGTAGGTTAAAAAAAAAAAAATTAAATTAAAAAAAAAACAATAAAAAAAAGAAATAAAAAAAAAGAAAAATTAGGTTAGGGTAGGTTAGAAAAAACAAAAAAAAAGTGAAAAAAATAAAAAAACAAAAAACATTAAAAATAGAAAGAAAAGAAAAAAGTAAAAAAAGACATAAAAAAAAATTAAAACAAAAAAATAATAAAAATAAAAAAAAAAGGAAAATTTGCTAAAACTCTCTATTAAGAAATTTAAATGGTGAACACTAGAACTCTCTAAGTGTCAAAATTGCGATAACTCTCTAACTATCAAAAATTTGCTAAAACTCTCTATTAAGGATCTTAAAGAGGATTTTACGGGCTATACAATGGTGAAAACTAGAACTCTCTAACTGTCAAAATGGCGGATTTATGAGCTGTCAAAGTTAAGGTAGCAGTTTAACGTTTTCCATGCGATAACTCCCTAACTAACAAAAATTTGCTAAAACTCTCTATTAGGAAATTTAAAGAGGATTTTACGGGCTACGCAATGGTGAAAACTAGAACTCTCTAACTGTCAAAATGGCGGAATTACGAGCTGTCAAAGTTTAGGTAACACAATTAGGGTTTTTCATGCGATAACTCTCTAGTTGCGATTGGCGATTACTCCCTAATTGTTTGCAATTGCTAAAACACTCTAACTAGGAATTTAAAGAGAATTTTACAGGCAACACAACGGTGAACACTAGAACTCTCTAACTGTCAAAATAGCGGATTTACGAGCTGTCAAAGTTACGGTAGCAGTTTAACGTTTTCTCTGCAATAACTCTCTAACTAACAAAAATTTGCTAAAACTCTCTATTAAGGAATTTGAAGAGGATTTAACGGGCTACGTAATGGTGAAAACTAGAACTCTCTAACTGTCAAAATGGCGGAATTACGAGCTGTCAAAGTTACGGTAGCAGTTTAACGTTTTCCTTGCGATAACTCTCTAACTAACAAAAATCNTAGACAAANTTAAGNNAGCTCGCCNNTCAAGCNTCGATTACANCGNCNAGGNANNCGCCGGGTGGGGGGANNAAACCCCTGCTANTTCAACNGACCNAANGGTAGCGANCGTGNTCGNCNCNCTNAGGGCTAGNTGTCCACNGTAGTGGCCTTAGANNNTANTCGGAGAAACCNACCTGCCTTGGCGAGGCTNTNTTAGTTNNGAGNGTTAGCTGGCNGGNAGANTNAGCNTGTACTTNTATNTNNTCATNTGCGGAATTGCTGNAAATTTTGATGTTTATTACNGGAAAATGTANCATAATCTTGGNGNCNTTATNATNCTTNTTNGAATCGNNNNGNANTCTAGGAGGTANNTGNNTGNCACCCGTNATCCAANNNTGATAGNGGACAGNAGNTNGGGTNTNTNGNNTCCGGACGAANTACTAGNTCNCCGNTCATGAGATNTATACNNAAGCNGNTANTTAGNNGGTAANNGANCCTCGGCATCGAGTCGNNGGAAAATAAAATTAAAAAAGTAGACATTAAAAAAAAAATATAAAATTTAGAAAAAAAAACAAAAATTAGGTTAGGTTAGTAGGTAAGAAAACAAAAAAAAAAGGTAAAAAAATAAAAAAGCAAAGAAAAAAAAAAAGAATAAAAAAAGTTTTAAAAAAAGTAAAAAAAAGAATTAAAAAAAAAATTAAATTAAATTTAAAAAAAGGAAAATTAGGTTAGGTTAGGTTAGGAAAAAAAAAAAAAAAAATTAAAGAAAAAAAATTAACGAAAAAAAAACATTAATTATAAAAAATTAAGAAAAAAAAAAAAATTAGGTTAGGGTAAGTTAAGAAAAAACAAAAAAAAAGTGAAAAAAAAAATAAATAAAAAAAATAGAAAAAAAAGTAAAAAAAAAAAAAATTAAAAAAGTAGACATTAAAAATTAAGAAAAAAAAAGGAAAATTAGGTTTGGGTAGAAAAGAAAAAAAAAAGTGAAAAAAATAAAAAAGCAATAAAAAAAAAAATTAGAAATAAAAAAAAAAAAAATTTAATTAAAAAAAATAAGAAATTTTAGGTTAGGGTAGGTTAGAAAAAACAAAAAAAAAAAAAAAAAAATTAAATAAAAAAACTCACCGATCGAAGCATTCCTTTAACAACCTCTGGCGCCCCCTTAACGGCCGCAAAATAAACGGTAGCGGCGCTACCGGGCGCATTAAAACCCGCCACCACCGACATGCGCCGCAACAACGCCGTAAAATGATAACGGACGAAAATCTTGAAACCGGGCGCTTTCCCTTTGCGCGGCACCACGCAATCCGCCCGCGTCACCGTCCAATCAGCGGCCGTCAACGTCGCCTTCTCCAACGGATCCCCCACCAGCCCCTCCTCCAACTGAACCAACGCGTGACACGTGACCAACACTCGCGTCGTTTCCATGGGCACCCGATCCAGTGACGTCACCTCGCTGTCTTCCCGCGCAAGCGCCACCCCCTCCACCACCAAACTGTCACTTGTCAGAGTGCCAGTCTTGTCAAAACAGCAAACGTCCACTTTACCGGCGAACGGTATTCGGAAAGGTTCGGTGCAGAAAATGGCCAACTTGGACAACGCCAACAGCGACGTGTTAACGGCCAGCGACAGTTCGATCGGTAGCTCGGGCGGTATAACGGACGTTAGTATGAGCGTGCACTCGAGAAAGAGTTTGTAGCGGTTGCGCGCGGGATTGGCGCAGCCTGCGCGCCACACGTAAGCGGCCGCTGCAAGCGCAAACACCAGCAGAAACACGATGAAACCGAAAGTTTCGCGATTGTTGGCGGTGACGCGTTTCGCGCCGTACATGATGGTGCGCAAGAGTTTGCCTTGGGCCGTGTTGAAACTGGTGCGCAGCGCGTAAGCGACGCAGCCGTTGTCGGGCGCGCGGAGGCCCTGAGTCGCTTTGGGGGGTGGTGAGTGTTGGACTACTTTGGTGCCCCCTGTGGGAGAAAGTTGAGTTAGGAAGAGTTTGGCAACGTTGCAACGATGTTTTGAAATGTTCCCACGTTTTTAGAACTTTCCGAACATTTTTAGAACTTTCTGAACATTTTTAGAACATTCTGAACATTTTTAAACAGTTTCGAAAATTTTTAGAACTTCCTGAACATTTTTAGAACTTTCTGAACATTTTTAGAACTCTCTAAACATGCTTAGACAATTTCAAACATTTTTAAAATTTTCTGAACATTTTTAGAACTTTCTCAACATTTTTAAAACTTTCTGAACATTTTTAGAACTTTCTGAACACTTTTAGACAGTTTCAAACATTTTTAGAACTATCTGAACATTTTTAGAATTTTCTAAACATTTTTACAACTTTCTGAACATGTTTAGACAGTTTCGTTTCAAACATTTTTAGAACTCCTTTTTGAACTGTTTGAAACATTTTTAGAACTTTCTGAACATTTTTAGAACTTTCTGAACATTTTTAGAACTTTCTGAACATTTTTAGAACTTTCTGAACATTTTTAGAACTTTCTGAACATTTTTAGAACTTTCTGAACATTTTTAGAACTTTCTCAACATTTTTAGAACTTTCTGAACATTTTTAGAATTTTCTAAACATTTTTAGACAGTTTCAAACATTTTTAGAACTTTCTGAACATTTTTAGAACTTTCTGAACATTTTTAGAACTTTCTAAACATTTTTAGACAGTTTCAAACATTTTTAGAACTATCTAAACATTTTTAGAACTTTCTGAACATTTTTAGAACTTTCTAAACATTTTTAGACACTTTCAAACATTTTTAGAACTGTCTGAACATTTTTAGAACTTTCTGAACATTTTTAGAACTTTCTAAACATTTTTAGACTTTCAAACATTTTTAGAACTTTCTAAACATTTTTAGAACTTTCTGAACATTTTTAGAACTTTCTAAACATTTTTAGACAGTTTCAAACATTTTTAGAACTGTCTGAACATTTTTAGAACTTTCTGAACATTTTAAGAACTGTCTAAACATTTCTAGACAGTTTCAAACATTTTTAGAACTGTCTGAACATTTTTACAACTTTCTAAACATTTTTAGACAGTTTCAAACATTTTTAGAACTTTCTGAACATTTTTAGAACTTTCTGAACATTTTTAGAACTTTCTGAACATTTTTAGAACTTTCAAACATTTTTAGAACTTTCTGAACATTTTTAGACAGTTTCAAACATTTTTAGAACGATCTGAACATGTTTAGAATTTTCTGAACATTTTTAGAACTTTCTGAACATGTTTGAACTGTTTCAAACATTTTTAGAACTTTCTGAACATTTTTAGAACTGTCTGAACATTTTTAGAACTTTCTAAACATTTTTAGACAGTTTCAAACATTTTTAGAGCTATCTGAACATTTTTAGAACTTTCTGAACATTTTTAGAACTGTTTAAACATGTTTGAACTGTTTCAAATATTTTTAGAACTTTCTGAACATTTTTGGAACTCACTGAACATTTTTAGAACTTTTTGAACATTTTTAGAACTTCCTGAACATTTTTAGAACTGTCTGAACTTGTTGGGATTGTTTCAAACATTTTTAGAACTCCCTAAACATGTTTGAACTGTTTGAAACATTTTTAGAACTTTCTGAACATTTTTAGACAGTTTCAAACATTTAGAACTCTCTGAACATTTTTAGAACTTTCTGAACATGTTTAGACAATTTCAAACATTTTTAGGACTGCTTAAACATGTTTGAACTGTTTCAAATTTTTTAGAACTCTCTGAACATTTTTAGAACTTTCTGAACATTTTTAGAACTTTCTGAACATTTTTAGAACTTTTTGAACATGTTTAGAACTTCCTAAACATTTTTAGAACTTTCTGAACATTTTTTAGAACACTTTTGAAACATTTTTAGGTCTCTCTAAACATGTTTGAACTGTTTGAAACATTTTCAGAACTCTCTGAACATTTTTAGAACTTTCTGAACATTTTTAGAATTTTCTGAACATGTTTAGACATATTCAAACATTTTTAGAACTTCCTGAACATTTTTAGAACTTTCTGAACATATTTAGACAATTTCAAACATTTTTAGAATTGTTTAGACACTTTCTGAACATTTTTAAAACTTTCTAAACATATTTGAACTGTTTGAAACATTTTTAGACTTCCAAAATGCTCGAAAAGATACTAGAAAGTTCTATAATGTTCTAAAATTTTGAAACTGGTTCTAAAAGCCTCCACTAAGTTCTAAAAACTTCCAGAAGATTCCGCAATGTTCTAGAATGTTCTAAAACCTTCTGAACGTTTCCAGAAGATTCAAAAAGCTTCCAAAATGCTCGAAAAAATTCTAGAAAGTTTTATAATGTTCTAAAATAATCGATCAGCTTCTAAAAGTTTCCAGAAGGTTCTAAAATGTTCTAAATGCTTCCAAAAGATTCTACAATGTTCTAAAATATTCGAACTGGTTCTAAAATAGCTTCCAAAATATTCTAAAGATTCAGAAAGTTCTAAAACCTTCTGAAAGCTTCCAGAAGATTCAGTCCAGAAGCTTCTAGAAAGTGTTCTAAAAACTTCCAAAGGAATCCAGAAGTTTCTAAAACGTTCTAAAGATTCTATCAATGTTCTAAAAGCATTCCAGAACTGATTTTAAAATGTTCTAGAAAGTTCTAAAATGTTCTAAAAGCTTCCAGTTCTAAAAGCATTCCAGAGAAGCTCCAGAAGGTTCTAAAAGAATTCTAAAATGTTCTAAAATATTCGAAATGGTTCTAAAAGCTTCCAGAAAGTTCTAAAATGTTCTAAAAGCTTCCAGAAGATTCTACAATGTTCTAAAACCTTCTGAACTCTTCCAGAAGATTCAAAATTGTTCTAAAATGCTCGAAAAAGTTCCAGAAAGTGCTATACTGTTCTAAAAGCTTGCAGACGATTCCAAAAAGTTCAAAAGCTTCCAAAATGCTCGAAAAATTTCTAGAAAGTTCTAAAATATTCGATCAGCTTCTAAAAGCTTTCCAGAGGGTGTTAAAACGTTCCAAAAGATTCTAACTGTTCTAAAATATTCGAACTGATTCTAAAAGCTTCCAGGCGATTCTACACAGTTCAAAAAACTTCTAAAATCCTCTAAAACATTCTAGAAAGCTCTACAATGTTCTAAAAGCTTCCAGAAGGTTCTAAAACGTTCTAAAAGCTACCAGAAGGTTCTAAAATGTTCTAAAAGCTTCCAGAACATTCTGCAATGTTCTAGAATGTTCTAAAACCTTCTGAAAGCTTCCCGAGAAGTCCAGAAAGTTCTAAAATGTTCTAAAAGCTTCCAGAAGAATCTACAATGTTCTAACTGGTTCTAAAGACTTCCAGAAGGTTCTAAAATGTTCTAAAAGCTTCTTAAAGATTCTAAAATGTTCTAAAATATTCGAATTAATTCTAAAAGCTTCCAGAAGATTCTAAAATGTTCTAAAATATTCAAATTAGTTCTAAAAGCTTCCAGAAAATTCTAAAATGTTCTAAAAGCTTCAAAAAGATTCTACAATGTTCTAAAACATTCGAACTGATTCTAAAAGCCTCCAGAAAGTTCTAAAATCTTCCAGATGATTCTACACAGTTCAAATAGCTTCCAAAATGCTCGAAAAGATTCTAGAAAGTTCTATAATGTTCTAAAATATTCAATCAGCTTCTAAAAGCTTCTAGAAGATTCCAGAGGAGTCCAAAAACTTCCACAAGATTCTACAATGTTCTAAAATATTCGAATTAGTTCTAAAAGCTTCTAGAACGCTCTAAAATGTTCTAAAAGCTTCCAGAAGATTCTGCAATGTTCTAGAATGTTCTAAAACCTTCTGAAAGCTTCCAGAGAAGTCCAGAAGATTCTAAAATGTTCTAAAATATTCGAATTAGTTCTAAAATCTACCAGAAGGTTCTAAAAGCTTCCAGAAGGTTCTAAAATGTTCTAAAAACTTCCAGAAGATTCTACAATGTTCTAAAAGCTTCCACGAAAGTCTACAATGTTCTAAAATATTCGAAACGGTTCTAAAAGCTTCCAGAAAGTTCTAAAATGTTCTAAAAGCTTCCAGAAGATTCTAAAAAGTTACAGAAGTTTCCACAATGTTCTAAAATGTTCTAAAAGCTTCCACAAAATTCTACAATGTTCTAAAATATTCTAACTTGTTCTAAAAGCTTCCAGAAAGTTCTAAAATGTTCTAAAATATTCTAAATGGTTCTAAACGCTTCCAGAAAGTTCTAAAATGTTCTAAAAACTTCTAGAAGATTCTAAAAACTTCCAGGAGATTCCACAATGTTTTAAAATGTTCTGAAAGCTTCCACAAAATTCTACAATGTTCTAAAACATTCGAACTGATTCTAAAAGCTTCCAGAAAGTTCTAAAATAGTCGAAATGGTTCTAAAAGTTTCCAGAAGGCTCTAAAATGTTCTAAAACCTTCTAAAAGCTTCCAGGAGATTCCAAAACGTTCTAAAATGTTCCATAAGGTTCTACAGGGTTCCAGAACGTTCAAAAAGCTTCTGGAACGTTCGAAACGGTACCAGAACCTACTAGCCCCTTTCGACTTGGTACTCACCGAACAAAACGTGCAATTTCCCGTCGGCATCCGGATCCAAAATCCTTTCGGAATCAGTCGCGCCCTGACCATGATGACCCTCGATGGGTTCCTTCATTTGCGGTACCGATTCCCCGGTCAACATGCTCTCGTCCACGATGCAGGTACCGCGCAACAGCACCACGTCGCACGGTACCAAATAATTGTCCTTTTGCGCGCGGACTATCGATATGACGTCACCCGGTACCAAGTCGCTGCTCGGTATCGTTCTCCAACGACGGTTCCGGTACACTGTCAAAACGATGTCAAAAATTTCATTTTTCTAATTTTGGCATATAAAGTGACACTTTTCAAAACTAATTAGAGTGACAAAACGTCTTACTTTATGTAACTAGTTATGAAAAGTTCATTTCATCACTCCCTGTTTTTATGCATTTCCGTAGAAACATATGGGCGACATGACCATCATAACATGTCGTTGTCACTGTTTATACAAGGTGCTATGAAAGTGAATATTTGTGTTAAATCACTTTAAAAGATGGTTTTTACCGCTTTTTGGTCAAAATTAGAAAAAATTATGTATGCAACACGTTTCGAAAATGTCTTATTGTGTAACTCATTCAAACATTCATTCGTTACACAAAATCGATCTTTTCGTAACTGGTTACATAAATAGCTATTATTTTTTATTTTTTGACAGTTGACAGTTTAGTGACAGAAGACAATTGGAGGTTTGACAGAGAAACTGGCGTTTCACCCAACTTGTGTAGGATTTACTACAAAATGGACGTCACCATTGAATTCCTCGTCCCCGGTTTTTTTTACTTTTCTACCTGACTGTACTAGATTTTTTGGTGTTTTTTCAGTGTCATTGGATAGGAAATTTAGTGAGGATTCCAAAAATGTGCTTAAAACTGTCATTTTCCCACTCCAAGTGGGTTTTACAAGCGATTTTGTCCCTGACTGTCTTTACAAACTGTCTTTCTGACAGTTTCAACTTTGACCTTACTTTTCTCCCTGACTGTACTAAATTTTTTAATGTTTTTTTTTATGTCATTTGATAGGAAATTTAGTGAGGATTCCAAAAATGTGCTTAAAACTGTCATTTTGTCACTCCAAGTGGGTTTTACAGGCGATTTTGTACCTGACTGTCTTTACAAACTGTCTTTTTGACAGTTTCAACTTTGACATCACTTTTCTCCCTGACTGTACTTGATTTTTTAGTGTTTTTTAGTGTCATTGGATAGGAAATTTAGTGAGGATTCCAAAAATGTGCTTAAAACTGTCATTTTGTCATTCCAAGTGGGTTTTACAGGCGATTTTGTCCCTGACTGTCTTTCAAACTGTCTTTCTGGACAGTTTCAACTTTGACATCACTTTTCTCCCTGACTGTACTTTTGTGGTGTTTTTTTTGTGTCATTTTTGAGGATTCCAAAAATGGTCAGTGTTTTTTAGTGTCATTGGATAGGAAATTTAGTGAGGATTCCAAAAATGTGCTTAAAACTGTCATTTTGACACTCCAAGTGGGTTTTACAAGCGATTTTGTCCCTGACTGTCCTTACAAACTGTCTTTCTGACAGTTTAAACTTTGACATCACTTTTCTCCCTGACTGTACTTGATTTTTTAAGTGTTTTTTTAGTGTCATTGGATAGGAAATTTAGTGAGGATTCCAAAAATGTGCTTAAAATTGTCATTTTGTCATTCCAAGTGGGTTTTAGAGGTGATTTTGTCCCTGACTGTCTTTACAAACTGTCTTTCTGACAGTTTCAACTTTGACCTCACTTTTCTCCCTGACTGTACTAAATTTTTAAGTGTTTTTTAGGTTCAGTAGATAGGAAATTTAGTGAGGATTCCAAAAATGTGCTTAAAACTGTCATTTTGTCACTCCAAGTGGGTTTTTCACGTCATTTTGTCACTGACTGTCTTTACAAACTGTGTTTCTGACAATTCTAACTTTGACATCACTTTTCTCCCTGACTGTACTTGATTTTTTAGTGTTTTTCTATGTCATTGGATAGGAAATTTAGTGAGGATTTCAAAAATGTGCTTAAAATTGTCATTTTCCCACTCCAAGTGGGTTTTACAAGCGATTTTGTCCTGACTGTCCTTTTAAACTGTCTTTCTGGCAGTTTAAACTTTGACATCACTTTTCTCCCTGACTGTACTTGATTTTTAAGTGTTTTTTAGTGTCATTGGATAGGAAATTTAGTGAGGATTCCAAAAATGTGCTTAAAATTGTCATTTTCTCACTCCAAGTGGGTTTTACAAGCAATTTTGTCCCTGACTGTCCTTACAAACTGTCTTTCTGACAGTTTCAACTTTGACCTCACTTTTCTCCCTGACTGTACTAAATTTTTTAATGTTTTTTTAGTGTCATTTGATAGGAAATTTAGTGAGGATTCCAAAAATGTGCTTAAAACTGTCATTTTGTCACTCCAAGTGGGTTTTACAAGCGATTTTGTACCTGACTGTCCTTTCAAACTGTCTTTCTGGCAGTTTCAACTTTGACATCACTTTTCTCCCTGACTGTACTAAATTTTTAAGTGTTTTTTATGTCATTGGATAGGAAATTTAGTGAGGATTCCAAAAATGTGCTTAAAACTGTCATTTTGTCACTCCAAGTGGGTTTTACAAGCGATTTTGTCCCTGACTGTCTTTTCAAACTGTCTTTCTGGCAGTTTAAACTTTGACATCACTTTTCTCCTGACTGTACCTAATTTTTTAATGTTTTTTTTAGTGTCATTGGATAGGAAATTTAGTGAGGATTCCAAAAATGTGCTTAAAACTGTCATTTTGTCACTCCAAGTGGGTTTTACAAGCGATTTTGTCCCTGACTGTCTTTACAAACTGTCTTTCTGACAGTTTCAACTTTGACATCACTTTTCTCCCTGACTGTACTTGATTTTTTAGTGTTTTTTAGTGTCATTGGATAGGAAATTTAGTGAGGATTCCAAAAATGTGCTTAAAATTGTCATTTTGTCATTCCAAGTGGGTTTTACAAGCGATTTTGTCCCTGACTGTCCTTTTTTCAAACTGTCTTTCTGACAGTTTCAACTTTGACATCACTTTTCTCCCTGACTGTACTTGATTTTTTGGTGTTTTTTTATGTTATTGGATAGGAAATTTAGTGAGGATTCCAAAAATGTGCTTAAAACTGTCATTTTGTCATTCCAAGTGGGTTTACAAGGTGATTTTGTCCCTGACTGTCCTTACAAACTGTCTTTCTGACAGTTTAAACTTTGACCTCACTTTTCTCCCTGACTGTACTTGATTTTTGGTGTTTTTCATGTCATTGGATAGGAAATTTAGTGAGGATTCCAAAAATGTGCTTAAAATTGTCATTTTGTCACTCCAAGTGGGTTTTACAAGCAATTTTGTCCCTGACTGTCCTTACAAACTGTCTTTTTGACAGTTTAAACTTTGACATCACTTTTCTCCCTGACTGTACTTGATTTTTTAAGTGTTTTTTTTATGTCATTGGATAGGAAATTTAGTGAGGATTCCAAAAATGTGCTTAAAACTGTCATTTTGTCATTCCAAGTGGGTTTTAGAAGTGATTTTGTCCCTGACTGTCTTTACAAACTGTCTTTCTGACAGTTTCAACTTTGACCTCACTTTTCTCCCTGACTGTACTTGATTTTTAAGTGTTTTTTAGTGTCATTTGATAGGAAATTTAGTGAGGATTCCAAAAATGTGCTTAAAATTGTCATTTTGTCACTCCAAGTGGGTTTTACAAGCGATTTTGTCCCTGACTGTCCTTTTCAAACTGTCTTTCTGGCAGTTTAAACTTTGACATCACTTTTCTCCCTGACTGTACTTGATTTTTTAGTGTTTTTTTAGTGTCATTGGATAGGAAATTTAGTGAGGATTCCAAAAATGTGCTTAAAACTGTCATTTTCTCACTCCAAGTGGGTTTTACAAGCGATTTTGTCCCTGACTGTCCTTACAAACTGTCTTTCTGACAGTTTAAACTTTGACATCACTTTTCTCCCTGACTGTACTTGATTTTGTGGTGTTTTTTAGTGTCATTGGATAGGAAATTTAATGAGGATTCCAAAAATGTGCTTAAAACTGTCATTTTGTCACTCCAAGTGGGTTTGACAGGCGATTTTGTATTTCATGACTGTCCCAAACTGTCTTAGTATAAAACGACAGTTTCAACTTTGACATCTAAAAGTTTTCTCCCAAATGACTGTACTAAGGATTTTTACAGAAGTTTTTTAGTGTGATTTTTGGATAGGAAATTTAGTGAGGATTCCGGAAATGTGCAAAAATGTCATTTCTACTCTCAAGTGGGTTTTTCCAAGTTATTTTGTCCATTGACACGCATTTTTTCATTAATTTCTACTTTGTGTCATTTCAATCCCGTTTAAAACTCCTGAAGGATTTGACAGAAGTGCGTGATTTTTGACTCATTTTACAGTTTTCTGATTAAGTCAAAGCAAAAATGACGTTTCTACTCTTATTTCATTGGAATATTTATTATTTTTTTTTTAGACTGGAACTTTAGTGAGGATTCAAAAATGTGCTTAAAATTGTCAAGACAAAACGTCATTTAACATTGAAATTTCCCATTTTTAAGGTTAAATCTAAAAAGTGCTAGCAACGTGTCATAATCTGTCATTTTAACTGTCAAAACTGTCATTATTTGGCTGACAGCGTCTAAGTTTCAAGCAAAAATTGGAAAATTCGTAAAACTGACGTTTTTAAAGTTAAACGTCAAAATTATTTGAAAAAACCAGACAAACTGTCATTTTGACATTGTAAGGTTCATTATCAAGGTCAAATGACGAAATTCACATGGCCACCTGACAAAAAAATGTAACATGACGTGACGTTTTTGACAGTTTTCTGATTAATTTAACTCGTTTTCGACTAATTTGAGGTGGGGGAGTTGACTGAAACTGTCAGTTTGACGTTAACTGTCACTAGAAGGGAGAAAATCCAAGATGGCGGCCAAAATTTAAAAAAATCGAGTTTGTTTTTATGACAGTTGACAGTTGAGTGACAAATGACAATTTGACGTTTGACTGAAAAACTTGCGATTAACCCAACTTGCGCATGACTTACTACAAAATGGACGTCACCATTGAATTCCTCGTTCCCGGTTTAGTATAAATTGACCCCTCACTCGACTGTCTATCTTAAAGTTGACGGTTTGCCGCAAATTGGCCGTAGGGTCACGACCCTACGGCCAATTTGAAATGTATCGTAAAAAATCGAGTGAGGGTTCGTTTTCGACTAATTTGGGGACGGGGAATCCATTCCCGTTGTCAGTTTTCTGATAGCTCTAACCCAAGCCAAGAAACTTGCACTTAACCAGTCCTGGGTGAGAGTTACGCAAAAACTGACTATTTCATTGAATTCCCCATACTCGATTTAGTATAAAATGACCCTTCACTCGTTTTGATAGCTAAAAGTTGACAGTTTGCCGCAAATTGGCCGTAGGGTCATGACCCTACGGCCAATTTGAAATTTGTCATAAAAAATCGAGTGAGGGTTGGTTTTCGACTAATTTGGGGACGGGGAATTCATTCCCGTTGTCGCTTTTTGGCTATCTCTTACCCAGCTCGAAAAACTTTACTGTATTCAGACTTGGTTGCGTTTTAGACAAAAACTGATTTTACCACTGTACTCCCCACCCCCAAATTAGTAGAAAACCACCCTTCATTCGATTGTCTGTCTCAAAATTGACAGTTGGCCGTAGGGTCATGACTCTACGGCCAATCCGAAATTTGTCATAAAAAATCGAGTGAGGGTTCGTTTTCGACTAATTTGGGGTCGGGGAATCCATTCCCGCTGTCAGTTTTCCGATAGCTCTAACCCAAGCCAAGAAACTTGCACTTAAACAGTTCTGGGTGAGAGTTACGCAAAAACTGACTATTTCATTGAATTCCCCATCCTCGATTTAGTATAAAATGACCCCTTACTCGACTGTCTATCTTAAAGTTGACGGTTTGCCGCAAATTGGCCGTAGGGTCACGAACCTACGGCCAATTTGAAATTTGTTATAAAAAATCGAGTGAGGGTTGGTTTTCGACTAATTTGGGGACGGGGAATCCATTCCCGTTGTCAGTTTTCCGATAGCTCTAACCCAAGTCAAGAAACCTGCACTTAACCAGTCCTGGGTGAGAGTTACGCAAAAACTGACTATTTCATTGAATTCCCCATCCTCGATTTAGTATAAAATGACCCCTTACTCGACTGTCTATCTTAAAGTTGACGGTTTGCCGCAAATTGGCCGTAGGGTCACGACCCTACGGCCAATTTGAAATTTGTTATAAAAAATCGAGTGAGGGTTCGTTTTCGACTAATTTGGGGACGGGGAATTCATTCCCGCTGTCAGTTTTTTGATAACTCTAACCCAAGTCAAGAAACCTGCACTTAACCAGTCCTGGGTGAGAGTTACGCAAAAACTAACTATTTCCTTAAATTCCCCATCCTCGATTTAGTATAAAATGACCCCTCACTCGACTGTCTATCTAAAAGTTGACAGTTTGCCGCAAATTGGCCGTAGGGTCATCCCTACGGCCAATTCGCAATTTGCGGTAGACAATCGAGCTTGGACTCGTTTTTTACTAATTCGGGGACGGGGAATTCATTCCCGTTGTCGCTTTTTGGCTATCTCTTACCCAGCTCGAGAAACTTTACTGTATTCAGACTTGGCTGCGTTTTAGACAAAAACTGATTTTACCACTGTACTCCCCACCCCCAAATTAGTAGAAAACCACCCTTCATTCGATTGTCTGTCTCAAAATTGACAGTTGGCCGTAGGGTCATGACCCTACGGCCAATCTGAAATTTGTCACAAAAAATCGAGTGAGGGTTCGTTTTCGACTAATTTGGGGACGGGGAATCCATTCCCGCTGTCAGTTTTCCGATAGCTCTAACCCAAGCCAAGAAACTTGCACTTAACCAATCCTGGGTGAGAGTTACGCAAAAACTGACTATTTCATTGAATTCCCCATCCTCGATTTAGTATAAAATGACCCCTTACTCGACTGTCTATCTTAACGTTGACGGTTTGCCGCAAATTGGCCGTAGGGTCACTTTTGCGGCACACCGGCAATGACCCTACGGCCAATATTGAAATGTATCGTAAAAAATCGAGTGAGGGTTCGTTTTCGACTAATTTGGGGTCAGGGAATCCATTTCCGCCGTCACTTTTCCGCTATCTCTTACCCAACCGACACACTCACCAGAAATGTTGTAGGGCGCGTTGCCCATTTTCCGTATCTCGGCCATATTTTTCAGCTGCTGTTGCACCAGCGTGCACTCGAACATGACGAGCATGACGAGCGTGAAAATCGAATAGTACCAGTACTTGTCGAGGCACCACAGGGCGACGCAGAAAATTTGAAAAACGAAAAATGGCGCGGTCGCCCGTTCCGTAAACAGTTCGGCAAACTCGGGCACGGCCACGTCCATCGCGTTCGTGCCGTAAACGATTTCCGCTTGCCGAACGGCCTCGTCGTCCTGGTGGCCTCGCCAAGTGGCGTATTCGCCGAACGGCTTGTAAATCGGAAATTCCACGCTACGAAATTGTTTTCGGTCCGCGTTCCATACGTATTTCGTTTTTTGGAACACAAAGTGTATCATCGTTTCGCCGTTGGCCAACTAAAACAAAAAAAAAAAAGTTTTTTTTTGTTTTTTTTTTAAATTTTTTTTTTTAATTTTTTTTTTTTTTTTTTTAATTCATTTTTTTTAACTTCCTATTTTTCTTTTTATTTTTTTTTTTAATTTTTTTTTTTTTTTTTTTAATTTTTTTCTTTTTAAATTTTTTTTTTCAAATTTTTTAATTTTTTTTTTTCATTTAGTTAATTTTTATTTAACTTTATATTTTTTTTTAATTCCTACTTTCTTCTGCCAACTAAAACAAAAAAAAAATTTTTTTTATTTTTTTTTTTTTTATATTAACCTTTTTATTTCATATTTTTTTATTTTTCTATTTTTCTTTTAATTTATTTTATTTTCTTTTCACTTTTTATTATTTTCTTTTTAATTTTTTTTTTCAAATTTTTTAATTTGTTTTTTCTCTTTTTTTAATTTCTTTTTTTTTAACTTTTTTTAATTTTTTTTAACTTCCTATTAATTTTTTTTTTTTTTTTATTTTCTTTTTTTCTTATAATTCGTTTTTAAATTTTTTAATTTTTTTTTTTTTTTTTTTTTAATTCCTTTTTCAATAAATTTTTTTTTTTTAATTTTTTTTTTATATTAATTTTTTTTTTTATTTTTTTTATTTTCTTTTAACTTTCTTTTAATTTGTTTTTTTTTATTTTTTTTTTTTTATTTTTTTTTTTAATTTATATTTTTTTTTTTATTTTTTTTCATTTATTTTTTTTTCTTCGTTCTTTTAATTTATTTCAAATTTTCTTAATTTCATTAATATTTTATTTTTATTTAATTTTTTTTTTTAGTCATTCATTTTTATTTTTAAATTCATTGTTTTCTTTTATCTCCTTTTCTTTTAATTTATTTCAAATTTTCTTAACATTTTCTTAATTTTTTTATTTTATTTTTTTTAAATTTTTTTTTTTTATTAATTTTTTTTTTAAATTTCATTCATTTTCTTTTAATTTTTTCTTTTTCTTATTTTTTTTTTATTTTTTTTTTTTAATTTTTCTTTTATTTAATTTTTTTTTTTATAATTCCTATTTTTTTATCTTCTTTTCTTTTAATTTATTTCAAATTTTCTTAATTTTTTTTATAATTTTTTTTATTTAATTTTTTTTTAATTCATATTTTCTTTTATCTCCTTTTATTATAATTTAATTCAAATTTTCTTAACTTTTTCTTCATTTCAATTTTATTTTATTTTTATTTAATTTTTCTTTTATTAATTTTTTTTTTTTCATATTTTCTTTCACCTTCTTTTCTTTTAATTTATTTCAAATTTTCTTTTCACTTTTTATTAATTTTTTTTCAACTTTTTTTTTATTTTCTTCTTTTAATTCGTTTATTTTAATTTTCATTATTTTTTTTAATTCTTATTTTCTTTTACCTTCTTTTTTTAATTTTCTTATTTCAAATTTTCTTTTAACTTTCTATTAATTGTTTTTTTTTTATTTAGTTAATTTTCTTTTCAATTTTTATTTTTTTTTTATTCATATTTTCTTTCATCTTCTTTTCTTTTAATTTATTTCAAGTTTTCTTATTTTTTTTTTAATTCCTATTTTCATTCATCTTCTTTTCTTTTAATTTATTTCAAATTTTCCTTTCACTTTTTATTATTTTTTTTTATTCTTATTTTCTTTTATCTTCTTTTTTTAAATTTCAATTTTTAAAATGAGGTGCAACATCGTTTTTTGACAGAAAATTCAAAATGGCGGCCATGGGCGCCATTTTGTCTGCCATTTCTTAAATCTACCGGAAATTCCCTTTAAAATGAGATGCAACATCGTTTTTTGACAGAAAATTCAAGATGGCGGTCTTTAATTTATTTCAAATTTTCTTAATTTCATTTTTATTTTATTTTTATTTAATTTTTCTTTTATTCATTTTTATTTTTAAATTCATATTTTCTTTTATCTCCTTTTCTTTTAATTTATTTCAAATTTTCTTAACATTTTCTTAATTTCATTTTTATTTTATTTTTTTTAAATTTTTTTTTTTTATTAATTTTTATTTTTAAATTCATATTTTCTTTCAACTTTTTCTTATTTTTTTTTTATTTTTTTTTTATTTAATTTTTCTTTTATTTAATTTTTTTTTTTAAATTCCTATTTTTTTTATCTTCTTTTCTTTTTAATTTATTTCAAATTTTTTCTTAATTTTTTTTATAATTTTTTTTATTTAATTTTTTTTTAATTCATATTTTCTTTTATCTCCTTTTATTATAATTTAATTCAAATTTTCTTAACTTTTTCTTCATTTCAATTTTATTTTATTTTTATTTAATTTTTCTTTTATTAATTTTTTTTTTTAAATTCATATTTTTTTTAATTTATTTCAAATTTTCTTTTCACTTTTATTAATTTTTTTTCAACTTTTTTTTTTATATTTTCTTCTTTTAATTCGTTTATTTTAATTTTCATTATTTTTTTTTAATTCTTTTTTACCTTCTTTTTTTAATTTTCTTATTTCAAATTTTCTTTAACTTTCTATTAATTGTTTTTTTTTTAATTTAGTTAATTTTCTTTTCTCAATTTTTATTTTTTTTTTATTCATATTTTCTTTCATCTTCTTTTCTTTTAATTTATTTCAAGTTTTCTTATTTTTTTTTTAATTCCTATTTTCATTCATCTTCTTTTCTTTTAATTTATTTCAAATTTTCCTTTTACTTTTTATTATTTTTTTTTATTCTTATTTTCTTTTATCTTCTTTTTTTAAATTTCAATTTTTAAAATGAGGTGCAACATCGTTTTTTGACAGAAAATTCAAAATGGCGGCCATGGGCGCCATTTTGTCTGCCATTTCTTAAATCTACCGGAAATTCCCTTTAAAATGAGATGCAACATCGTTTTTTGACAGAAAATTCAAGATGGCGGTCAGGGACGCCATTTTGTCTGTCATTTCATAAATCTACCAAAAATTTCCTTTAAAATGAGATGCAACATCGTTTTTTGACAGAAAATTCAAAATGGCGGCCATTTACGCCATTTTGTCTGTCATTTTCTGAATCTACAAGAAATTTCCTTTAAAATGAGGTGCAACATCGTTTTTTGACAGAAAATTCAAAATGGCGGCCGGGACGCCATTTTGTCTGTCATTTTCTGAATCTACGCAAAATTTTCTTTAAAATGAGGTACGACATCGTTTTTTGACAGAAAATTCAAAATGGCGGCTTCAAGCTAAATTGGCAGTAGGTGGCACAAAATGGCGTCCTTTCCGCCATCTTGATATTCGTATAACTGTCATTTTTTGACATTTAAATTTGTGCTACCTTCCTGGCTAATAGGAAACCAAAACCGACGTAATTTTCACATTCAAAATGACAGTTTGACATGAAAATGACACTAGATGATAGAAAATGGCGTCCGTGGCCGCCATTTTGAACTTTCTGTCAAAAAACGATGTTGCATCTCATTTTAAAGGGAATTTTGTGCAGATGCAGAAAATGACAGAAAAAATGGCGTCCCAGGTCGCCATTTTAAATTTTCTGTCAAAAAACGATGTTGCACCTCATTTTAAAGGAAATTTTCGGTAGATTCAGATAATGACAAACAAAATGGCGTCCATGGCCGCCATTTTGAATTTTCTGTCAAAAAACGATGTTGCACCTCATTTTAAAAGGAATTTTCGGAAGATTTAAAAAAGGACAGACAAAATGACGTCCAACGCCGCCATTTTGAATTATCTGTCAAAAAACAATGTTGCACCTCATTTTAAAGATAAAATGACGTATCAGGCCGCCATTTTGAATTTTTGATCATAAAAATATTGTTGCACTTTTTTAACAAAAATTTTAGAAATAATCAAAAAATTACAAGCAAAAAAACAAAAAAAACGCAAAACAAGAAAAAAAAAAAAAATATTTGATAAAGACAAAAGACAACAAATAGACGATAAAAAATATTTGATAAAGACAAAAGACAACAAATAGACGATAAAAAATATTTGATAAAGACAACAATAAGTATCAAAAACAAAAAAAAAATAAAAAAGAAAAATAACAAACTAAAATAATTAAAAAATAGAAAAGATCAAAAGAATGGAAAAAAACGAAAAAAAAGCATAAAAACAGAAAAAGAAAGAAAAAATAAAGTACTAAAAACGAATAATAAACTAAAAAATATTTTTTTTCCATAAAACAGAAAAAAAATTGTTGCAAAATAAAGAACAGAAATGAGAAAAAACAAAAATAAAAAAAAATACAATAAATAAATAAAAACAAAGGAAAGCTTGAAAGAACGTAAAAAAAGAAAAATAAAGAAATTAAAAAAAACGCAAAAAAAAGAGAAACAAAAAAATAAAAAATAAAAATCTAAAATAAAATAAAAAAGAAAAAAAAAATAATAATGAAAACCCACACTTTAGTCCCCAAAATAGGCCGCCATCTTGAAAAACAAAAAAAAAACAAGAAAAAAATAAAAAAAAAAACGAAAAAGAAAAAATACAACAAACGGAATAAATAAAGTATCAAAAACGAATCAAGAACAAAAAAAAAAATAAAAACAGACCTAAAAGACATATAATAAAAAAAATAAAGACAGCACCTCAATTTTCTTTTAACTTTCTTCTTTCTAGTTTCTAAATCTTCTTTTCTTTTAATTTATTTCTAATTTTCTTTTAACTTTTTATTAATTATGCTTTTTAATTTTTATTTTATTTTTTTGTTTATTTTTTTTTTTCTTTATTTTAATTTTTTATTTTGTTTTTTTTTATTTAATTAATTTTTTTTTTCTCTCTATTTAATTTTTTTTTTATTTTTTTTTTAATTTTATTTTATTCGATTTTCTTCTTTTAATTCGTTCTTTTTTAATTTTTATTATTTTTTTTTTATTCTTATCTTCTTTTTTTTTGTTTATTTTCTTTTTTATTCTTTTTAATTTTTTTTTCAAATTTTTCGATTTGTTTTTTTTTATTTAATTTTTTTTAAATTTTGTATTTTTTTATTTTTTATTTTTTTTTTAAATTTTTTAAAATTTTTTTTTTTCTTTAATTAAGTAAAATTTTCTTTACCTTGACTTTTCGTAGTGGCACAATCTCGGAACTGCCATTATTCTCGGTGGGTACCACTTTGACCAGTGTGGCTTTCAGCGGGTCCTGCTCCTGCAAACACAAACAAACAAATGTCAGTTTGACAGCTGTCAAAATTCGACTTTCTGTCAAACGTCAACGTCATTTTTGCGTGGTGACGTAATACGCTCGACATTTGACAGACAAATGTGACACGGGGCGGAAAACTTTGGAATTTGTTAAGAGGCCTCTGGAAGCCATTTTGTTTTGCCAGAAGCTTCTGGAAGCCATTTTGTTTTGCCAGAAGCCTCTGGAAGCCATTTTGTTTGGTCAAAAACCTCTGGAAGCCATTTTGTTTTGTCAGAATCTTCTGGAAGCCATTTTGTTATGCCAGAAGCCTCTGGAAGCCATTTTGTTTGGTCAAAAACCTCTGAAAGCCATTTTGTTTTGTCAGAAGCTTCTGGAAGCCATTTTGTTTTGCCATAAGGTTCTGGAAGCCATTTTAGATTGTCAGAAGCCTCTGGAAGCCATTTTGTATTGCCAGAAGCCTCTAGAAGCCATTTTATATTACCAGAAGCCATTTTGTTTTGTCAGAAGCTTCTAGAAGCTAATTTGACGTTCCAAAGGCTTCCAGAAAGTTCCAGAACCTCTCTGATCTTATTAGAACCTTCCAGAAACTTTTGTAACCTTCTAGAAGCTTCTAAAGACTTTCAGAAAGTTCCACAACCTTCTAGAAGCTCTCAGATCCTTGTGGAACCTTCTAAAACCTTCTAAAACATTGCAAAATGGTTCTAGAAACCTTCTAGAGCCTTTCGAGTAGTTTCTAGAAGATTCCAAAACTTTCTAGAGCGTTCTAGAACCTTTTGAAACGTTCTAGATTCTTGTGGAACCTTCGAAAAGCTTCCAGAACCTTATCCACCTAATAACCGAGCATCTAAACCCTTAAATCACCAAAAAACCCCATTTTAAGGGATTTTTAGGTTATTTAAGGCAAATTTAAGGTTAAGGCAAGCTTCAGGACACTATTTAACCTAAAACTAACCTTTTTTTAGGTTAGAAACTGTCAAATTGACTCAAAACAGTTAACCGAGCATCTAAACCCTTGAATTGCCCAAAAAACCCCATTTTAAGGGATTTTTAGGTTATTCAGGGCAAATTTAAGGTTAAGGCAAGCTTCAGGACACTTTTTAACCTAAAACTAACCTTTTTTTAGGTTAGAAACTGTCAAATTGGCCCAAACTAGTTAACCGAGCATCTAAACCCTTAAATCACCAAAAAACCCATTTTAAGGGATTTTTAGGTTATTTAGGGTAAATTTAAGGTTACAGCAAGCTTCAGGACACTTATTAACCTAAAACTAACCTTTGTTTAGGTTAGAAACTGTCAAATTGACTCAAAACAGTTAACCGAGCATCGAAACCCTTAAATCCCCAAAAAAACCCATTTTAAGGGATTTTTAGGTTATTTTTGGGCAAATTTAAGGTTAAGACAAGCTTCAGGACACTTTTTAACCTACAACTAACCTTTTTTTTAGGTTAGAAACTGTCAAATTGAGTCAAAACAGTTAACCGAGCATCTAAACCCTTGAATTGCCTAAAAAACCCCATTTTAAGGGATTTTTAGGTTATTTAGGGCAAATTTAAGGTTAAAGCAAGCTTCAGGACACTATTTAACCTAAAACTAACCTTTTTTCAGGTTAGAAACTGTCAAATTGGCTCAAAACAGTTAACTGAGCATCTAAACCCTTGAATTGCCTTAAAAACACCATTTTAAGGGATTTTTAGGTTATTTAGGGCAAATTTAAGGTTAAGCAAGCTTCAGGACACTGTTTAACCTAAAACTAACCTTTTTTTAGGTTAGAAACTGTCAAATTGAGTCAAAACAGTTAACCGAGCATGGAAACCCTTAAATTGCCAAAAAACCCCATTTTAAGGGATTTTCAGGTTATTTAGGGCAAATTTAAGGTTAAAGCAAGCTTCAGGACACTATTTAACCTAAAACTAACCTTTTTTTAGGTTAGAAACTGTCAAATTGGCACAAAACAGTTAACCGAGCATCTAAACCCTTAAATCACCAAAAAACCCCATTTTAAGGGATTTTTAGGTTATTTAGGGCAAATTTAAGGTTAAAGCAAGCTTCAGGACACTTTTTAACCTAAAACTAACCTTTTTTTAGGTTAGAAACTGTCAAATTAGCTCAAACTAGTTAACCGAGCATGGAAACCCTTGAATTGCCCAAAAAAACCCATTTTAAGGGATTTTTAGGTTATTTAGGGCTAATTTAAGGTTAAGACAAGCTTCAGGACACTTATTAACCTAAAACTAACCTTTTTTTAGGTTAGAAACTGTCAAATTGAGTCAAAACAGTTAACCGAGCATGGAAACCCTTAAATCACCAAAAAACCCCATTTTAAGGGATTTTTAGGTTATTTAGGGCAAATTTAAGGTTAAGACAAGCTTCAGGACACTTTTTAACCTAAAACTAACCTTTTTTTAGGTTAGAAACTGTCAAATTGGCTCAAAACAGTTAACCGAGCATCTAAACCCTTGAATTGCCTTAAAAACCCCATTTTAAGGGATTTTTAGGTTATTTAGGGCAAATTTAAGGTTAAGGCAAGCTTCAGGACACTGTTTAACCTTTAACCTAAAACAGTAACCTTTTTTTTTAGGTTAGAAACTGTCAAATTGGCTGTCAAAACAGTTAACCGAGCATGGAAACCCTTGAATTGCCTTAAAAACCCCATTTTAAGGGATTTTTAGGTTATTTAACCTAAAACTAACCTTTTTTAAGGCAAATTTAAGGTTAAAGCAAGCTTCAGGACACTATTTAACCTAAAACTAACCTTTTTTTAGGTTAGAAACTGTCAAATTGACTCAAAACAGTTAACCGAGCATCTAAACCCTTAAATCACCAAAAAAACCCCATTTTAAGGGATTTTTAGGTTATTTAGGGCAAATTTAAGGTTAAAGCAAGCTTCAGGACACTTTTTAACCTAAAACTAACCTTTTTTTAGGTTAGAAACTGTCAAATTGACTTCAGCAAGCTTCAGGACCTAAAACTAACCTTTGTTTACTTTTTAACCTAAAACTAACCTTTTTTTAGGTTAGAAACTGTCAAATTGACTCAAAACAGTTAACCGAGCATGGAAACCCTTAAATTGCCAAAAAACCCATTTTAAGGGATTTTTAGGTTATTTAGGGCAAATTTTAACCTAAAACTAATCTTTTTTTAGGTTAAAGTCAAGCTTCAAGACACTATTTAAGGGATTTTTAGGTTATTTAGGGCCTAAAACTAACCCTTTTTTTAGGTTAGAAACTGTCAAATTGGCACAAAACAGTGAAACAAGCACTCCTAAACCCTTTTTTTAGGTTAGAAACTCACCAAAACAACCCTAAACTTTAAGGGATTTTTAGGTTATTTAGGCAAATTTAAGGTTAAAGCAAGCTATTTAACCTAAAACTAACCTTTTTTTAGGTTACAAATTGGCCCAAACTAGTTAACCGAGCATCTAAACCCTTAAATAACCAAAAAAAACCCATTTTAAGGGTTTTTTTTGGTTATTTAGGGCTAATTTAAGGTTAAGACAAGCTTCAGGACACTTTTTAACCTAAAACTAACCTTTTTTTAGGTTAGAAACTGTCAAATTGACTCAAAACAGTTAACCGAGCATGGAAACCCTTAAATTGCCTTAAAAACCCCCATTTAAGGATTCTTAGGTTATTTAGGGCAAATTTAAGGTTAAGGCAAGCTTCAGGATACTAGTTAACCTAAAACTAACCTTTTTTTAGGTTAGAAACTGTCAAATTATCTCAAAACAGTTAACCGAGCATCTAAACCCTTGAATTGCCCAAAAAACCCCATTTTAAGGGATTTTTAGGTTATTTAGGGCAAATTTAAGGTTAAAGCAAGCTTCAGGACACTTTTTAACCTAAAACTAACCTTTTTTTAGGTTAGAAACTGTCAAATTGGCCCAAACTAGTTAACCGAGCATGGAAACCCTTAAATCACCAAAAAAACCCATTTTAAGGGATTTTTAGGTTATTTAAGGCAAATTTAAGGTTAAGCAAGCTTCAGGACACTATTTAACCTAACCTAAAACTAACCTTTTTTAAGGTTAGAAACTGTCAAATTAGTCCAAAATAGTTAACCGAGCATGGAAACCCTTGAATTGCCTTAAAAACCCCATTTTAAGGGATTTTTAGGTTATTTAGGGCAAATTTAAGGTTAAAGCAAGCTTCAGGACACTATTTAACCTAAAACTAACCTTTTTTTAGGTTAGAAACTGTCAAATTGACTCAAAACAGTTAACCGAGCATCTAAACCCTTAAATCACCAAAAAAACCCATTTTAAGGGATTTTTAGGTTATTTAGGGCTAATTTAAGGTTAAAGCAAGCTTCAGGACACTTTTTAACCTAAAACTAACCTTTTTTTAGGTTAGAAACTGTCAAATTGACTCAAACTAGTTAACCGAGCATCTAAACCCTTGAATTGCCTAAAAAACACCATTTTAAGGGATTTTTTGGTTATTTAAGGCACATTTAAGGTTAAAGCAAGCTTCAGGACACTGTTTAACCTAAAACTAACCTTTTTTTAGGTTAGAAACTGTCAAATTGGCTCAAAACAGTTAACCGAGCATCGCTCTGTAACACTAAAACTAACCTTTTAAACCCTTAAATCACCAAAAAACCCCATTTTAAGCAGGTGAAAAGGACACATATTAACCTAAAACTAACCTTTTTTTAGGTTAGAAACTGTCAGCGAATGTGAAAAAAACCCCATTTTAAGGACAAATTTAAGGTTAAAGCAAGCTTCAGGACACTTATTAACCTAAAACTAACCCATTTTGCAGGTTAAAAACAGTAAATATGCATGAAACAGTGAAACAAGCTCGTAAACCCTCGCCTCAACAAATAACCCTACTTTAAGGGATTTCTAGGTTGTTTAGGGCAATTTTAAGGTTAGGGCAAGCTGGGGGGACGCTCTGTAACACTAAAACTAACCTTTTTGCAGGTGAAAAAGCAGCGAATGTGAACGGACCAGTAACAGGCCAGACAGGACAAGATTTGGAGGCATCCGATCGCCGCGATGCCGACGAAACCGGCCTCGTAGTGCTCCCAGAAGCCCCAAATGCCGATCCACGCGTAGATCCAAAGGGGGTACGCCACCAGAAAGGGTAACAGGTACAAATGTAGGGGTGCGGCAATTCGGTTGTGTAACGAAACCGACCGAATCAGTTCGTCCAGATTACGTGCCGCTTTCATTTTTTTGCCCGATTTTCCCGGCACTTTAAGGCATTTTCTTTGCTATTTTCGCGTCGGTGGAAATCGGCCCCGTGGCCCCCTTTTGTTGAACTGATGACAGTTTGACGTTTCGGGCTGTCAAACGTCAAAAGCTGACAGTTGACGTAAGGGGGGTGCGTTCCGCACCGCCGCCATTGTGATCGCGTTACCCGCGTTTAGTGGGTGACGTCACGGTCATGAAAATCAAGCGCGCGACGCCATTTTTGTTTCTAGAACCGCCCCCCCACGTTGCCGGACTGATCTGATTTATTATCGGCGCGTTTTGCGTTGTTGCCAAATTGACGGTTAGTCGGTATTATAACGGTGGAAAAAAAAAATTAGACACCGCCGCCATTTTGTGTAAATATCTCCGGAACTACTTGAGGGAGATTTTTGAAAAAAATACCAAAAAAAAGGTCAAGGTCAGGGCTACCTTGAGCAAAAAAATCAAGTTCCTAACTTTAAAACTGACAGATTGCCGCCATTTTAAATATTTCATAGAGCAACAAGATGCTCACGCGGCTAACGCCGCCATTTTGTTTGAATATCTCCGGAACTAAAAGAGAGATTATTTTGAAAAAAATACCAAAAAAACCGTCAAGGTCATGGCTGTCTTAACTAAAAAAATCAAGTTTGTCCTGTCAAAATGACGGATTTGACAGCCTGTCAAATGCTGCGTGGCACAATTAGACACCACCGCCATTTTGTTTAAATATCTCCGGAACTACTAGAGGGAAAATTTTGAAAAAAATACCAGAAACAAGGTCAAGATCAGGGCTACCACGAACCAAAAAAATGAAGGTCGTAACGTCAAAATGGCGGATTTGACAGCTTTTCAAAGCAGTTATACACCATCGCCATTTTTTGTAAGGGAACTAGGAACAAAAGGGCTTCAGAGTAATTAGTTTTCTCCATTCCACCAATCATAACTCCGTTATTTGACAAAATATCAAAAAAGTCTAAAGAGGAGAAATTGTAGGGAATTTCATCCTCTACAGCATTGCTTCTATGGACTTTTTCCCTAGAAGGTCACCCTAGGGAAATATTTGGCAAAAACTGTCCCTAGGGAACAAAAGGGCTTCAGAGTAATTAGTTTTCTCCATTCCACCAATCATAACTCCGTTATTTGACAAAATATCAAAAAAGTCTAAAGAGGAGAAATTGTAGGGAATTTCATCTTCTACAGCATTGCTTCTATGCACTTTTTCCCTAGAAGGTCACCCTAGGGAAATATTTGGCAAAAACTGTCCCTAAAGCACAAAAGTGCTTTAAAGTAATTAATTCTCCGTTCAACCAATCATAACTCGGTTATTTGAAAAAATATCAAAAAAGTGTAAAGAGGAGAAATTGTAGGGAATTTCATCCTCTACAGCATTGCTTCTATGCACTTTTTCCCTAGAAGGTTACTATAGGGAAATATTTGGCAAAAACTGTCCCTAAAGCACAAAAGTGCTTTAAAGTAATTAATTCTCCGTTCAACCAATCATAACTCGGTTATTTGAAAAAATATCAAAAAAGTGTAAGGAGGGGAAATTGTAGGGAATTTCATCCTCTACAGCATTGCTTCTATGGACTTTTTCCCTAGAAGGTCACTATAGGGAAATATTTGGCAAAAACTGTCCCTAAAGCACAAAAGTGCTTTAAAGTAATTAATTCTCCGTTCAACCAATCATAACTCGGTTATTTGACAAAATATCAAAAAAGTGTAAAGAGGAGAAATTGTAGGGAATTTCATCCTCTACAGCATTGCTTCTATGCACTTTTTCCCTAGAAGGTCACCCTAGGGAAATATTTGGCAAAAACTGTCCCTAAAGCACAAAAGTGCTTTAAAGTAATTAATTCTCCGTTCAACCAATCATAACTCGGTTATTTGAAAAAATATCAAAAAAGTGTAAGGAGGGGAAATTGTAGGGAATTTCATCGTCTACAGCATTGCTTCTATGGACTTTTTCCCTAGAAGGTTACTATAGGGAAATATTTGGCAAAAACTGTCCCTAGGGAACAAAAGGGCTTCAGAGTAATTAGTTTTCTCCATTCCACCAATCATAACTCCGTTATTTGACAAAATATCAAAAAAGTCTAAAGAGGAGAAATTGTAGGGAATTTCATCTTCTACAGCATTGCTTCTATGCACTTTTTCCCTAGAAGGTCACCCTAGGGAAATATTTGGCAAAAACTGTCCCTAAAGCACAAAAGTGCTTTAAAGTAATTAATTCTCCGTTCAACCAATCATAACTCGGTTATTTGAAAAAATATCAAAAAAGTGTAAGGAGGAGAAATTGTAGGGAATTTCATCCTCTACAGCATTGCTTCTATAGACTTTTTCCCTAGAAGGTTACTATAGGGAAATATTTGGCAAAAACTGTCCCTAAAGCACAAAAGTGCTTTAAAGTAATTAATTCTCCATTCCACCAGTCATAACTCGGTTATTTGACAAAATATCAAAAAAGTGTAAGGAGGGGAAATTGTAGGGAATTTCATCTTCTACAGCATTGCTTCTATGCACTTTTTCCCTAGAAGGTTACTATAGGGAAATATTTGGCAAAAACTGTCCCTAGGGAACAAAAGGGCTTTAAAGTAATTAATTTTCTCCGTTCAACCAATCATAACTCGGTTATTTGAAAAAATATCAAAAAAGTGTAAGGAGGGAAATTGTAGGGAATTTCATCCTCTACAGCATTGCTTCTATGGACTTTTTCCCTAGAAGGTTACTATAGGGAAATATTTGGCAAAAACTGTCCCTAGGGAACAAAAGGGCTTCAGAGTAATTAGTTTTCTCCATTCCACCAATCATAACTCCGTTATTTGGCAAAATATCAAAAAAGTCTAAAGAGGAGAAATTGTAGGGAATTTTATCTTCTACAGCATTGCTTCTATGGACTTTTTTCCTAGAAGGTCACCCTAGGGAAATATTTGGCAAAAACTGTCCCTAAAGCACAAAAGTGCTTTAAAGTAATTAATTCTCCGTTCAACCAATCATAACTCGGTTATTTGAAAAAATATCAAAAAAGTGTAAAGAGGGGAAATTGTAGGGAATTTCATCCTCTACAGCATTGCTTCTATGCACTTTTTCCCTAGAAGGTCACCCTAGGGAAATATTTGGCAAAAACTGTCCCTAAAGCACAAAAGTGCTTTAAAGTAATTAATTCTCCGTTCAACCAATCATAACTCGGTTATTTGAAAAAATATCAAAAAAGTGTAAGGAGGGGAAATTGTAGGGAATTTTATCCTCTACAGCATTGCTTCTATGGACTTTTTCCCTAGAAGGTTACTATAGGGAAATATTTGGCAAAAACTGTCCCTAAAGCACAAAAGTGCTTTAAAGTAATTAATTCTCCGTTCAACCAATCATAACTCGGTTATTTGAAAAAATATCAAAAAAGTCTAAAGAGGAGAAATTGTAGGGAATTTCATCCTCTACAGCATTGCTTCTATGGACTTTTTCCCTAGAAGGTTACTATAAGGAAATATTTGGCAAAAACTGTCCCTAGGGAACAAAAGGGCTTCAGAGTAATTAGTTTTCTCCATTCCACCAATCATAACTCCGTTATTTGACAAAATATCAAAAAAGTCTAAAGAGGAGAAATTGTAGGGAATTTCATCCTCTACAGCATTGCTTCTATGCACTTTTTCCCTAGAAGGTCACCCTAGGGAAATATTTGGCAAAAACTGTCCGTAAATCAAAAAAATCAAGTTCCTAACCTTAAAACTGACAGATTGCCGTCATTTTGAATATTTGATATGACGCCATTTTGTTTGAATATCTCCGGAACTAAAAGAGAGATCATTTTGAAAAAAATACCAAAAAAACCGTCAAGGTCATGGCTAGCTTGACTAAAAAAAATCAAGAACGTAAAGTCAAAATGGCGGATTTGACAGCTTGTCAAAGCAGTTAGACACCGGCGCCATTTTGTATAAATATCTCCGGAACTAGAGGAGGTAGAATTTTGAAAAAAATACCAAAAACAAGGTCAAGGTCAGGGCTACCTTGACAAAAAAAAAATCACGTTTTTCCTGTCAAAATGACGGATTTGACAGCCTGTCAAACGTCACGTTGCATAATCAGACACCGCCGCCATTTTGTTTTAATATCTCCGGAACTATTTTAGGTAAAATTTTGAAAAAAATACCAGAAACAAGGTCCATATCAGGGCTACTACGAACCAAAAAAATGAAGGTCGTAAAGTCAAAATGGCGGATTTGACAGCCTGTCAAACGTCACGTTGCATAATCAGTCACCGCCGCCATTTTGTGTAAATATCTCCGGAACTACTCGAGGGAAAAATTTGAAAAAAATACCAAAAAAAAGGTTAAGATCAGGGCTACCTGGAACCAAAAAAATGAAGGTCGTAACCTCAAAATGGCGGATGTGACAGCTATTTTGCTGTTTTTCTCGAGTATCGTTTGTGCCAAATTTTTTTACTGTGAAGTACAGTCTAAGCTACCAGCTCGCGCAAAAACCACCTCAATCGAACGTTTAGAACGTGCTTGGCAAAGAAAACAAACACAATTCATATACCGCCGCTGCGCGCGCGGTATACGAACTGTCAAATGCGCGTTTTGACATTTGACAGCGAGGCGCGGCAGCACCGTCGCGCACCTGACCGGCCCGTCCCCCACACGCAATCCACTCTGTTACATCGTCCTCTGCGAGCCTGTGCAGTGCTGAACCGGCGGTGAGTAGCATCCGGAAATTTCCACCCAGAAACCCAACCATCCCACCCTTAAACGCCCAGAAAACCACCCAACAACCCTTAAAAACCCTTGTCCAGAAGAAATTTTAGGTTAATCCTCCATGGAGAAGAATAAAATCAAGGCAGGCCTAGAGTCGGCCATTTTGGTGTGTGTGTGTAGAGTTCAATTGTTTCTTGGGGGGAGATGTCAAAGTATTACTAACTGTCATTTTTTAGGGGGTTTTTTAGTGGATTTGTGGGGTTTTCTAGGGTTTTTCCCCCCCGACACACCTTCCCCACCTTTTACCGGGGTTACATAATTGCGTTTGCCCTGAACTTTACCAGTTCCAAGTCCGTTTGACAGTTCGCACTGCCGCCTGACAGCGAAGAGGTTTGAAAAGTGATTTTCTTTGGTGTTTTCCGCAGGATTTTCCCGAGAAAAAAACCAACCAAAACCCACAAAAAAGACACCGAAAATGTTTGCCGCCGCTAGACTGATCGCCCCCGCTGCCAGAAATGCCGTAAGTACCGCTTTTTTCCGCCATCTTGTGTAGGTTACATAACACTGGCACTTTGGAGGGTTTTTGGGTGGTTTACCACCCAAAAACCCCCCAAAAGGGGTGTAATAACCTGGTGGGCCCCTTTTCGAGGTGCCACCCAACTAGTTTAGTCTGCCAAACAGGCTTTGTGAGAGTAAACCAACTGAATTACCCCTTTGGCTCGAACTTGTTATGTAACACACTCGGAATTAGGTTAGGACCTGTTTGAGGTTAGATTAGGGCTTTTTAGTGTGATTTCTAGTGTGAATTGACCAGATTTTTAAGCTTCTGGTACTAAAGTACCCATTTCAGTCCCTGAAAACTCGGTTTTTAGCTTAGTCGAGTGGTTCTAACCTGATTTTCTGGGTTTTTCTGATCGAACCAAGTGAAATTGACCCTTAACCCTACATTTTTGGTTACATAAACTGGACTTTTGGATAACATCCTACATAACCTTGTTATGTAATGGCCAGGGCCAGCAATGTGGAACAACAAGTTGTGTTGGGTAATCTCGGGCTGTACTGTAATGTTGGGGTTAGTCTGGTTGAAATTCCTGGTTTTCTGGGGATTTTTATTTTTTTTTTGTCCCCCACTGTCTTTCTGGAAGTTTAAACTTTGACCTCACTTTTCTACTTGACTGTACTTGATTTTTTAGTGTTTTTTAGTGTCATTGGATAGGAAATTTAGTGGGGATTCCAAAAATGTGGTTAAAAGTGTCGTTTTGTCACTCCAAGTGGGTTTTACAAGCGATTTTGTCCTTGACTGTCCTTTCAAACTGTCTTTCTGGCAGTTTCAACTTTGACCTCACTTTTCTCCCTGACTGTACTTGATTTTTTAGTGTTTTTTATGTCATTGGATAGGAAATTTAATGAGGATTCCAAAAATGTGCTAAAAACTGTCATTTTGTCACTCCAAGTGGGTTTTACAACTGATTTTGTCTCTGACTGTCCTTTCAAACTGTCTTTCTGGGAGTTCAACTTTGACCTCACTTTTCTCACTGACTGTTCTTGATTTTTTAGTGTTTTTTAGTGTCATTGAATAGGAAATTTAATGAGGATTCCAAAAATGTGCTTAAAACTGTCATTTTCTTATTCCAAGTGGGTTTTAGAAGCAATTTTGTCCCTGACTGTCTTTACAAACTGTCTTTTTGGCAGTTTAAACTTTGACCTCACTTTTCTCCCTGACTGTACTAAATTTTTAAGTGTTTTTTAGTGTCATTGGATAGGAAATTTAGTGAGGATTCCAAAAATGTGCTTAAAACTGTCATTTTGTCACTCCAAGTGGGTTTTACAAGTGATTTTGTCCCTGACTGTCCTTTCAAACTGTCTTTCTGACAGTTCAAACTTTGACACCACTTTTCTCCCTGACTGTACTTGATTTTTTAGTGTTTTTTAGTGTCATTGGATAGGAAATTTAGTGAGGATTCCAAAAATGTGCTTAAAACTGTCATTTTCCCACTCCAAGTGGGTTTTACAAGCGATTTTGTCCCTGACTGTCTTTTAAAACTGTCTTTCTGGCAGTTTCAACTTTGACATCACTTTTCTCCCTGACTGTACTAAATTTTTTAGTGTTTTTTAGTGTCATTAGATAGGAAATTTAGTGAGGATTCCAAAAATGTGCTTAAAACTGTCATTTTGTCACTCCAAGTGGGTTTTACAAGCGATTTTGTCCCTGACTGTCCTTACAAACTGTCTTTCTGGCAGTTTCAACTTTGACCTCACTTTTCTCCCTGACTGTACTTGATTTTTTAGTGTTTTTTAGTGTCATTGGATAGGAAATTTAGTGAGGATTCCAAAAATGTGCTTAAAACTGTCATTTTGTCACTCCAAGTGGGTTTTACAAGCAATTTTGTCCTTGACTGTCTTTCTGACAGTTTCAACTTTAACCTCACTTTTCTCCCTGACTGTACCAAATTTTGAAGTGTTTTTTAGTGTCATTGGATAGGAAATTTAATGAGGATTCCAAAAATGTGCTTAAAACTGTCATTTTGTCATTCCAAGTGGGATTTACAGGCAATTTTGTCCCTGACTGTCTTCCGACCGCAATTTCACTGATTTGAAAATTAGCACCGTAACTTGGCAGGACCGTTTTTGCCTCCAGTATACAGGGTGTGCGCGAAAAGTATGGTGCTTTACTGTTTTTGCTCACCCTGTACGCAATTTTTTAGCTAGAATTTTTTGGTTGGCACCACTGAAAAGAGCAGCTCAAGACGGTTAATTTGAGTGGTTGAACCACCCTGTACGTTAGAAACTAACCGAGATACAGGGTGTGCAAGTTTTAGACTAGTTTTTGGGTCAAAGTGCGTTAAATCAGTTTTTAGCAAAAATCTCGAAAATGGTTAAAGTTACCAAAAATTTACAAGAGACAAAAAATGTTCCTAAAGAACCACCGAACCTGACTACGTAACTCACGAACCTCAATTCAATTGCTGATATACAGGGTGGACACAAAATGGTTAGCGCGTCACTATTTTTGGTCACCCTGTATACAATTTTGTAGGTAGAATTTTTTGCTCAACACCACTGGAAAGAGCAGCTCAAGACGCTTAATTTGAGTGGTTGAACCACCCTGTAGTCCAAAAAATAACCGAGAGATACAGGGTGTTCAAATTTTAGACCCCAATTTCACTGAATTGAAAATTTGTTGCACCAAACCAGTTTTGGTTAAATAACTCGAAAACGGTTAAAGTTACGAAAAAATTTAAAGAAAGCAAAAATGTTCCTAATGAATTTCTTAACCCAGCACCGTAACTTGGCAGGACCGTTTTTGCTTCCAGTATACAGGGTGTGCGCAAAAAGTATGGTGCTTTACTGTTTTTGCTCACCCTGTACGCAATTTTTTAGCTAGAATTTTTTGGTTGACACCATTTAAAAGAGGAGTTTTAGACGGTTAATTTGAGTGGTTGAACCACCCTGTACGTTAGAAAATAACCGAGTTACAGGGTGTCCAAATTTTACATTAACTGATTTGAAAATTTGTTGCACCAAACCAGTTTTTGCTAAATAACTCAGAAACGGTAAAAGTTACGAAAAATTTACAAGACAGCAAAAATGTTCCTTATGAACTCCTTAACATCGCACTGTAAGTTTGCAGTTCGGTTTTTGCTTCCAACATACAGGGTGGGCAAGCAAAGTATAGGGGTTCAGGTTTTTTGATCACCCTGTACGCAATTTTTCTGATAGAATTTTTTCTCAAACACCACAGGAAAGAGGAGGTCAAGACGGTTAATTTGAGTGGTTGAACCACCCTGTACGTTAGAAAATAACCGAGTTACAGGGTGTTTAAATTTCAAATGCAATTTATGAATTTTTTTTTTTGGAAATTAAAAATTTGACAGAATTTTTTTGACTTTTCAGATCCTCAACAACTCGAAACAGTATCTGCGACCATTGAGCAGTGCAGTCAGTCAGAACCAATCGCTGGTTCAAACCGTGCAACAGCACCAACAGAAACAGGTACGTTTACGCTGAATAATGTCAGCTGTCAAAGCTGTCAAAACAGGGTGACAGTTAGAGCAAAACCGATTTCAGATTTGGATTCCCCGTCCCCGAATTAGTCGAAAACGAGTACAAACACGACCCCTCTATCTCGATTCAAAATGGCGGAAAACGCAAAATGGCGTCCGTGGACGCCATTTTGAATTTTTTTGAAAAAATCGAGTTTGTACTCGTTTTCTACTAAATCGAGGACGGGGAATACGATGGTGGGGTTAGTTTTCCTCTAACTTTCCACCCACTCGATTTAGCGGCAGTTTCTCGAACTGGGTGACAGTTAGAGCAAAACCGATTTCGGATTTGGATTCCCCGTCCCCAAATTAGTCGAAAACGAGTACCATGAAGCCTAGTGAAATTTTCAGTTTTGGCCGCCATTTTGTCCAGTTAACCTTATCTTCCTCCGTATCTCGCAAACGGTTTGACCGATCAAAACGCGGTTTTCACCATTCGACTCGGCTACTAAACTAGTATCTTTGACAGCAGTTTGACAGATGTAACTGTCAAAACTGTCTTTAGACGCCATTTTGAATTTTTTTTAAAAAATCGAGTTTGTACTCGTTTTTGACTAAATCGAGGACGGGGAATCCGATGGTGAGGTTAGTTTTCCTCTAACTTTCCACCCACTCGATTTAGCGGCAGTTTCTCGAACTGGGTGACAGTTAGAGCAAAACCGATTTCGGATTTGGATTCCCCGTCCCCGAATTAGTCGAAAACGAGTACCATGAAGCCTAGTGAAATTTTCAGTTTTGGCCGCCATTTTGTCCAGTTAACCTTATCTTCCTCCGTATCTCGCAAACGGTTTGACCGATCAAAACGCGGTTTTCACCATTCGACTCGGCTACTAAACTAGTATCTTTGACAGCAGTTTGACAGATGTAACTGTCAAAACTGTCTTTAGACGCCATTTTGAATTTTTTTGAAAAAATTGAATTTGTACTCATTTCCGACTAAATCGAGGACGGGGAATACGATGGTGGGGTTAGTTTTCCTCTAACTCTCCTTCCACTCGAATTAGCGGCAGTTTCTCGAACTGGGTGACAGTTAGAGCAAAACCGATTTCAGATTTGGATTCCCCGTCCCCGAATTAGTCGAAAACGAGTACCATGAAGCCTAGTGAAATTTTCAGTTTTGGCCGCCATTTTGTCCAGTTAACCTTAACTTCCTCCGTATCTCGCAAACGGTTTGACCGATCAAAACGCGGTTTTCACCATTCGACTCGGCTACTAAACTAGTATCTTTGACAGCAGTTTGACAGATGTAACTGTCAAAACTGTCTTTAGACGCCATTTTGAATTTTTTTGAAAAAATCGAGTTTGTACTCGTTTTCTACTAAATCGAGGACGGGGAATCCGATGGTGAGGTTAGTTTTCCTCTAACTTTCCTCCCACTCGATTTAGCGGCAGTTTCTCGAACTGGGTGACAGTTGGAGCAAAACCGATTTCAGATTTGGATTCCCCGTCCCCAAATTAGTCGAAAACGAGTACCATGAAGCCTAGTGAAATTTTCAGTTTTGGCCGCCATTTTGTCCAGTTAACCTTAACTTCCTCCGTATCTCCCAAACGGTTTGACCGATCAAAACGCGGTTTTCACCATTCGACTCGGCTACTAAACTAGTATCTTTGACAGCAGTTTGACAGATGTAACTGTCAAAACTGTCTTTAGACGCCATTTTGAATTTTTCCAAAAAAATCGAGTTTGTACTCGTTTTCTACTAAATCGAGGACGGGGAATCCGATGGTGAGGTTAGTTTTCCTCTAACTTTCCTCCCACTCGATTTAGCGGCAGTTTCTCGAACTGGGTGACAGTTAGAGCAAAACCGATTTCAGATTTGGATTCCCCGTCCCCGAATTAGTCGAAAACGAGTACCATGAAGCCTAGTGAAATTTTCAGTTTTGGCCGCCATTTTGTCCAGTTAACCTAACCTAACCTTATCTTTCTCCGTATCTCCCAAACGGTTTGACCGATCAAAACGCGGTTTTCACCATTCGACTCGGCTACTAAACTAGTATCTTTGACAGCAGTTTGACAGATGTAACTGTCAAAACTGTCTTTAGACGCCATTTTGAATTTTTCCAAAAAATCGAGTTTGTACTCGTTTTCGACTAAATCGAGGACGGGGAATCCGATGGTGAGGTTAGTTTTCCTCTAACTTTCCACCCACTCGATTTAGCGGCAGTTTCTCGAACTGGGTGACAGTTGGAGCAAAACCGATTTCAGATTTGGATTCCCCGTCCCCAAATTAGTCGAAAACGAGTACCATGAAGCCTAGTGAAATTTTCAGTTTTGGCCGCCATTTTGTCCAGTTAACCTTATCTTCCTCCGTATCTCGCAAACGGTTTGACCGATCAAAACGCGGTTTTCACCATTCGACTCGGCTACTAAACTAGTATCTTTGACAGCAGTTTGACAGATGTAACTGTCAAAACTGTCTTTAGACGCCATTTTGAATTTTTCCAAAAAAATCGAGTTTGTACTCGTTTTCTACTAAATCGAGGACGGGGAATACGATGGTGAGGTTAGTTTTCCTCCAACTTTCCACCCACTCGACTTAGCGGCAGTTTCTCGAACTGGGTGACAGATACGTCAAATCTGACAGTTGCAATGGATTCCCCGTCCCCAAATTAGTCGAAAACGAGTACCATGAAGCCTAGTGAAATTTTCAGTTTTGGCCGCCATTTTGTCCAGTTAACCTTATCTTCCTCCGTATCTCCCAAACGGTTTGACCGATCAAAACGCGGTTTTCACCATTCGACTCGGCTACTAAACTAGTATCTTTGACAGCAATTTGACAGTGATTTTTTAGACGATTCCAGAATGATGATAGCATTGTTAGTTGTTGACGTAACAGTGATTACAACACTTCCTTGGATGTCTGACCTGGTCTAGTTTGAACGTGCCCTACCAAAAAATCGTCCATTTTTTTTTTTTTTTTAAATTTTTTTTTTGATTTTCAGGCCAATCTTCTGCCCGCCATTCGTGGACTTCAGACCAGTCCAGTGTCCCGGGACATTGATTCTGCCGCCAAATTCATTGGCGCCGGTGCTGCCACCGTCGGAGTAGCCGGATCAGGTAAATTAGTGTTTTTTTTTGTTTCCCCCACCCTGTTTGTGTACAGTCCGAAACTTTTGTGTGTTGCTTTTTTTGGCGTAGTAGCGTTTTTGGTTTTTTTAGTTTGTTCACTAGAGTGTACAGGGTGTCCTCTATATATTAGAAAAAAAAATAACGTCAATCTGTCAAATAATCTGTCACCTGTCAAAAAATGTGTAATTTACATGGAAAAAGTGTATTTCCATACATGTTTGTACATTGTTAGGGTATTTTGAACATTTTCAGGCATTTTTGAATATTTCTAGACATTTTCGAACATTTTTGTACAATCCAAGACACTTTTGTACATTTTTAGACACTTTCAACATTTTCAGGCACATTTAAACATTGCTAAACATTTTTTGAGATTTTTGTACATTGTTAGGCACTTTTGAACTTTTTTTAGACACATGTTGAATATTTCCAAACATTTTTGAATTTTGCTACACATTTTTAGGCATTTTTGAATATTTCTAGACAATTTTAATTTTTTTTTGTACATTGTTAGACATTTTTGAACATTTCTAGACATTTTTCCACACTTCTAGACACTTTCGAACATTTTAAGAATATTTTTGAACTTTTTTTAAAGTATTTTTTTAATATTTCTAGACATATCTTTTCTACACTGCTAGATAATTTGGAACATTTTTAGACACTTTCGAGTATTTTCAGATATTTTTGAACATTTTTAAGTATTTTTTAATATTTCTAGACATTTTTTAACATTTCTAGACACTTTCGAACATTTCCAGACATTTTTTCACATAGCTAGACATTTTTGTACATTTTTAGATATGTTTGAACATTTTTAGACATTTTTGTACATTGTTAGGCACTTTTGAACTTTTTCAGACATTTTTGTACAATGCCAGTCATGTTTGTACATTTTTAGACACTTCTGAATATTTCTAGACATATTTTTACATTGTTAAATATTTTTGAACATTTTTAGACACTTTCGAACATTGCTAGACATTTTTAAACATTTCTAAACATTTTTAGGCTTTTTTGTACATTTCCAAACATGTTTGAACATTTACAGACATTTTTGTACATTTTCAGACAATTTTGAACATTGCTAAACATTTTTGAACATATCTAAACATTTTTAGACATTTTTGTACATTTCTAAATATTTTTTGATTTTTTGTACATTTCCAGAAATTTTTGAATATTTTTAGACACTTTCGAACATTTCTAGACACTTTTCAGCATTTCCAGATACTTTTGAACATTGTTAAACATTTTTGAAGATGGCTAAACATTTTAAAACATTATTGAACATTTCTAAACATTTTTAGACTTTTTTTGTACATTTCCAGAAATGTTTGAATATTTTTAGTGACTCTTTCGAACATTTCTAGACACTTTTTCAGCATTTTCCAGATACTTTTGAACATTGTTTAAAACATTTTTGAAGATGGCTAAAACATTTTAAAACATAATTTTGAACATTTCTAAAACATTTTTAGACTTTTTTTTGTACATTTCCAGAAATGTTTTGAATATTTTTAGGACACTTTCGAAGTTTTTCTAGACACTTTTCAGCATTTCCAGATACTTTTGAACATAGTGTATAACATTTTTGAAGATGGCTAAACATTTTAAAAAACATTATTGAACATTTCTAAACTTTTTTAGACTTTTTTTTGTACATTTCCAGACATTATTTGAACATTGTTTGAGACGCTTTCAAACATTTCCAGATCACTTTTGAATATTTCCAGACAATTTTGAACATTGCTAAAATTCTTAGACTTTTTGTACATTTCCAGACAAGTTTGAACATTTTTTAGACACTTTCGAACATTTTTAGACACTTTTCAACATTTCCAGACACTTTTGAATATTGCTAAACACATTTTTAGACATTTTTGTACACTTGTTAGACACACTTTCGAAACATTTTCTAGATATTTTCAAACATTTTTGTTGAAATTTCTTAAACATTTTTTAGATACTAGTGAATATTTTCAGACATTTTTGAAACATTTGTAGACGGTTATTAGACACTTTTGAACCACTTTCAGGCAATTCTCTGAACATTTTTAGAACAGTAGTTTTTGAACATTTATAAATCATTTTTGAACATTGCTAAACATTTTAAAACATTATTGACATTTCAAATAAATTTTTAGACTTATTTTTCGTACATTTCCCAGACATATTTGAATATTTGTATAGACGCTTATCAAACATTTCCAGACACTATTGTACAATTTCCAGACAATTTTGAACATTTCCAGACACTTTTGAATATTGCTATACTATTTTTTAGACTTTGTTTTTTGTACATTGTTAGGACACTTTCGAACATTTCTAGACATTTTGGAACACTTCTTGTAGATTCTTAAACATTTTTAGAAAACTAGTGAACATTTTCCAGACATTTTTGCGAACACATTTCTAGACATTTTTATACCACTTTTGAACACTTTCAGGCAATTTTGAACATTTTTAGACAGTTTTGAACATTTTCAAACATTTTTGTTACATTTCTAGACATTTTCGAAAAATTTTTAGACACTTTTTGAACATTGTTAAACATTTTTTAGACATTTTTGTACATTTGTTAGGCACTTTTGAACTTGGAGCGATGTCTCGNACCGGANNGATATTNGGNTGCTCAACGCGCNTNCCACCCGTGCNGACAGCCANGTTNNCANGTCCAGGCGCACGTTGATNTTNNTTTTCNCTNGGTAGGCATTCGNTNNGAANTAGTNGTTGCTGNATCTNANCTTTATNGTCGAGTTTTTATGATAAAGGTATGGCANGGNTCCCGGTGCTCAGAACTNTGNTGATGNNCCNACGAANATGAGATACNNGGATTCGTGANNTCGGCACGGNTANGGATTCATANTGTTNNATATCGNGAATNATGA
>CM042803.1:5303824-5420096 GCA_018691245.2 Ips nitidus
TNGCNNCGGNTNTCCGGAATGNTCATGCNNCNTTGNNANGCCNTANGGGCTGCTTCACNNANGCNANNACGCCTCTGAACTGTGANTGTNNNCNANGNAATCAGAANCGGAAANGNTANNCCGAACAANTGGANATCTCTGCGTANAACNNTAANTANGCTGNTAGCCNAATGNCAGACAAGCANNCNNGACATCNGATATGACTCGTTTTCGATTAATTTTGGGATGAGGAATTCAGTGGTGACGTTTATTTTCGCGTCACTGTTACCCAAACCCGGTTTTTTATGAAATTTCAAGTTTCTCAAACTTGGTGACAGTTACTGTCAAACTGACATCAAAAATGGATTCCCCGACCCCAAATTAGTCGAAAACGAGTACAAACACGACTCGTACATCTCAAGCCAAAATGTGAAACTTCTGAGCTTCTGAGAGCCATTTTAAAGCTTCTGAGCGTTGCAAAATGTTTGAAACTAAAAGTAATTTTTAGTCGCCTGTCACAAACTGCACGTTTCTGAGCTTCTGAAACATTTTGTAGACTTTTCAGAGGTAAGTTTTACTAATTTCAGATTTCTGAGTTTCTGAGACGTTTTGTAGATTTTATAGACGTCTGAGTCATTAATTTCCGTTTTCTGAGCTTCCAGAATTTATTTTTTTAATTCATAAAACCAAAAAGCAAATTTGTAGTCGTCTGAGTCGGCAATATCAGATTTCTGAGCTACAAAAACTAATTTTAGGATTTTTCAGATTTCAATTTTTTTTTCAGAATGCCTGATCCTAGAAGCAATTTTTAGTAGTCTGAGTCACAAATTACGGGATTCTGAGCTTCTGAGGTCTGTTTTACAATTTCTGAATCTTTTCTAGAATTCCTGAGCCTTCCAAGATTTTCTTTTAAAATCGATGATCCTGAAAGTTGTCTTGAGTAACAAGTATCAAATTTCTGAGCTTCTGAGACAAGTTTATAAGACAAACGATGGCTGAAAAAACTAAAAACAATTAAAAAGCTTAAAATGGCTCAGAAGACACATAAGCGGAGACTCAGAAGACCGAAAAGACTGACAGATGTTTGAAAAACAAAAAAAACAATTTAAAATTGTAAAATGACTCAGAAGATACTAAAGAAGAGATTTAGAAGATTGAAAATACTGTCAATTAGAAAAATTGCTCAGAAGACATCTAAGGAGAGACTCAGAAGACCGAAATGACTGACAGATGTTTTAAAAATAAATTTAAATTGCAAAATGACTCAGAAGGCACTAAAGCGAAGATCAGAAAGATTAAACATATTGTCAACTATAAAAATTGCTCAGAAGACACCTAACGAGAGACTCAGAAGACCGAAAAGACTGACAGATGTTTGAAAAACAAAAAAAAACAATTTAAAATTGTAAAATGACTCAGAAGATACTAAAGAAGAGATTTGGAAGATTTAAAATATTGTCGACTAGAAAAATGGCTCAGAAGACACATAAAGAGAGACTCAGAAGACGGAAATGACTGACAAATGTTTTAAAAACGAAAAAACAATTTGAAATTGTAAAATGACTCAGAAGACACTAAAGAAGAGATTTGGAAGATTGAAAATATTATCGACTAGAAAATTGGCTCAGAAGACACCTAAGGAGAGACTCAGAAGACCGAAATGACTGACAGATGTTTGAAAAACGAAAAAATAATTTAAAATTGTAAAATGGCTCAGAAGACAGTAAAAAAGATATTTGGACGATTAAAAATATTGTTAACTAGAAAAATGGCTCAGAATACATCTAAGGAGAGACTCAGAAGACCGAAATGACTGACAGATGTTTTAAAAACAGAAAAACAATTTAAAATTGTAAAATTACTCAGAAGACACAAAAGAGAAGACTTGGAAGATTAAAAATATTGTTAACTAAAAAAAATGGCTCAGAAGACACATAAGGAGAGACTCAGAAGACCGAAATGACTGACAGATGTTTGAAAAACGAAAAAATAATTTAAAATTGTAAAATGACTCAGAAGACACAAAAGAGAAGACTTGGAAGATTAAAAATATTGTTAACTAAAAAAAATGGCTCAGAAGACACATAAGGAGAGACTCAGAAGACCGAAATGACTGACAGATGTTTGAAAAACGAAAAAATAATTTAAAATTGTAAAATGACTCAGAAGACACAAAAGAGAAGACTTGGAAGATTAAAAATATTGTTAACTAAAAAAATGGCTCAGAAGACACATAAGGAGAGACTCAGAAGACCAAAATGACTGACAGATGTTTTAAAAACAGAAAAACAATTTAAAATTGTAAAATGACTCAGAAGACACCAAAGAGGAGATTTGGAAAACTGAAACAATTGTCAATTAGAAAAATGGCTCAGAAGACACATCAAGGGAGACTCAGAAAACCGAAATAACTGACAGAAGATTTAAAGATAAATTTAAATTGCAAAATGACTCAGAAGGCACTAAAGAAATGAAAAAAGCTCAGACGACAAAAATTCAATAAAGAAAAAATGACTCAGAAACCCAACAAACTTTTCAAGGCTCAGAAGCCCAAAACGCTGAAAAGTAGAAAAAATTGTAAAAGCTCAGAAATCCATAAACTGTTTAGTGTGCGTGCTCAGAAGACAAAAAGACTTTGACCGTCAGAATTGCTGACTCAGACGTCTAAAAATCACTTTCAGAAAAAAAAAATGCAAATGGCGTCCACATCCGCCATTTTGATTTTTTCCGAAAAATTCGAGTTTGTACTCGTTTTCGACTAATTTTGGGACGAGGAATTCAGTGGTCACGTCCATTTTTGAGTAACTCTAACCCAAATTCAAATTTTAAGAAAAATTTCAGTTTTTCAAACTGGGTGACAGTTACTGTCAAACTGACTTCAGAAATGGATTCCCTGACCCCAAATTAGTCGAAAACGAGTACCATCAAGCCTGAAGTATCTCAAGCCAAAATGGCGAAAATTACAAAATGGCGCCTACAAACGCCATTTTGAATTTTTCTAAAAAAATCGAGTTTGAACTCGTTTTCTACTAAATCGAGGACGAGGAATTCGGTGGTGACATTAATTTTTGCGTAACTTTTTTCTAAAGTGAAGTTTTTGTGAAAAATCATGTTTCTCGAACTGGGTGACAGTTACTGTCAAACTGACTTCAGAAATGGATTCCCTGACCCCGAATTAGTCGAAAACGAGTACCATCAAGCCTGAAGTATCTCAAGCCAAAATGGCGAAAATTACAAAATGGCGCCTACAAACGCCATTTTGAATTTTTCTAAAAAAATCGAGTTTGAACTCGTTTTCTACTAAATCGAGGACGAGGAATCCAGTGGTGACATTAATTTTTGCGTAACTTTTTTCTAAACTGCAATTTTTGGGAAAAATTAAGTTTCTCGAACTGGGTGACAGTTACTGTCAAACTGACTTCAGAAATGGATTCCCTGACCCCAAATTAGTCGAAAACGAGTACCATCAAGCCCGGATTATCTCAAGCCAAAATGGCGGAAATCGACGCCAAAAAACACCGCGCACTCACCTTGTTCCGACGCTGCTTCGGCTTCGTCCGCCTGCGCCGACTGCAACAACGCCTCGCTTAGATCGCTATCGCGCAGTATCCGTCTGGTTTGACGCCCTAAACAAAAAAACAGACCGTTAGAGGGCGCGAGGGTCGAAAAAATGTGAAAAAATTGCAATTTTCCCGCCCGCGCGGGCGGAAAGTGGTTGAAAATTTCGTTCCTCCCCTCAAAACGAAATTTGCACTAAAACTTACTTTCCGAGTCATTCTGCGGCTGTTCGAGGCTTTTAGAGCGTCGGCGCGTGACGCGTGCCGCCTCCTCAGTGACGTCACGCTGCGCGGGCAGGTCACGTGACTCGGTCTCCTTCACGTCCGTGGACGGTTTGCGAGCGTAAGTTTTGCGGACGCTGCGCAGCCGCAACACGTCCGGCGAATCGACGACGTTTCGGTCGTCAGCCGGTTCGGCCTCCTCAATCTTGGCTGGAGTTGGCGCCTGTTTGCGCCCTGCCAAAAAAGCAAACTGTCACACAATGACAGATACGTCAAAAATGACGGCGAAAATGGATTCCTTGACCCCAAATTAGTCGAAAACGAGTATAATGAACGGGGGTCCAAGTGGACCCCCAAGGGAGTTATCGCAGACCGACCGAATGGTGTTTTTAGTGACCCCATAAAAATTCAACACCCTGTAACTTTTTTGTAAATCCAAATTTGGAAATGATTCTGCCGCCATTTTGTAGGCACGTACAAGGTCTACAAAAAAGGTTCTTACAACTTTTTTCCTACGCGGCTCCTCAAGCGAGTTATGAGGAAAAAACGTTTTGGGGTCATGTGACCCCAAAAGCTTTTACCCCCCGTAACTCGCTTATTAAACCGAATTTCGGGGTGGTTCAAAAAACGTTTTGTAGGGAATTTTAGGCTTCACCAAAAGTGTTTAGAAGATTTTAGCCCTACGGGGTCATCCTGACCAGTTATCAGTCCTAATTCGGTCATTTTGACAGTTAGCTCAAATTTGACTTTACCAGTCGATTCCCCGTCCCCAATTTAGTCGAAAAGGAGTACAAACTTGGGGGGTCCAAAAGGACCCCAAGGGAGTTATGACGGAAAAACTGAATGGGGTCATAATGACCCCACAAATTTCAACCTTCTGTAACTCGCTTATTTAAAGGAATATCGGGGTGGTTCAAAAAAGGTTTTGTAGGAAATTTCACCCTCTACAAATTACATTCTGTACACTTTTGCCCTACGAGGCAACCCTGTCAAGTTATGTCCAAAATCGGTCATTTTGACAGTTAGCTCAAATTTGACTCTACCAGTCGATTCCCCGTCCCCAATTTACTCGAAAAGGAGTACAAACTTGGGGGGTCCGAAAGGACCCCCAAGGGAGTTATGACGGAAAAACTGAATGGGGTCATAATGACCCCACAAATTTCAACCTTCTGTAACTCGCTTATTAAAAGGAATATCGGGGTGGTTCAAAAAAGGTTTTGTAGGAAATTTCACCCTCTACAAATTACATTCTGTACACTTTTGCCCTACGGGGCAACCCTGTCAAGTTATGTCCAAAATCGGTCATTTTGACAGTTAGCTCAAATTTGACTTTACCAGTCGATTCCCCGTCCCCAATTTAGTCGAAAAGGAGTACAAACTTGGGGGGTCCAAAAGGACCCCCAAGGGAGTTATAACGGAAAAACCGAATGGGGTCATAATGACCCCACAAATTTTAACCTTCAGTAACTCGCTTATTAGAAGGAATATCGGGGTGGTTCAAAAAAGGTTTTGAAGGAAATTTCACGCTCTACAAATTACATTCTGTACACTTTTGCCCTACGGGGTCACCCTCTCAAGTTATCAGTCCTAATTCGGTTATTTTGATAGTTAGCTCAAATTTGACTTTACCAGTCGATTCCCCGTCCCCAATTTAGTCAAAAAGGAGTACAAACTTGGGGGGTCCAAAAGGACCCCCGAGGGAGTTATGACGGAAAAACTGAATGGGGTCATAATGACCCCACAAATTTCAACCTACTGTAACTCGCTTATTAAAAAGAATATCGGGGTGGTTCAAAAAAGGTTTTGAAGAAAATTTCACCCTCTACAAATTACATTCTGTACACTTTTGCCCTACGGGGTCATCCTGACAAGTTATCAGTCCTAATTCGGCCATTTTGACAGCTAGCTCAAATCTGACTTTACCAGTCGATTCCCCGTCCCCAAATTAGTCGAAAAGGAGTACAAACTTGGGGGGTCCAAAAGGACCCCCAAGGGAGTTATGACGGAAAAACTGAATGGGGTCATAATGACCCCACAAATTTCAACCTTCTGTAACTCGCTTATTAAAAGGAATATCGGGGTGGTTCAAAAAAGGTTTTATAGGAAATTTCACCCTCTACAAATTACATTCTGTACACTTTTGCCCTACGGGGTCATCCTGACAAGTTATCAGTCCTAATTCGGTCATTTTGATAGTTAGCGTCAATTTGACTTTACCAGTCGATTCCCCGTCCCCAATTTAGTCGAAAAGGAGTACAAACTTGGGGGGTCCAAAAGGACCCCCAAGGGAGTTATGACGGAAAAACTGAATGGGGTCATAATGACCCCACAAATTTCAACCTACTGTAACTCGCTTATTAATAGGAATATCGGGGTGGTTCAAAAAAGGTTTTGTAGGAAATTTCACGCTCTACAAATTACATTCTGTACACTTTTGCCCTACGGGGTCACCCTGTCAAGTTATCAGTCCTAATTCGGTCATTTTGACAGTTAGCTCAAATTTGACTTTACCAGTCGATTCCCCGTCCCCAATTTAGTCGAAAAGGAGTACAAACTCGACCAACTTATCTCGACCCAAAATGGCCTCCTGCGCACACTTACCGTACGTTTTCTTGACGGTGCGCAGCCGCAACGGCACGGCCGGTGACGCGTCTTCGACTGTTTTGGTGGGCGTCAGCGAGCACTGAACGCTGATGGACCTCGTTTCGATTGTTTCGTCATCCTCAGACGTCGTCGCCTCCTCGATCACGTTCACCTCCAACTCGGGCGGCTCGTCGTAATTGACCTCCTCGTCAAGGTCATCGACCGTTTGACGGCTGCCGCTGGACGACGACGATGACGTCGTTCCTGATGATGAAGCGTTCCGATTCGAAACGGTGTCGTGATCGCTCGAGTTGATTTCGATCACTTCGGCTGAAAATGTTACGGAAAAATTCATTTTGTCTGTCATTTTCTGAATCTACCGGAAATTTCCTTTAAAATGAGGTGCAACATCGTTTTTTGACAGAAAATTCAAAATGGCGGCCTCGGACGCCATTTTGTCTGTCATTTTCTGAATCTACCGGAAATTTCCTATAAAATGAGGTACGACATCGTTTTTTGACAGAAAATTCAAAATGGCCGCCTCGGATGCCATTTTTTCTGTCATTTTTGAATTCTACTGGAAATTTCCTTTAAAATGAGGTGCAACATCGTTTTTTGACAGAAAATTCAAAATGGCCGCCTCGGACGCCATTTTGTCTGTCATTTTCGGAATCTACGCAAAATTTCCTTTAAAATGAGGTGCAACATCGTTTTTTGACAGAAAATTCAAAATGGCGGCCATGGACGCCATTTTGTCTGTCATTTTCTGAATCTACGCAAAATTTCCTTTAAAATGAGGTGCAACATCGTTTTTTGACAGAAAATTCAAAATGGCGGCCTCGGACGTCATTTTCTGTTCTTTATTTTGCAACAATTTTTTTTATTTTTTACGGGAATTTTTTTTTTTCTTTATTTAATTCGTTTTTATGCTTTTTTTTAGTTTTTTCCATTTTTTTGATCTTTTCTCTTTTTTAATTATTTTAGTTTGTTATTTTTCCTTTTTTAATTTTTTTTTTTGTTTCTGATACTTTTTTTAAAATTTTTTGCCACATTTTTTCATTTGTTGTCTTTATTTAATTTTTTTTTTAAACTTAATTTTTTTATTTTTCGTGTTTTTTTTCCTATTTTGCGTTTTTTTTGTTTTTTTGCTTGTAATTTTTTGATTATTTCGAAATTTTTTGTTAAAAAGGTGCAACAATATTTTTTTGATCAAAAATTTAAAATGGCGGCCTCGGACGCCATTTTGTGTGTCATTTTTGAATTCTACTGGAAATTTCCTTTAAAATGAGGTGCAACATCGTTTTTTGACAGAAAATTCAAAATGGCGGCCACGGACGCCATTTTGTCTGTCATTTTCTGAATCTACCGGAAATTTCCTTTAAAATGAGATGCAACATCGTTTTTTGACAGAAAGTTGTAAATTTTTAACGTTTCTACAATTTTGACATTATTTTTTTTAAATTGTGTCATTTTAGAAATATAATTTTTTTTTTAAATGTCAAAAATATGACAGAATTGTAAAAATGTCTTAAATAACAGAAATTTAGAAATGTCTCAAAATGTCAAAAACGACGACATTTTAGAAATGTCGAAAATATGACGAAATGTCAAAAAATAACAATTTTTTTTTAAAAAATGTCAAAAATGTAACAGAATTGTCAAAATATAACAAAATGTCAAAAAATGACACAATTTTTAAAAAATGTCAAAATTTTAGAAACGTCAAAAATTGACAAATTTTTTAGAAATATGACTATTTTTAAAATGTCAAAAATATGACAGAATTGTCAAAATATAAAAATTGTGTCAAATTTTCAAAATGAAAAAAATTACAGAATTTCTAAAAACGTCAAGATTTTCAAAAGTGTCAAAATATGTGAGAATTGACAGAATGTCAAAGAAATTACAACATTTCAAAAAATGTCGAAAATATGACGAAATGTCAAAAAATTACACATTTTTCTAAAAAATGTCAAAAATATAACAATGTCAAAATATGACAAATTTTTTAAAAAATGTCAAAATTAAACGTCAAAAAATGACAGATTTTTTAGAAATATGACAATTTTTTAAAATGTCAAAAATATGACAGAATTGTCAAAATATAAAAATTGTGTCAAATTTTCAAAATGAAAAAAATTACAGAATTTCTAAAAACGTCAAGATTTTCAAAAGTGTCAAAATATGTGAGAATTGACAGAATGTCAAAGAAATTACAACATTTCAAAAAATGTCGAAAATATGACGAAATGTCAAAAAATGACAAATTTATTTAAAAAATGTCAAAAATATAACAGAATTGTCAAAATATAACAAAATGTCAAAAAATGACACAATTTTTAAAAAAATTTAAAATTTTAAAAACGTCAAAAATTGACAGATTTTTTAGAAATATGAAATTTTTTTTTAAATGTCAAAAATATGACAGAATTGTTAAAATAATAAAAAAATGACAAAAATTTAAAAATATCAAAGAAATGACAACTTTTAAAAAACGTAAACGTCAAAAATTTGACAGAATCGACGGAAAACGTCAAAAAATGCGTGACGTTTCTTCGCTTACCGTCAGTCCGAGGCGGCCATTTTGAATTTTCTGTCAAAAAACGATGTCGTACCTCATTTTAAAGGAAAATTTCCGGTAGATTTAGAAAATGACAGACAAAATGGCGTCCCTGGCCGCCATTTTGAATTTTCTGTCAAAAAACGATGTTGCACCTCATTTTAAAGGAAATTTCCGGTAGATTCAGAAAATGACAGACAAAATGGCGTCCGAGGCGGCCATTTTGAATTTTCTGTCAAAAAACGATGTCGTACCTCATTTTAAAGGAAATTTCCGGTAGATTCAGAAAATGACAGACAAAATGGCGTCCGAGGCGGCCATTTTGAATTTTCTGTCAAAAAACGATGTCGTACCTCATTTTAAAGGAAATTTCCGGTAGATTCAGAAAATGACAGACAAAATGGCGTCCAAGGCCGCCATTTTGAATTTTCTGTCAAAAAACCATGTCGTACCTCATTTTAAAAGAAATTTCCGGTAGATTCAGAAAATGACAGACAAAATGGCGTCCAAGGCCGCCATTTTGAATTTTCTGTCAAAAAACCATGTCGTACCTCATTTTAAAGGAAATTTCCGGTAGATTCAGAAAATGACAGACAAAATGGCGTCCGAGGCCGCCATTTTGAATTTTCTGTCAAAAAACGATGTCGTACCTCATTTTAAAGGAAATTTCCGGTAGATTTCTTGTTTTTTTTTTGCGTGACTCACCCTGTACGTCGTCGAGACTGTCTGTCAAAAATCGGGCGTGGTCTCTGGTCGATTCGTCCGCCGACGTTTCGTCTCTGAGCCGCTCCATCACGATCTGCGCGTCCTCGCTCGCGCTGCTCAAATCGTCGTACACTGCGCACGTGATGACGTCACCCTCAGCTGTCTGGCTGGTCACGTGGTGCTCCTCCTCAACGTCATTCTCGACCGCATCTGTCAAAAACATAACAAAATTTACAAAAAAAAATCAAAAATATGTCACAATTTGCAAAAAATGTCAAAAATTCTCAAAATGTCAAAAATATAACACAGTTTGCAAAAAATGTCAAAAATATGTCACAATTTACAAAAAAATTTCACAAATGTCAAAAATTTTTAAAATATGACACAATTTGCAAAAAATATCAAAAATTCTCAAAATGTCAAAAATATAACACAGTTTACAAAAAAATGTGAGAAATGTCAAAAATATGACACAATTTGCAAAAAATGTCAAAAATTCTCAAAATGTCAAAAATATAACACAATTTACAAAAAAAATGTGAGAAATGTCAAAAAATAAGTCAAAACTTTCAGAATGTCAGAAAAATAACACAGTTTACAAAAAAATGTGAGAAATGTCAAAAATATGACACAATTTGCAAAAAATGTCAAAAATTCTCAAAATGTCAAAAATATAACACAATTTACAAAAAAATGTGAGAAATGTCAAAAAATAAGTCAAAACTTTCAGAATGTCAGAAAAATAACACAGTTTACAAAAAAATGTGAGAAATGTCAAAAATATGACACAATTTGCAAAAAATGTCAAAAATTCTCAAAATGTCAAAAATATAACACAATTTACAAAAAAAATGTGAGAAATGTCAAAAATAAGTCAAAACTTTCAGAATGTCAGAAAAATAACACAGTTTACAAAAAAAATGTGAAAAATGTCAAAAATATGAGACAATTTGTAAAAAATGTCAAAATTCTCAAAATGTCAAAATATAACACAATTTACAAAAAAATGTCACAAATGTCAAAAAATAAGTCAAAACTTTCCGAATGTCAAAACTATGACACAATTTACCAAAAAATGTCAAAAGTTTTCAAAATGTAAAAAAAATAACACAGTTTACAAAAAAATGTGAGAAATGTCAAAAATATTACACAATTTGCAAAAAATGTCAAAAATATGTCACAATTTACAAAAAAATTTCACAAATGTCAAAATTTTTTAAAATATGACACAATTTGCAAAAAATATCAAAAATTCTCAAAATGTCAAAAATATAAAACAGTTTACAAAAAAATGTGAGAAATGTCAAAAATATGACACAATTTGCAAAAAATGTCAAAAATTCTCAAAATGTCAAAAATATAACACAATTTACAAAAAAATGTGAGAAATGTCAAAAAATAAGTCAAAACTTTCAGAATGTCAGAAAAATAACACAGTTTACAAAAAAATGTGAAAAATGTCAAAAATATGAGACAATTTGTAAAAAATGTCAAAAATTCTCAAAATGTCAAAAATATAACACAATTTACAAAAAAATGTGAGAAATGTCAAAAAATAAGTCAAAACTTTCCGAATGTCAAAACTATGACACAATTTACCAAAAAATGTCAAAAGTTTTCAAAATGTAAAAAAAATAACACAGTTTACAAAAAAATATGAGAAATGACAAAAATATTACACAATTTGCAAAAAATGTCAAAAATTCTCAAAATGTCAAAAATATAACACAATTTACAAAAAAATGTGAGAAATGTCAAAAAATAAGTCAAAACTTTCAGAATGTCAGAAAAATAACACAGTTTACAAAAAAATGTGAAAAATGTCAAAAATATGAGACAATTTGTAAAAAATGTCAAAAATTCTCAAAATGTCAAAAATATAACACAATTTACAAAAAAATGTCACAAATGTCAAAAAATAAGTCAAAACTTTCCGAATGTCAAAACTATGACACAATTTACCAAAAAATGTCAAAAGTTTTCAAAATGTAAAAAAAATAACACAGTTTACAAAAAAATATGAGAAATGACAAAAATATTACACAATTTGCAAAAAATGTCAAAAATATGTCACAATTTACAAAAAAATTTCACAAATGTCAAAATTTTTTAAAATATGACACAATTTGCAAAAAATATCAAAAATTCTCAAAATGTCAAAAATATAACACAGTTTACAAAAAAATGTGAGAAATGTCAAAAATATGACACAATTTGCAAAAAATGTCAAAAATTCTCAAAATGTCAAAAATATAACACAATTTACAAAAAAATGTGAGAAATGTCAAAAAATAAGTCAAAACTTTCAGAATGTCAGAAAAATAACACAGTTTACAAAAAAATGTGAAAAATGTCAAAAATATGAGACAATTTGTAAAAAATGTCAAAAATTCTCAAAATGTCAAAAATATAACACAATTTACAAAAAAATGTCACAAATGTCAAAAAATAAGTCAAAACTTTCCGAATGTCAAAACTATGACACAATTTTCCAAAAAATGTCAAAAGTTTTCAAAATGTAAAAAAAATAACACAGTTTACAAAAAAATGTGAGAAATGTTAAAAATAAGACACAATTTGCAAAAAATGTCAAAAATTCTCAAAATGTCAAAAATATGACACAATTTACAAAAAAATGTCACAAATGTCAAAAAATAAGTCAAAACTTTCCGAATGTCAAAACTATGACACAAGTTACAGAAAATGTCAAAAATTTTAAAAAAATTTCAAAATGTCAAAAATGACATGTGTCCACTTACCTGACGTCATTTTGGGCGTGGTCACCTTCAAATCCGACTCGCTGAAATTCGAGTCCGACTGGGAAATCAAAGATGGCGCCGCGTCTTGCGTGGAATTGACTTGAAACGTCAAAAAATGTCAGAATTGACAGAATGTCAAAAATATGACACAATTTACAAAAATATGTCAAAAAAATGTTACAAATGTCAAAACTACGACACAATTTACAGAAAATGTCACAAATGACGGCATTTTAGAAATGTCAAAAAAATGACAGAATTTTCAAAATATGACTAAATGTCAAAAAATGACACGATTTTTAAAAAATGTGACAAATGTCAAAAATATGTCAAAACTATGACACAATTTACAGAAAATGACACAAATGTCAAAAATTTGAAAAAAATTTCAAAATGTCAAAAATGTGACAGATGTCCACTTACCTGACATTTTGGGCGTGGTCACCTTCGAATCCGACTCGCTGAGATTCGAATCCGACTGGGAAATCAAAGATGGCGCCCCGTCTTGCGTGGAATTGACTTGAAACGTCAAAAAATGTTAGTAATGTCAAAATATGTCGGAATTGTCAAAATATTTCAAAATGTCTTAAATGACAGAAATTTAGAAATATCTCAAAATGTCAAAAATATAACAACAATTGTCAAAATATAAAAATATGACGAAATGTCAACAAATGACAAATTTTTTTAAAAATGTCTAAATTTTAGAAACGTCAAAAATTGACAGATTTTACGAAAATATGACAATTTTTAAAATGTCAAAAATATGACAGAATTGTCAAAATAATTTAAAAAAAAAGTCAAAAATGACGACATTTTAGAAATGTCAAAAAGACCAAATTTTCAAAAAAGTTAAAATTTGACAACTTTTTTAAAATGTCAAAAATATAACATAATTGTCAAAATATGAAAAAATGTAACGAAATGTCAACAAATACACAATTTTTAATAAAATGTCATAATTTTAGAAACGTCAAAAATTGACAAATTTTTTAGAAATATGTATATTTTTTTAAATGTCAAAAATATGACAGAATTGTCAAAATATAAAAATTGTGTTAAATTTTCAAAATGAAAAAAAATACAGGATTTCTAAAAACGTCAAGATTTTCAAAAGTGTCAAAATATGTGAGAATTGACAGAATAATGTTTATTTATTTAGCCAAATGCTATATACAAAAAACGATTAAAAAGTAAACAGTGTAAACATATAGTACAAAATATTCAATAGAATTAAAATACAATTTACAATACAATACATTTAAAAAAAATTTAACCGATAAATCCATGAGGCGACTACCTTACACGTTGGACAGCACATAATTCCTCAACATTGTACTAAAATTTTTAAAATTATCACAGTTTTTCAAATCATTTGGTAGCTTATTGTACTCAGATAGTCCTCTACATAAGATGGAGTTTGACATTTTGTTTGAGCGATACCTATCAACTAAGATAAAATCGTTACAATTTCTTGTTTGATAATTATGAACGTCCTTAAAATATGTTACTCTATCACAGATATAGGCAGGTAGTAATTTATTTCTTAATTTATAGAGAAAAACATAGGCATCATAGATAATTCCTTGTTCAACCGACATGACATTGGCAACACTCAACATCAACTTTACAGGAGTGTATCTGTTACATTTTAAAATTGTTCTTAATGCTCTATTTTGAATTACTTGAAATTCATTCATTTTGTAGTTTGGCAAATTGTACAACAATGCAGAACAAAATTTAAGATACGGTGCCGCCAGACAGTTATACATAAGATACTTGGTATACATAGAAAGATTTCTGCCAACTCTATAAATAAATCCAACTCTTTGTGAAAATTTTCTCATGATATAGTCAGCATGCGGACGAAAAGTTAGTTCAGAATCCAACATAACTCCAAGATATTTAATTCTACTTTCATGTATTAACCTGTCGTTGTTGATTTTAATGTTTATGTTTTCTATATGAAGACTACGCAACATATATTTTTTCCCAAATATGCAAAATTTAGATTTCGAGGTATTAATGCTTAATTTATTTACACATAACCATTCAAAAATGCGGTCCAAATCACTGTTAATTGTCCTAGCCATTTCACTTACATCATTTCCAACTACATATAACATTGTATCGTCTGCAAACAACTCAATATTACTACCATTAATTACGCTAACAATGTCATTAATGTACAGTAAAAATAATAAAGGCCCCAATACAGTTCCTTGCGGCACCCCATACATTGTATTTATTGGATTAGACACACTGTTCTTAAATCTGACTTTTTGACTTCTTTCAAATAAGTATGACTTGAACCAATTCAGAACTGGACCCCGTATTCCCAACTTTTCCATTTTCTTCACTAATGTAAATCTATCGATAGTTTCGAAAGCTCTTCTAAAGTCCAGAAACACAGCCAATACAAAATTACCACTGTCCGCAGCTTTTAGGAAATCATCACATATATTAATCATCACAGACTCACAAGAATGACGTTGTCGAAAACCAGACTGGTTAGACACCAAAATGTTATTACCATCACAGAATGACTGAAGTTGTTCTTTGACCACCATCTCTAGGACCTTCTCATAGACAGCGACAGTATTAATCGGTCTAAACTCCACATGGTTAGTTGTGCCTGGAATCTTTGGAACTGGAATCACCGTCGATGTTTTCCACTCTTGCGGAAAGACGCCAGCAGAGAGTGAAGTATTTATAATGTCTAGGAGGCGATTTCCTATCACAGAGAAAACGTCCTTAAGTACTCTAGTTGAAATTCCAGTTTCCCCACCGCCTACGTTCTTCATACCATAAACATGTTTCTTTATAGTTGGCAATGACACACTTTCAAATTTAGAAAACTCAGTAAAAGTGGAGATGGCTGTCATAGTATTTTCTACACCATTAAATTGTGGAATGACGGACACAATATCGGCAATACTATTAACAAAGTATTCATTAAATCGTTTAGAGATCAACACCTCGTCTGTACACACTTCTTGTCCAAATAAAATTTCATTAGGGACCTCATTGTTTTTTCCAGGAAGAAGGACTTTTAAATTTTTCCATAGCTCTTTTGGGTTTCCCTTATTTTGATCAATCATTCTATGAAAGTAGTTATCCTTTTCGATTTTTATTTGTTTCACAATCTGATTCCTGACTCTTTTAAATTCATTCCAATTCTCCTCTGTCTTCTCATAAACCGCCCTACGATAAAGTGTATCTCTCTTTTTCATTAATTCTTTAATTTCCGTTGTTATCCATTTTTTGTCTGAGTATTTCTGTTTGAACTTAACTTTCTTCATAGGCACATTTCATCAAGAATTTGGCTTATGCTTTCTGTAAAATTATTTGCTAGAACATTTACATCTACTGTATCATTATTATAAGTGGTGTTCAACAATGAATTTTGTAGGTAATCTGTATTATAATTTTTTTGTGCACCTTTTAAATTGTGTTGTTTCAAAAGGATATTCTTTCGCTTTTTCAGATTAATTGACAACAAACAGTGGTCTCCAATTCTGGGAGTTAAATGTACTGTGCACTTTAAAGACTTTTCATTTGTAACTATAAAATCGATTAGGGTTTCACTTTTGTCAGTTATTCTGGTTGGAAAATTGACAATTTGGAAAAAACCATTTGAGTAAATAATATTCGTTATTTTGTCAGCATAGTATGACGTGTTTAAAAGATCATAGTTGAAATCCCCATAATAATGTTAGTGCCATCAATGTCACTTACCCTGTCTAAGTAACTAGTAAAGTAGTCCATGAATTTAGCATTTTCTAGTTGTGGTGGATGATATAGTACACTACACAAATACTTCTGACCTTCTATAACAACTTCAAGGGATAACATCCAAACATAGCCTTGAACAGACTCACTCGTTTTGAGTCTATATTTAATGTCACTTCTCACCAATGCCATCACTCCACCAGTTCTAGGTTCGAAGATAAGCACTGTTCAACTTGATAACCGCCAACTTGAATCTCTGAATAATCAATATTCGGTGTTACATGTGTTTCCGACATAAACACTAATTCAGGTTTCAGTCATTAAGTAAAACGTTGACATTGTCTTTGTTGTTCAAAAAGCCCTGGCAATTAAAATAAACAACACCGGATGTGAAACTGATCTCAGTATCTAGTTGCTATTTCTTGAATTTATTCATTTGCACCTGTTCACAACGTCTATACACATCACAGCTCTGCACATCCCAAACTACATGATTGGTGTCCAGTTTTAATCCATATTTAGTGTTTGACGTAACACAATTTATACATTTGTTTGTTTTATTATTACAGTTTTTCAGTTCATGGTCTTCACTACATCTAGGACAAACAGTTTTTTCTTTACATTCTTTGCTTAGATGACCATATCTACAACAATTTAAACACCTTAAAATGCCATAATCACTGTATATTGGACAACGTGTCCAACCAATACTAATTTTTTCCATTACAGTAAATAATTGGTAAGTCTTTGTATCTACTTCCATTATGATATTAAATCTTTTGTTAAACACATTTGATTTTCGCAGAATCTTTATTTTAAAATCAGTTTCTTCCCGGTGTTGTATATGGTTTTGTTTAATTATTTTTTCAACAATTTCTTCATTTTTATGATTGTATTCCTCTTCTTCTATGCCCACAACTTTCACTCGATGTTCCTTTATTTTTGGACAATTCACGCTGTATTTGTCACCAAGTTTATTTTGTATTTCAGTTTGAATGTTATCTATATTCTGTTGACCACTGCAATTAAGAATAACACCACCATCTCTGGTTGTTTTGCCCATTGAAAGGCTAATGCCTAACTCCGTTGGATTTACTTTATTCTTTAGATCCTGTTTTACTACAGAAACATCAGACTGATTTGATTTTTGTCTAATTAGTAAAGTTTTATTGTCGTTTTTGGTTATCGATGAATTAGTTTTAGTGTTGTCGGAATAAGAAACATTCATATTGTTTTTTGGCCATCATTGCGTACGATTTTCCTTGTTGAACTGAAGTCCTCGTTGAATTTTGTTGTTGTTTCAGTAAAATAATTTCTTCCTTTAACAAATTATTCTCTGTAATTAGATAATCAACTTTTTTGTTTAATTCGTTGGGTGTTGTTGAGCAATGCTTGCAATGTTGCGTTAATATGATCGACATCAAATTGATCAATATATTGTTCCTCGGTACGGCTTCTTTTCCTGGGTGAATGTTAAAGAAATGACAACATTTCAAAAAATGTCGAAAATATGACGAAATGTCAAAAAATTACAAATTTTTTTAAAAAATGTCAAAAATATAACAGAATTTTCAACATAATAATAAAAAAGTCAAAATGACGACATTTTAGAAATGTCAAAAATGTAACAGAATTGGCAAAATATAACAAAATGTCAATAAATGACATTTCAAAAAATGTCGAAAATATGACGAAATGTCAAAAATATAACAAAATGTCAAAAATTACAAAATTTTTAAAAAATGTCACAATTTTAAAACGTCAAAAATTTACAGATTTTCAGAAATATGAAATTTTTTTTAAATGTTAAAAATATGACAATTGTTAAAATAATAAAAAAATTACAAAAATTTAAAAATATGTCAAAAAGTCAGCAATTTAGAAATGTCAAAAAGACCCAATTTTCAAAAAAGTTAAGATATGACAATTTTTTTAAAAAATGTTAAAAATATAACAGAATTGTCAAAACCTAACCTAACCTAACCTAACCTAACAAATGTAACGAAATGTCAAAAAATTACATAATTTTTAAGATCAAAAATATCAAAGTTATAGAAACGTCAAAAATTTACAGATTTTTTAGAAATATGACAATTTTTTAAAATGTCAAAAATATGACAGAAATGTCAAAATTTAAAAATATGACACAATTTTTAAAAAATGTCAAAATGTCAAAAATATATCAGAATTGTCAAAATATAAAAATTAAGTCAAATTTTCAAAATGTAAAAAATTACAGAATTTCTAAAAACGTCAAGATTTTTCAAGTGTCAAAATAGGTGAGAATTGACAGAGTCAAAGAAATGACAACATTTCAAAAAATGTCGAAAATTTGACGAAATGTGAAAAAATGACACATTTTTAAAAAATGTCAAAATTTTAAAAACGTCAAAAATTGACAGATTTTTTAGAAATATGAAATTTTTTTTAAATGTCAAAAATATGACAGAATGTCATAATTGACAAAAATTTAGAAGTGTCAAAAAAATGACACAACTTTTAAAAAACGTAAACGTCAAAACCATGACACTTTTTGCAAACGTCAAAAATTTGACAGAATCGACGGAAAACGTCAAAAAATGCGTGACGTTTCTTCGCTTACCGTCAGTCGCCATTTTGGGCGCGGAAATCAAAGATGGCGGCGTCGCCTCGTTGCGCAGCAACGCGAACGCGTTGTGCTCGAGGACGGCGCGCGTAAGCGACTTGCGCGTCGACTGACGACCGCGCACGCGCAAAACCGAACCGTTTTCCTCGGTCGTCGACGATTCGGCGGACGTCGTCACCAAACCGGAAACGTCCGATTCGCTCATTTCCGACAAAACAAACGACGAACGCGTCACCTCGGTAACGGTGACGTTTACGACGGTCGCGATTGGTCCGGCCGGGGAATCGGAGGAAGGACGCTTGCGCCCTCTCGGCGACTCGGACGAAGCGGTGGAGGCGCTCAGACGCGGGCTGGATCGCACCGGGGATGACGTTTCGGTGAAGGAGCCTGCGCAGAAAAAAAATTCAGTCATTTTCTGAATCTACCGGAAATTCTCTTTAAAATGAGGTGCAACATCGTTTTTTGACAGAAAATTCAAAATGGCGGCCCTGGGCGCCATTTTGTCTGTCATTTTCTGAATCTACTTAAAATTCCCTTTAAAATGAGGTGCAACATCGTTTTTTGACAGAAAATTCAAAATGGTCGCCTCGGACGCCATTTTGTTTGTCATTTTCTGAATCTACGCAAAATTCTCTTTAAAATAAAGTGCAAAATCGTTTTTTGACAGAAAATTCAAAATGGCGGCCAAAGACGCCATTTTGTCTGTCATTTTCTGAATCTACTTAAAATTCCCTTTAAAATGAGATGCAACATCGTTTTTTGACAAAAAATTCAAAATGGCGACCTCGGACGCCATTTTGTTTGTCATTTTCTGAATCTACGCAAAATTCTCTTTAAAACAAAGTGCAAAATCGTTTTTTGACAGAAAATTCAAAATGGCGGCCCTGGACGCCATTTTGTCTGTCATTTTCTGAATCTACCGGAAATTCTCTTTAAAATGAGGTGCGACATCGTTTTTTGACAGAAAATTCAAAATGGTCGCCTCGGACGCCATTTTGTTTGTCATTTTCTGAATCTACGCAAAATTCTCTTTAAAATAAAGTGCAAAATCGTTTTTTGACAGAAAATTCAAAATGGCGGCCCTGGACGCCATTTTGTCTGTCATTTTCTGAATCTACCGGAAATTCTCTTTAAAATGAGGTGCGACATCGTTTTTTGACAGAAAATTCAAAATGGCGACCTCGGACGCCATTTTGTCTGTCATTTTCTGAATCTACGCGAAATTCTCTTTAAAATGAGGTGCAACATCGTTTTTTGACAGAAAATTCAAAATGGCGGCCAGAGACGTCATTTTGTCTGTCATTTCCGGAAACTGCCGGAAATTCTCTTGAAAATGAGGTGCAACATCGTTTTTTGACAGAAAATTCAAAATGGCCGCCTCGGACGCCATTTTGTCTGTCATTTTCTGAATCTACGCGAAATTCTCTTTAAAATGAGGTGCAACATCGTTTTTTGACAGAAAATTCAAAATGGCGGCCCTGGACGCCATTTTGTCTGTCATTTTCTGAATCTACCGGAAATTCTCTTTAAAATGAGGTGCGACATCGTTTTTTGACAGAAAATTCAAAATGGCGGCCTCGGGACGCCATTTTGTCTGTCATTTTCTGAATCTACGGGAAATTTCCTTTAAAATGAGGTGCAACATCGTTTTTTGACAGAAAATTCAAAATGGCGGCCCTGGACGCCATTTTGTCTGTCATTTTCTGAATCTACCGGAAATTCTCTTTAAAATGAGGTGCGACATCGTTTTTTGACAAAAAATTCAAAATGGCGACCTCGGACGCCATTTTGTCTGTCATTTTCTGAATCTACGCGAAATTCTCTTTAAAATGAGGTGCAACATCGTTTTTTGACAGAAAATTCAAAATGGCGGCCAGAGACGTCATTTTGTCTGTCATTTCCGGAAACTGCCGGAAATTCTCTTGAAAATGAGGTGCAACATCGTTTTTTTGACAGAAAATTCAAAATGGCCGCCTCGGACGCCATTTTGTCTGTCATTTTCTGAATCTACGCAAATTTCCTTTAAAATGAGGTGCAACATCGTTTATTGACAGAAAATTCAAAATGGCGGCCTTGGACAGAATTCACAAATTTGTCAAGAAAAATCAAATTTTTTCATAAAAATTGAAAATTATATTAAGAGAGCAAAAAACACGACATTTCACAAATTTGTCACGTGTGTGTACGAAAAAAATTAAAATTTGTAGTAAGAGAGCAGAAAACATAAAATTTCACAAATTTGTCAAGAAAAATCCAATTTTTCAGAAAAATTGAGAATTATATTAGAAAACCAGAAAGACATGGAAATTCACAAATTTGTCAAGAAAAGTGTAAAAAATCCAATTTTTACGAAAAATTGAAATTTGTAGTAAGAGAGCAGAAAACATGAAATTTCATAAATTGTCAAGAAAATGTAAAAAAATCCAATTTTTACGAAAAAATTGAAATTTATAGTAAGAGAGCAAAAACATGAAATTTCATAAAATTGACAAGAAAATGTAAAAATTTCAATTTTTACGGAAAATTGAAATTTGTAGTAAGAGAGCAGAAAACATAAAATTTCACAAGATTGTCAAGAAAAATGGCGACCTTGGACGCCATTTTGTCTGTCATTTTCTGAATCTACAAGAAATTTCCTTTAAATTGAGATGCAACATCGTTTTTTGACAGAAAATTCAAAATGGCGGCCAGAGACGTCATTTTGTCTGTCATTTCCGGAAACTGCCGGAAATTCTCTTGAAAATGAGGTGCAACATCGTTTTTTGACAGAAAATTCAAAATGGCCGCCTCGGACGCCATTTTGTCTGTCATTTTCTGAATCTACGCGAAATTCTCTTTAAAATGAGGTGCAACATCGTTTTTTGACAGAAAATTCAAAATGGCGGCCCTGGGCGCCATTTTGTCTGTCATTTTCTGAATCTACCGGAAATTCTCTTTAAAATGAGGTGCGACATCGTTTTTTGACAGAAAATTCAAAATGGCCGCCTCGGACGCCATTATGTCTGTCATTTTCTGAATCTACGAGAAACTTCCTTTAAAATGAGGTGCAACATCGTTTTTTGACAGAAAATTCAAAATGGCGGCCTTGGACGCCATTTTGTCTGTCATTTTCTGAATCTACCGGAAATTCCCTTTAAAATGAGGTGCAACATCGTTTTTTGACAGAAAATTCAAAATGGCGGCCTCGGACGCCATTTTGTCTGTCATTTTCTGAATCTACGCGAAATTCCCTTTAAAATGAGGTGCAACATCGTTTTTTGACAGAAAATTCAAAATGGCGGCCAGGGACGCCATTTTGTCTGTCATTTCCGGAAACTGCCGGAAATTCTCTTGAAAATGAGGTGCAACATCGTTTTTTGACAGAAAATTCAAAATGGCCGCCTCGGACGCCATTTTGTCTATCATTTTCTGAATCTACGAGAAACTTCCTTTAAAATGAGGTGCAACATCGTTTTTGACAGAAAATTCAAAATGGCCGCCTCGACGCCATTTTGTCTGTCATTTTCTGAATCTACGAGAAACTTCCTTTAAATGAGGTGCAACATCGTTTTTTGACAGAAAATTCAAAATGGCGGCCTTGGACGCCATTTTGTCTGTCATTTTCTGAATCTACCGGAAATTCTCTTTAAAATGAGGTGCGACATCGTTTTTTGACAAAAAATTCAAAATGGCGACCTCGGACGCATTTTGTCTGTCATTTTCTGAATCTACGCGAAATTCTCTTTAAAATGAGGTGCAACATCGTTTTTTGACAGAAAATTCAAAATGGCGGCAGAGACGTCATTTTGTCTGTCATTTCCGGAAACTGCCGGAAATTCTCTTGAAAATGAGGTGCAACATCGTTTTTTGACAGAAAATTCAAAATGGCCGCCTCGGACGCCATTTTGTCTGTCATTTTCTGAATCTACGGGAAATTTCCTTTAAAATGAGGTGCAACATCGTTTTTTGACAGAAAATTCAAAATGGCGGCCTCGGACGCCATTTTGTCTGTCATTTTCTGAATCTACGCGAAATTTCCTTTAAAATGAGGTGCAACATCGTTTTTTGACAGAAAATTCAAAATGGCCGCCTCGGACGCCATTTTGTCTGTCATTTTCTGAATCTACCGGAAATTCTCTTTAAAATGAGGTGCGACATCGTTTTTTGACAGAAAATTCAAAATGGCGGCCTCGGACGCCATTTTGTCTGTCATTTTCTGAATCTACGCGAAATTCCCTTTAAAATGAGGTGCAACATCGTTTTTTGACAGAAAATTCAAAATGGCGGCCTGAGACGTCATTTTGTCTGTCATTTCCGGAAACTGCGGAAATTCTCTTGAAAATGAGGTGCAACATCGTTTTTTGACAGAAAATTCAAAATGGCCGCCTCGGACGCCATTTTGTCTGTCATTTTCTGAATCTACGAGAAATTTCCTTTAAAATGAGGTGCAACATCGTTTTTTGACAGAAAATTCAAAATGGCCGCCTCGGACGCCATTTTGTCTGTCATTTTCTGAATCTACGAGAAATTTCCTTTAAAATGAGGTGCAACATCGTTTTTTGACAGAAAATTCAAAATGGCCGCCTCGGACGCCATTTTGTCTGTCATTTTCTGAATCTACCGGAAATTCTCTTTAAAATGAGGTGCAACATCGTTTTTTGACAGAAAATTCAAAATGGCGGCCTTGGACGCCATTTTGTCTGTCATTTTCTGAATCTACGCAAAATTTCCTTTAAAATGAGGTGCAACATCGTTTTTTGACAGAAAATTCAAAATGGCGGCCAGAGACGTCATTTTGTCTGTCATTTCCGGAAACTGCCGGAAATTCTCTTGAAAATGAGGTGCAACATCGTTTTTTGACAGAAAATTCAAATGGCCGCCTCGGACGCCATTTTGTCTATCATTTTCTGAATCTACGAGAAATTTCCTTTAAAATGAGGTGCAACATCGTTTTTTGACAGAAAATTCAAAATGGCGGCCTCGGACGCCATTTTGTCTGTCATTTTCTGAATCTACGAGAAATTTCCTTTAAAATGAGGTGCAACATCGTTTTTTGACAGAAAATTCAAAATGGCGGCCTTGGACGCCATTTTGTCTGTCATTTTCTGAATCTACCGGAAATTCTCTTTAAAATGAGGTGCAACATCGTTTTTTGACAGAAAATTCAAAATGGCGGCCTCGGACGCCATTTTGTCTGTCATTTTCTGAATCTACGGGAAATTCTCTTTAAAATGAGGTGCAACATCGTTTTTTGACAGAAAATTCAAAATGGCGGCCAGAGACGTCATTTTGTCTGTCATTTCCGGAAACTGCCGGAAATTCTCTTGAAAATGAGGTGCAACATCGTTTTTTGACAGAAAATTCAAAATGGCCGCCTCGGACGCCATTTTGTCTATCATTTTCTGAATCTACGAGAAACTTCCTTTAAAATGAGGTGCAACATCGTTTTTGACAGAAAATTCAAAATGGCCGCCTCGGACGCCATTTTGTCTGTCATTTTCTGAATCTACGAGAAATTTCCTTTAAAATGAGGTGCAACATCGTTTTTTGACAGAAAATTCAAAATGGCGGCCTTGGACGCCATTTTGTCTGTCATTTTCTGAATCTACCGGAAATTCTCTTTAAAATGAGGTGCGACATCGTTTTTTGACAAAAAATTCAAAATGGCGACCTCGGACGCCATTTTGTCTGTCATTTTCTGAATCTACGCGAAATTCCCTTTAAAATGAGGTGCAACATCGTTTTTTGACAGAAAATTCAAAATGGCGGCCAGAGACGTCATTTTGTCTGTCATTTCCGGAAACTGCCGGAAATTCTCTTGAAAATGAGGTGCAACATCGTTTTTTGACAGAAAATTCAAAATGGCGGCCTCGGACGCCATTTTGTCTGTCATTTTCTGAATCTACGCGAAATTTCCTTTAAAATGAGGTGCAACATCGTTTTTTGACAGAAAATTCAAAATGGCGGCCTCGGACGCCATTTTGTCTGTCATTTTCTGAATCTACGGGAAATTTCCTTTAAAATGAGGTGCAACATCGTTTTTTGACAGAAAATTCAAAATGGCCGCCTCGGACGCCATTTTGTCTGTCATTTTCTGAATCTACCGGAAATTCTCTTTAAAATGAGGTGCAACATCGTTTTTTGACAGAAAATTCAAAATGGCGGCCTTGGACGCCATTTTGTCTGTCATTTTCTGAATCTACGCAAAATTTCCTTTAAAATGAGGTGCAACATCGTTTATTGACAGAAAATTCAAAATGGCGGCCTTGGACAGAATTCACAAATTTGTCAAGAAAAATCAAATTTTTTCATAAAAATTGAAAATTATATTAAGAGAGCAAAAAACACGACATTTCACAAATTTGTCACGTGTGTGTACGAAAAAAATTTAAATTTGTAGTAAGAGAGCAGAAAACATGAAATTTCACAAATTTGTCAAGAAAAATCCAATTTTTCAGAAAAATTGAGAATTATATTAGAAAACCAGAAAGACATGGAAATTCACAAATTTGTCAAGAAAAATGTAAAAAATCCAATTTTTACGAAAAAATTGAAATTTGTAGTAAGAGAGCAGAAAACATGAAATTTCACAAAATTGTCAAGAAAAATGTAAAAAATTCAATTTTTACGGAAAAATTGAAATTTGTAGTAAGAGAGCAGAAAACATGAAATTTCACAAAATTGTCAAGAAAAATGTAAAAAATTCAATTTTTACGGAAAAATTGAAATTTGTAGTAAGAGAGCAGAAAACATGAAATTTCACAAAATTGTCAAGAAAAATGGCGGCCTTGGACGCCATTTTGTCTGTCATTTTCTGAATCTACAAGAAATTTCCTTTAAAATGAGGTGCAACATCGTTTTTTGACAGAAAATTCAAAATGGCGGCCTCGGACGCCATTTTGTCTGTCATTTTCTGAATCTACAAGAAATTTCCTTTAAAATGAGGTGCAACATCGTTTTTTGACAGAAAATTCAAAATGGCGGCCAGATACTTTTCAAAATCACTCACGTTTGTAGCTGCGCCGCGACCGGGGACTGTCAAATTTGACAGCGCGCTGGGTCGCGACGTCATCGTTGTCAACGACGGCCGGCGGCGAGTCCTGAAACACTCGCACGTCATCGGCTGCCGTCGGCGCCGGTCTGATCGACGCGTCGGGCGAGTAAAACGCGTCGTCGCTCGCTTCCGCGCTGGTGGAGGGCGTGGTGGTCGATTCGTGCGCGCTACTCGCGTCCAACGAGCCGACGTCAAATTTGACGCGCGCCTTGAGCGGCGTACTGCAAGAAAACACACTTTTGACGTTTGACAGCTGACAGATGACGAAAACTGTCAAAATCATCGCGGCTTGATGGTACTCGATTTCGACTAAATCGGGGTCAGGGAATCTATTTCTGAGGTCAATTTGACAGTAACTGTCACCCAGTTCGAGAAACTTGAATTTTCATAAAAAACCAGGTTTGGGTAAAAGTGACGCGATAATAAACGTCACCACTGAATTCCTCATCCCAAAATTAGTCGAAAACGAGTACAAACTCGATTTTTGGAAAAAATTCAAAATGGCGCCTTTGGGACGCCATTTGCAAATTCCGCCATTTTCTGGCTTTCATTTAAAGTCGCATNAATNNNACTTGAAACTTTCACGGNNACATTNTTNNGTTAGGACCCNGTGCCCTCTTATCGGTNGGNGGNGNCACACCCTGNAGACGCAAGGNNGNNGNNGCCGNGNTTTAGGGATNTNNNGANAAACNCACAGAGATNTTNACGAGCCCTCTAGATGGAAAGGCNNNCAAGTTGTTGTTTAAAGGGAGGCGAGANTGNCNCNTCCNAGNCTCNACTTCANAAGGCGTTNCCANTGCTNACTNAANGAGTTGNGTCGCCGAAGNACTAGNNTACCNTAACAGAATAGNACCNTGTGGCNGGTTTNCNCAGNACCNNTNATNGTGTGGGCNTAAANCTGTCACTTTATGCTNNCTTACNNGACACNNCNACCGTCGCCNGAAACTTTCAGCANATCCNNCGCGCTANTTNTGTTTAGATTGCTTTCGACCCCNNTCTNACTGANNTTAANANAGTNANNNTNGNTAAAGCGNCTCGAGTATTAACTTTCCAGAACATTTTTAGAACTTTCCAAACATTTTTTGACAATTTTTAGAACCTTCTTATCATTTTTTTAACTTTCGAGAACATTTTTAGAACTTTCTGAACATTTTTAGACAATTTTGAACATTCGAGAACATTTTTGGAAGCTTCTGAACATTTTTTTAACTTTCGAGAACATTTTTAGAACTTTACAAACATTTTTAGACAATTTTGAACATTCGAGAACATTTTTAGAACCTTCTAAACATTTTTTTAACTTTCGAGAACATTTTTAAAACTTTCTGAACATTTTTAGACAACTTTGAACATTCGAGAACATTTTTAGAACCTTCTGAACATTTTTTAACTTTCGAGAACATTTTTAGAACTTCCAAATGTTTTTAGACAATCTTGAACATTCGAGAACATTTTTGGAAGCTTCTGAACATTTTTAGTAAATTTCATTCGAGAACATTTTTGGAAGCTTCTGAACATTTTCAGTAAATTTTGAACATTCGGAAACATTTTTAGAAACTTCTGAACATTTTTAGAACTTTCCAAATGTTTTTAGACAATCTTGAACATTCGAGAACATTTTTTAGAACCTTCTGAATATTTTTTAACTTTTGAGAACATTTTGGAAAGCTTCTGAACTTTTTTTAACTTTCGAGAACATTTTTAGAACTTTCCAAACGTTTTTAGACAATTTTGAACATTCGAGAACATTTTTGGAAGCTTCTGAACATTTTTTAACTTTCGAGAACATTTTTAGAACTTTCTGAACATTTTTAGACAATTTTGAACATTCGAGAACATTTTTAGAACCTTCTGAACATTTTTTAACTTTCGAGAACATTTTTAGAACTTTCCAAACGTTTTTAGACAATTTTGAACATTCGAGAACATTTTTGGAAGCTTCTGAACATTTTTAGTAAATTTTGAACATTCGAGAACATTTTTGGAAGCTTCTGAACATTTTCAGTAAATTTTGAACATTCGAGAACATTTTTAGAAACTTCTGAACATTTTTAGAACTTTCCAAATGTTTTTAGACAATCTTGAACATTCGAGAACATTTTTAGAACCTTCTGAATATTTTTTAACTTTCGAGAACATTTTGGAAAGCTTCTGAACTTTTTTTAACTTTCGAGAACATTTTTAGAACTTTCCAAACATTTTTAGACAATTTTGAACATTCGAGAACATTTTTGGAAGCTTCTGAACATTTTTTTAACTTTCGAGAACATTTTTAGAACTTTCCAAACATTTTTAGACAATTTTGAACATTCGAGAACATTTTTAGAACCTTCTAAACATTTTTTTAACTTTCGAGAACATTTTTAAAACTTCCTGAACATTTTTAGACAACTTTGAACATTCGAGAACATTTTTAGAACCTTCTGAACATTTTTTAACTTTCGAGAACATTTTTAGAACTTTCCAAATGTTTTTAGACAATCTTGAACATTCGAGAACATTTTTGGAAGCTTCTGAACATTTTTAGTAAATTTTGAACATTCGAGAACATTTTTGGAAGCTTCTGAACATTTTCAGTAAATTTTGAACATTCGGAAACATTTTTAGAAACTTCTGAACATTTTTTAACTTTCGAGAACATTTTTAGAACTTTCCAAATGTTTTTAGACAATCTTGAACATTCGACAACATTTTTAGAACCTTCTGAATATTTTTTAACTTTCGAGAACATTTTGGAAAGCTTCTGAACTTTTTTTAACTTTCGAGAACATTATTAGAACTTTCCAAACGTTTTTAGACAATTTTGAACATTCGAGAACATTTTTGGAAGCTTCTGAACATTTTTTAACTTTCGAGAACATTTTTAGAACTTTCCAAACATTTTTAGACAATTTTGAACATTCGAGAACATTTTTAGAACCTTCTAAACATTTTTTTAACTTTCGAGAACATTTTTAGAACTTTCCAAACATTTTTAGACAATTTTGAACATTCGAGAACATTTTTAGAAACTTCTGAACATTTTTTAACTTTCGAGAACATTTTTAGAACTTTCCAAACATTTTTAGACACTTTTGAACATTTTTAGAACCTTCTGAACATTTTTTTACTTTCGAGATCATTTTTAGAACTTTCCAAACATTTTTAGACAATTTTGAACATTTGAGAACATTTTTGGAAGCTTCTGAACATTTTCAGTCAAATTTTAACTTTCGAGAAAATTTTAGAACCTTCTGAATATTTTTTAACTTTCGAGAACATTTTGGAAAGCTTCTGAACTTTTTTTAACTTTCGAGAACATTTTTAGAACTTTCCAAACATTTTTAGACAATTTTGAACATTCGAGAACATTTTTAGAACCTTCTAAACATTTTTTTAACTTTCGAGAACATTTTTAGAACTTCCTGAACATTTTTAGACAATTTTGAACATTCGAGAACATTTTTAGAACCTTCTGAAAATTTTTTAACTTTCGAGAACATTTTTAGAACTTTCCAAACATTTTTAGACAATTTCGAACATTCGAGAACATTTTTAGAACCTTCTAAACATTTTTTTAACTTTCGAGAACATTTTTAGAACTTTCCAAACATTTTTAGACAATTTTGAACATTCGAGAACATTTTTAGAACCTTCTGAACATTTTTTAACTTTCGAGAACATTTTTAGAACTTTCCAAACATTTTTAGACAATTTCGAACATTCGAGAACATTTTTAGAACCTTCTGAACATTTTTTAACTTTCGAGAACATTTTTAGAACTTTCCAAACATTTTTAGACAATTTTGAACATTCGAGAACATTTTTAGAACCTTCTGAACATTTTTTTAACTTTCGAGAACATTTTTAGAACTTTCCAAACATTTTTAGACACTTTTGAACATTCGAGAACATTTTTAGAACCTTCTGAACATTTTTTTACTTTCGAGATCATTTTTAGAACTTTCCAAACATTTTTAGACAATTTCGAACATTCGAGAACATTTTTAGAACCTTCTAAACATTTTTTTAACTTTCGAGAACATTTTTAGAACTTTCCAAACATTTTTAGACACTTTTGAACATTCGAGAACATTTTTAGAACCTTCTGAACATTTTTTAACTTTCGAGAACATTTTTAGAACTTTCCAAACATTTTTAGACAATTTTGAACATTCGAGAACATTTTTAGAACCTTCTGAACATTTTTTAACTTTCGAGAACATTTTTAGAACTTTCCAAACATTTTTAGACAATTTTGAACATTCGAGAACATTTTTAGAACCTTCTGAACATTTTTTAACTTTCGAGAACATTTTTAGAACTTTCCAAACATTTTTAGACACTTTTGAACATTCGAGAACATTTTTAGAACCTTCTGAACATTTTTTTACTTTCGAGATCATTTTTAGAACTTTCCAAACATTTTTAGACAATTTTAAACATTCGAGAACATTTTTAGCACCTTCTGAACATTTTTTAACATTCGAGAACATTTTTAGAACCTTCTGAACATTTTCAGTCAATTTTGACCATTTGAGAACATTTTTAGAACCTTCTGAACATTTTTTAACAATCGAGAACATTTTTAGAACTTTCCAAACAATTTTGAAAATTCTGTATTTCGGTTATTTTTTGGGTTTCAGCAACCAAAAAAAACTCAAAATATTCGTCTCAAACTGCTCTTTATTTTTAATTCCTAGCAAAATGTTTGTAACTCTAACCGTTTCCGAAATATTTGTCTTTTTTTGAAAAATTTTGATAATTCTGTATCTCGGTTATTTTTGGGGTTTCAACAACCAAAAAAAACTCAAAAAACTTGTTGTGAAACTTTTTTGATTTTTTGGCAAAAAAGCATTCTAAACATTTTTAGTTTCCTGGAGAATTTCTGTAACTCTAACCGTTTCCGAGATATTCAATTTTTTTTGAAAATTGCCACAAATTTTTGAAAATTCAATATCTTGGTTATTTTTTGGATTTTGGCGAGAGAAAAAAAACTCAAAATAATTGTCATAAAAAGCTCTTTAATTTTAGTTTCATGCAAATTTTTAGTAACTCTAACCGTTTCCGAGATATTTGAATTTTTTTAAAAATTGCATTCAAACTTTTGAAAATTCAGTATCTCGGTTATTTTTGGGGTTTCAACAACCAAAAAAACGTCAAAAAACTTGTCTTAAAAAGCTCTTTATTTTTGCAATAATGCAAAATTTTCGTAACTCAAATCGTTTTTGAGATATTTCACTTTTTTCATTTTTTTAAAATTTAATTAAAAAAATTTTTAAATTTTAGTTTTCAGGTGCAAAAAAGCATTCTAAACATTTTTAGTTTCTTGGAGAATTTCTGTAACTCTAACCGTTTCCGAGATATTCGACATTTTTTGAAAATTGCCACAAATTTTTGAAAATTCAATATCTCGGTTATTTTTTGGATTTTGGCGAGAGAAAAAAAACTCAAAATAGTTGTCATAAAAAGCTTTTTAATTTTGGTATCTTGCAAATTTTTAGTAACTCTAACCGTTTCCGAGATATTTGAATTTTTTTAAAAATTGCATGCAAACTTTTGAAAATTCAGTATCTCGGTTATTTTTGGGGTTTCAACAACCAAAAAAACGTCAAAAAACTTGTCTTAAAAAGCTCTTTATTTTTGGAATAATGCAAAATTTTTGTAACTCAAATCGTTTTTGAGATATTTCACTTTTTTCATTTTTTTAAAATTTAATTAAAAAAATTTTTAAATTTTAGTTTTCAGGTGCAAAAAAGCATTCTAAACATTTTTAGTTTCTTGGAGAATTTCTGTAACTCTAACCGTTTCCGAGATATTCGACTTTTTTTGAAAATTGCCATAAATTTTTTGAAAATTCAATATCTCGGTTATTTTTTGGATTTTGGCGAGGAAAAAAAACTCAAAATAATTGTCATAAAAAGCTCTTTAATTTTGGTTTCTTGCAAATTTTTAGTAACTCTAACCGTTTCCGAGATATTTGAATTTTTTTAAAAATTGCATGCAAACTTTTGAAAATTCAGTATCTCGGTTATTTCTGGGGTTTCAACAACCAAAAAAACGTCAAAAAACTTGTCTTAAAAAGCTCTTTATTTTTGCAATAATGCAAAATTTTCGTAACTCAAATCGTTTTTGAGATATTTCACTTTTTTCATTTTTTAAAAATTTAATTTAAAAAAATTCTAAATTTTAGTTTTCAGGTGCAAAAAAGCATTCTAAACATTTTTAGTTTCTAGGAGAATTTCTGTAACTCTAACCTTTTCCGAGATATTCGACTTTTTTTGAAAATTGCCACAAATTTTTAAAAATTCAATATCTCGGTTATTTTTTGGATTTTGGCGAGAGAAAAAAACCTCAAAATAATTGTCATAAAAAGCTCTTTAATTTTGGTTTCTTGCAAATTTTTAGTAACTCTAACCGTTTCCGAGATATTTGAGTTTTTTTAAAAATTGCATTCAAATTTTTGAAAATTCAGTATCTCGGTTATTTTTTGAGTTTCAGCAACCAAAAAAAAACCAAAATATTAGTCTTGAACTGCTCTTTATTTTTGATTCCTAGCAAAATTTTTGTATCTCTAACCGTTTCCGAGATATTCGACTTTTTTGAGTTTTTTTTGAAAATTCTGTATCTCAGTTATTTTTGGGATTTCAGCAACAGCAATGACAGTTTTAAGCACATTTTTGGAATCCTCACTAAATTTCCTATCCAATGACATAAAAAAACACTAAAAATGTGGTACAGTCAGGGAGAAAAACGCTGTCAAAGTTGGAACTGTCAAAAACACAGTTTGAAAGGACAGTCAGGGACAAAAATGCCTGTAAAACTCACTTGGAGTGACAAAATGACAGTTTTAAGCACATTTTTAGAATCCTCATTAAATTTCCTATCCAATGACATAAAAAAACACTAAAAAACTTGGTACAGTCAGGGAGAAAAGTGAGGTCAAAGTTGGAACTGTCAAAAACACAGTTTGAAAGGACAGTCAGGGACAAAATCGCCTGTAAAACTCACTTGGAGTGACAAAATGACAGTTTTAAGCACATTTTTAGAATCCTCATTAAATTTCCTATCCAATGACATAAAAAAACACTAAAAAACTTGGTACAGTCAGGGAGAAAAGTGAGGTCAAAGTTGGAACTGTCAAAAACACAGTTTGAAAGGACAGTCAGGGACAAAAACGCCTGTAAAACTCACTTGGAGTGACAAAATGACAGTTTTAAGCACATTTTTAGAATCCTCATTAAATTTCCTATCCAATGACATAAAAAAACACAAAAAAATCAGGTACAATCAGGGAGAAAAGACACAGTAAACTACTCACATAATGCTCGAGTCGAACAGCTCGTACCACAGTCGAGGCGAAACAATCAAAGACGCAAATCAGGCCTGCGGTGACGGGACAGTGCAGCGCCACAACCAGTAAAGGTAAACTGGTCTGGTCGCGCGGCAGCTCCGCCACGCAAGTTATACGCACTCGGGCCTCGCTCGGTGCCCCCCCAAAATGCCAGGACGAGAGCGTACTTAATGGGGCGAGTTGACGCACTTCCAGGTAACTGCCCCGCGTCCACCACGCGTACTTGCCGTCGCGAAACAAACCGGATTTCACTGGAAAATTGGGGATGAAAATTTGGGGCCCAAAAGGTTGCAAGGGACTTACCTTCTTCGGGGGGTTGTTGCGACGGGTTGGCGGCGTCGGGGGGTAGTTCCCACGTGCGCACCACCTTAAACGACATGGTCCCGCACTGGAAAATTAGGAAAAAAGCGTTTTTTGGGGCATTTTCTGTTAATTTCCCCCTTCTAGACAATTTGAGGTTAGAACTGAGTGACGCTGCGCATTGACACTAATGACAGCCCGACTGTCATTCTGCTTGATAACAGGTCGTCTCACTCTAACTCGCGCGTTACAATGTGACAGACAGAGACAGACACACATTAGTTGACATGCGTCAAACATTCTAACCTCAATTTCACGTCCAAACTAAGTTTGTTGTTTAAACCATTTCCCCAGGCTTGGAAAGAGCATTTTAAGGGTTTTAGAGCAGTTTTCCGGCCGGAAAATCGGTTTTAGCGATCGGATTTACCCCCTAAAACATGAGTTCAGCCAGTAAAGTGCGCTAAAACCGCCCAAATTGTGAGGTTAGATTACCGAGTAGTGTTTGGTTGCAGGTTGGGGGGATTTGCACCCTTCCCGGTCAGTTTTCCCACAAACTGGACTGTCCTACCATGCAGTTACATCCTAAATCACATTTCCCAATCGGGTGAGTACCTTTTACCGGGAAAAATTAGGTTAAGTTAGCCTAAAGTGGTGGAAAGTGCCGGTCGAAGACCGGAGGTGCTTTGTTAGTGTTTTTTAGTGTTTTTCTTGACTTTTTAGCCTTCAAACACCTTCAGTAACCTTCAACAAGCTTGTCCACAGCTTTTCCTGGTTAATTTAACCTAATTTTTGGCCAAAAAAGTGGTTAATTTAGTGTTCGGTTAAGGGAGAGTCGAGTGAAGGTTTTTTAAGGGTTTTTAGGGTTTTTTTCACTTTTTTTGTCTTTAAAACTGTCAAACCAGCCTTACCAACCCTCCTCACAGCTTTTCCTGTCAAACTTAACCTAATTTTTCGTCAAAAAACAAGTTAATTTGGTGTTCGGTTAAGGGAGAGTCGAGTGAAGGTTTTTCAAGGGATTTTAGTGGTTTTTTCACTTTTTTTCGTCTTTAAAACTGTCAAACAAGCTTTAACAACCTTCCCCACAGCTTTTCCTGTCAAACTTAACCTAATTTTTGACCAAAAAAGTGGTTAATTTGGTGTTCGGTTAAGGGAGAGTCGAGTGAAGGTTTTTCAAGGGATTTCAGTGGTTTTTCCACTTTTTTTGTCTTTAAAACTGTCAAACAAGCTTTAACAACCTTCCTCACTGCTTTTTCTGTCAAATTTATCTTAATTTTTTGTGAAAAATGGGGTTCATTTAGTGTTAGGTTAAGGGCGAGTCGAGGGAGTGGTTTTTAAGGGATTTTAGTGTATTTTAGTGGTTTTGGGCCCTTAAAACAGTCAAACAAGCCAGAACACCCTTTTTCCAAGCTTTCCCAGGTAAAAAAGCCGGATTTTCAGGAAAAATTAGGGATTTCTGGCTTGGTAAACATGGGGCTGTAGTGTTGTAGGGACTTACCTTGTTTGGGGGGTTGCTGCAAACGCCTGGTCAGCTCGGGGGGGTCCTTCCCACGTTAAACGACACATCCACGCACCGGAATTCACTGGAAAAACCGTAAAAAAAGCAATTTAACAAGATTTTCTGTATAATTTTCACTTTGCGCACAATTTGAGGTTAGAATGTCCGTTTTGACAGTTCCCCCTCCCGAGTGACACTAAAGACAGTTCGACTGTCATTCTGGAAGTTGACGGGTCGTCTCACTCTAACTCGCACGCAACAATGTGACAGACGGAGATGGACGTACATTAGTTGACATGCGTCAAACATTCTAACCTCAATTTCACGCCGAAACTAAGTTTGTTGTTTAAACCATTTCCCGGGGCTTGGAAAGAGCATTTAAACGGGTTTTAGAGCAATTTTCCGGCCGGAAAATCGGTTTTAGCGATCGGATTTACCCCCTAAAACATGAGTTCAGCCAGTAAAGTGCGCTAAAACCGCCCAAATTGTGAGGTTAGATTACCGAGTAGTGTTTGGTTGCAGGTTGGGGGGATTTGCACCCTTCCCGGTCAGTTTTCCCACAAACTGGACTGTCCTAGCATGCAGTTACATTCTAAATCACATTTCCCAATCGGGTGAGTAACCTTTTACCGGGAAAATTTAGGTTAAGTTTGGCTAAAGTGGTGGAAAGTGCCGGTCGAAGACCGGAGGTGCTTTGTTAGTGTTTTTTAGTGTTTTTCTTGACTTTTTAGCCTTCAAACACCTTCAGTAACCTTCAACAAGCTTGTCCACAGCTTTTCCTGGTTAATTTAAGCTAATTTTTGGTCCAGAAAGTGGTTAATTTGGTGTTCGGTTAAGGGAGAGTCGAGTGAAGGTTTTTTAAGGGTTTTTAGGGTTTTTTTCACTTTTTTTGTCTTTAAAACTGTCAAACAAGCTTTACCAACCTTCCCCACAGCTTTTCCTGTCAAACTTAACCTAATTTTTGGCCAAAAAAGTGGTTAATTTAGTGTTCGGTTAAGGGGGAGTCGAGTGAAGGTTTTTGAAGAGATTTTAGGGTTTTACTGTCAATAACTCGGTTAGTTGACGTTTTCCGGACAAACTTGTCATTTGACAGTTTGTAGAGGACACTCTGAGCTACAATCTGTCAAAAAAATCAACTCGCTAACTGTCAAAATAACCGAGTTACAAGCTGTCAAACTTATATCTGTCATATTAAGACTGATAGTTTTTTAATTCTGGTTAATTAATGTTAATTTCTGGTTATATTCGTCTCGAACTGCTCATTATTTTTGATTCTTAGCAAAATTTTTGTGAATCTAACTGTTTCCGAGATATTTGACTTTTTTTGAAAAATTTTGAAAATTTTGTATCTCGGTTATTTTTTGGGTTTCAGCCACCAAAAAAAACTCAAAACATTCGCCTCAAATTCCTCTTTATTTTTAATTCTTAGCAAAATTTTTGTAACTCTAACCATTTTCGAGATATTTGACTTTTTTTGAAAAATTTTGATAATTCTGTATCTCGGTTATTTTTTGGGATTTAGCAACCAAAAAAAACTCAAAATATTCGTCTCGAACTGCTCTTTATTTTTGATTCTTAGCAAAATGTTTGTAACTCTAACCATTTTCGAGATATTTGACTTTTTTTGAAAAATTTTGATAATTCTGTATCTCGGTTATTTTTTGGGATTTAGCAACCAAAAAAAACTCAAAATATTCGTCTCGAACTGCTCTTTATTTTTGATTCTTAGCAAAATGTTTGTAACTCTAACCATTTTCGAGATATTTGACTTTTTTTGAAAAATTTTGATAATTCTGTAACTCGGTTATTTTTTGGGGAAGGTTCTGGAATGTTATGGAAACTTCTCACATCTTCTAGAACCTTCTCGAACTGTCCAAAACCTTCCAGATTTTTAGAGAAAATTCTAAAACCGCTATAATGTTCTAAAAACCTCTCAGATCGTTCTAGAATTTTCCAAAACGTTCTACGAGCTTCCAAAATATTCTGGAACCTTGCAAAGGCATCTAAAACGTTCTGGAATCTTTTAGAACGTTGTAGAACATTTTAGAATTTTTTTAAGGGATTTTAGTAGTTTTTTCACTTTTTTGGCCTTGGAAACTGTCAAACCAGCCTTACCAACCCTCCTCACAACTTTTCCTGTCAAACTTAACCTAATTTTTGGTCAAAAAACAGGTTAATTTGGTGTGCGGTTAAGGGAGAGTCAAGTGAAGGTTTTTCAAGGGATTTTAGTGGTTTTTTCACTTTTTTTGTCTTTAAAACTGTCAAACCAGCCTTACCAACCTTCCCCACAGCTTTTCCTGTTAAACTTAACCTCATTTTTGGCCAAAAAAAGTGGTTAATTTGGTGTTCGGTTAAGGGTGAGTTGAGTGAGTGGTTTTTAAGGGATTTTAGTAGTTTTGGGCCCTAGAACAGTCAAACAAGCCAGAACACCCTTTTTCCAAGCTTTCCCTGGTAAAAAAAGCCGGATTTTCAGGAAAAATTAGGGATTTCTGGCTTGGTAAACATGGGGCTGAACTGGTGTAGGGACTTACCTTGTTCGGGGGGTTGGTGCAAACGACTGGGCAGCTCGGGGGGGTCCTTCCCACGTTAAACGACACATCCACGCACCGGAATTCACTGGAAAAACCGTAAAAACAGTAATTTATCAAGATTTTCTGTATAATTTCCACTTTCCGCACAATTTGAGGTTAGAAAGTCCGGTTTGACAGTTCTCCCTCCTGAGTGACACTAAAGACAGTTTGACTGTCATTCTGGAAGTTGACGGGTCGTCTCACTCTAAAGCGGGTTTTACACCAAAAGTTTTACTTCAAAGAAGTTGGACACATTTATTTGATCAAATTTTATGCATCAAATAAATTCATGAATTTCTTGAAGCATAATGTGATTTCGTTTTACACCTATCAAACTTTTATGTCAAAGCTGTCAATGAAAACAGTTTGGCCAACCAAGAAGATTATTCCTACTTTGTTTTCTTATTTTTCTGGTTTTTTGAATATTTTGAAATCTCATAATCGCCTTGAATACTGTATTTATGTATTGAATTCTGCAGCTTCAACTGATTGAGACAACAGTAAGCGAATTCTCTGACTTTTTAGTACATATAGTGATTAATTGTTAAAATGAAAATGATTGGTTTGAAAAAAATTCAACCTCTACAAGTTAGAGCTAAAATAAAACAAAAAAAAAAAGCTCTACTGCTAATGATAATTGCCGCTACTGCTGCTTTAATACCTGAGCCAGAGGCAGCCAAAATCCAGAGGAGATGGTGGGTGAGGCCTTGGTTACAAGACAAAACAAATAAGGCTGGTTTAAAAATGTTGAAAGAGGAATTCCAGCAGGACCCCTCCCAATTTAAGCAATTTCTGCGAATGTCGGACGAGGTCTTCAATAAGTTACTAAATTGGGTAAAGCCTCTGATAGAAAAAAAGGACACCAATTATAGAGAAGCTATCAGTGCAAAAACTAAACTCATAATAACATTGAGGTTCCTAGCCACAGGAGAAACATATCGTAGTTTGATGTATATGTTTCGTGTACATGAATCTACTATATCTATTTTTGTGCCACAAGTCTGTGAAGCAATTTATACTGTACTGAAAGAAAAATATGTGAAGGTAATTACAAATATCATTTACTTTTTGTTTGCAAATTTTCTCTATTTACCTTTTTCTATATCAGACACCAAAAACGCCCGCTGAATGGCTCAATATAGCAAAGGAGTTTGAGACAAGGTGGAATATTCCTAATGTTTTAGGAGCATTAGATGGAAAACACATTACTTTTGCAGCTTTAAAAAGTAATGGATCTATGTATTATAATTATAAAGGGTCACACAGCATTGTACTTCTTGCATTGGTGGATGCCAAATATAATTTTATATACATTGATGTAGGTGTAAACGGAAGAGTGTCAGATGGGGGTGTATTTAGAAATTCATCTCTAGCTAAAGCTGTTGCCATAAACTCGATAGGTATCCCAGAAAATAAAGCCTTACCAGGTAGAATAAAGCCTGTTCCTTTTGTCATATTAGCTGATGCCGCATTTCCCCTCAGTGAACATATTTTAAAACCTTATCCCTTTAAAAATATGACATTCGAACAACGAATTTTCAATTATAGGTTGAGCAGAGGCAGGCGAGTTGTGGAAAATGCTTTTGGACATTTAGCAAACCGGTTTAGAATTTTTTTAACCACTATTAATTTGAGGCCCCAAAAAGTCCAAAATATCACTTTAGCCTGTTGTGCTTTACATAACTTCTTAAAGGCAGAAAATCCAACACAGTTTGAAGATGATTTTGAGAAAAATTTCGTTTTTAAATTTGGTTTAAGCAAACAAAGTGGGAAATAGGCCAAAAAACCTAAGTTTAGATACACGAGATGAGTTTAAAAATTACTTCAATAATGAAGGGTCTGTTCCATGGCAGTATGACATTTAAGTGGTTTAGTTTGTATACCTGAGCATATAGGACTAGGTGTGATATAAATGTTTTTTTTAAGTACAGTCTAGGATTTAGATTTAACACTCATTCACTATTAGAATATTACCTTTATTACTAATTAATAATTATTATTAAATTACATATTAAAAGCCAACAAAACATTTTTAATTTTCTTCTTCCTGTGCCTCATATATTATGTTCATTATTTGCCGACGTAACGCCCTGTTTCTTACTGGACCTTTTACTTCTTTCAATTCTGCTGCTACACATCTAAAAAAATCATGTAAATTCAAAACCTATGCAATCTACAAAAGTTACCCTACTCCACTAAAAAAAACATCAGTACTTACAAAGCAAAAGCATCAATAACTCCTAATTCAGTAGCACTGTTACTCTGTTCTTCGAGAGTCTCCAGAGCATTTGATACTTGTTGCAAAACTTTCAGAGCCCCACTTGACTCCTTTGAAGTGGTTCTTCTTTTTTTACTCCCACCTGAATATTCTGACTGACTGGTTGAGGGTCTTGAAGTTGGTGATGTTAGCTCTGGCTCATATGGCATTGTATTGGTATTAGTAGTTAAGCTGGGCAGGTCCTCTTGGATATCCTGTTCTTTTGTTTTGTTAAGTTCCTCAATAGTCCCATCATAAACAACCTCAAACTGGTTCTCCTGAACAAACTCTTGCTCATCCTGACTGTCCATTTGTTCCTCCATGTCCAAGCTGGACCGACTTTCAGTTGCAACTGTTCCTTCCTCTAAGAAGGATAGCAATGGATAACACCATAACGTGGGTATGTATACATCGTCAGCCCCTGCTCCGCTGACAAAACTCTTCTTAATCTTATTCCTCTCATTGGTGAATTGGGTTCTAAGCCCATTAATTTTTTTTCTGATGTCTTCAAGAGTGACCTTAGACATAACAAATTTTTCTTTAAAATCATCTGTGATTTCTCTCAGACCGGTCAATCGTTTCGTTTTGTTCCGGTAGTCAATATGCTTTATATTGTATAAGTGGGGCCGCATTTCATACAAAGAAATTAAAAACTTTGTTTGTTCCCTTGTGAAAACGTACTGCTTCTAAAATAGAAATTATTTTTTAATAAACATCGAATTATCTGTGTAATAAGTAACTACTTACGTCTTTTCCGCAACTCATAGTGAACAGAATATTTAAATAATACGAAACTCAGATCAAAACACACGTTTAAGTCTCAAGTAGTCCACACCACACAACAAAACACACTGGAACTGAATGAATACTAATTACTAATAGTCAGTCTCTGATTTTAACCTCACTTTACTTTTCGTTTTTATCTGTTGGCAGTTGGCATTACGCAAAACGGCAAGTTTGATCAAATAAGTTGGATGAAAATAGAACCTGTCCTATTTGGTGAAAAATTTGAAGTAAAATTATTTGAAGGTAAATTTGATATAAAATTTTGTTTTACACTGGTAAAATTTGTCCTTGAAGCAGCTTCATGAATAAATTCATGAATTTGTTTGACATCAAAGCTCGGTGTAAAACCCGCTTAACTCGCACACAATAATGTGACAGACGGAGATGGACGTACATTAGTTGACATGCGTCAAACATTCTAACCTCAATTTCACGCCCAAACTAAGTTTGTTGTTTAAACCATTTCCCGGGGGGCTTGGAAAGAGCATTTAAACGGTTTTAGAGCAATTTTCCGGCCGGAAAATTGGTTTTAGCGATCGGATTTACCCCCTCAAACATGAGTTCAGCCAGTAAAGTGCGCTAAAACCGCCCAAATGGTGAGGTTAGATTACCGAGTACTGTTTGGTTGCAGGTTGGGGAGATTTTCACCCTTCCCGGCGAGTTTTCCCACAAACTGGACTATCCTACCATGCAGTTACATTCTAAATCACATTTCCCAATCGGGTGAGTACGTTTTACTGGGAAAAATTAGGTTAAGTTAGCCTAAAGTGGTGGAAAGTGCTGGTCGAGGACCGGAGGTGCTTTGTTAGTGTTTTTTAGTGTTTTTCTTGACTTTTTAGCTTTCAAACACCTTCAGTAACCTTCAACAAGCTTGTCCACAGCTTTTCCTAGTTAATTTAACCTAATTTTTGGCCAAAAAAGTGGTTAATTTAGTGTTTGGTTAAGGGAGAGTCGAGTGAAGGTTTTTTAAGGGTTTTTAGGGTTTTTTTCACTTTTTTTGTCTTTAAAACTGTCAAACAAGCTTTACCAACCTTCCCCACATCTTTTCCTGTCAAACTTAACCTAATTTTTGGGCAAAAAAGTGGTTAATTTAGTGTTCGGTTAAGGGAGAGTCCAGTGAAGGGTTTTTAGGGTTTTTTCACTTTTTTTGTCTTTAAAACTGTCAAACAAGCTTTACCAACCTTCCCCACAGCTTTTCCTGTCAAACTTAACCTAATTTTTGGCCAAAAAAGTGGTTAATTTAGTGTTCGGTTAAGGGGGAGTCGAGTGAAGGTTTTTGAAGGAATTTTAGTGGTTTTTTCACTTTTTTTGTCTTCAAAACTGTCAAACCAGCCTTACCAACCTTCCCCACAGCTTTTCCTGTCAAACTTAACCTAATTTTTGGCCAAAAAAGTGGTTAATTTAGTGTTCGGTTAAGGGGGAGTCGAGTGAAGGTTTTTGAAGAGATTTTAGGGTTTTACTGTCAATAACTCGGTTAGTTGACGTTTTCCGAACAAACTTGTCATATGACAGTTTGTAGAAGACACTCTGAGCTACAATCTGTCAAAAAAATCAACTCGCTAACTGTCAAAATAACCGAATTACAAGCTGTCAAACTTATATCTGTCATATTAAGACTGATAGTTTTTTAATTCTGGTTAATTAGTGTTAATTTCTGGTTATATTCGTCTCGAATTGTTCTTTATTTTTGATTCTTACCAAAATGTTTGTAACTCTAACCATTTTCGAGATATTTGACTTTTTTTGAAAAATTTTGAAAATTCTGTATCTCGGTTATTTTTTGGGATTTAGCAACCAAAAAAAAACTCAAAATATTCGTCTCGAACAGCTCTTTATTTTTGATTCTTAGCAAAATGTTTGTAACTCTAACCATTTTCGAGATATTTGACTTTTTTTGAAAAATTTTGATAATTCTGTATCTCGGTTATTTTTTGGGATTTAGCAACCAAAAAAAACTCAAAATATTCGTCTCGAACTGCTCTTTATTTTTGATTCTTAGCAAAATGTTTGTAACTCTAACCATTTTCGAGATATTTGACTTTTTTTGAAAAATTTTGATAATTCTGTATCTCGGTTATTTTTTGGGATTTAGCAACCAAAAAAAACTCAAAATATTCGTCTCGAACTGCTCTTTATTTTTGATTCTTAGCAAAATGTTTGTAACTCTAACCATTTTCGAGATATTTGACTTTTTTTGAAAAATTTTGATAATTCTGTAACTCGGTTATTTTTTGGGGAAGGTTCTCGAATATTTCAAAAACTCTTTGAAACATACTGGAATGACATACACAGTTCTAGAACGTTCTGGAAGCCTTTTGTTGGTTCTGGAACGTTAAGGAAACTTCTCAGATCTTCTAGAACCTTCTCGAACTGTCCAAAACCTTCCAGATTTTTAGAGAAAATTCTAAAACCGCTAAAATGTTCTAAAAACCTCTCAGATCGTTCTAGAATGTTCCAAAACGTTCTACGAGCTTCCAAAATGTTCTCGGAGGTTCCAAAGGCATCCAAAACGTTCTGGAATCCTTTAGAACCTTGTAGAAATTTTTGAAGGGATTTTAGTGTTTTTTTCACTTTTTTTTGTCTTTAAAACTGTCAAACAAGCTTTAACAACTTTCCCACAGCTTTTCCTGTCAAACTTAACCTAATTTTTGGCCAAAAAAGTGGTTAATTCTGTGTTCGGTTAAAGGTGAGGCGAGTAAGTGGTTTTTAAGGGATTTTAACGTATTTTAGTGGTTTTTGGCCCAGAAAACAGTCAAACAAGCCAGAACAACCTTTCTCCCAGCTTTCCCTGGTAAAAAACGGGATTTTAAGGGAAAATTGGGGATTTCTGGCTTGGTAAACATGGGGCTGTAGTGTTGTAGGGACTTACCTTGTTTGGGGGGTTGCTGCAAACGCCTGGTCAGCTCGGGGGGGTCCTTCCCACGTTAAACGACACATCCACGCACCGGAATTCACTGGAAAAACCGTAAAAACAGTAATTTATCAAGATTTTCCGTATAATTTCCACTTTGCGCACAATTTGAGGTTAGAAAGTCCGGTTTGACAGTTCCCCCTACCAGAGTGACACTAAAGACAGTTCGACTGTCATTCTGGAAGTTGACGGGTCGTCTCACTCTAACTCGCACACAACAATGTGACAGACGGAGATGGACGTACATTAGTTGACATGCGTCAAACATTCTAACCTCAATTTCACGCCCCAACTAAGTTTGTTGTTTAAACCATTTCCGGGGCTTGGAAAGAGCATTAAAAGGGTTTTAGAGCAGTTTTCCGGCCGGAAAATCGGTTTTAGCGATCGGATTTACCCCCTAAAACATGAGTTCAGCCAGTAAAGTGCGCTAAAACCGCCCAAATTGTGAGGTTAGATTACCGGAGGTGCTTTGTTAGTGTTTTTAAGTGTTTTTCATGGTTTTTGGCCTTTAAACACTTTCAGTAACCTTCAACTAGCTTGTCCACAGCTTTTCCTGGTTATTTTAACCTAATTTTTGGTCCAGAAAGTGGTTAATTTGGTGTGCGGTTAAGGGTTAGTGGATTGAAGGTTTTTTAGTGTGTTTTAGTGTTTTTTTCACTTTTTTCTCCTTTAACCACCTTCAGCAAGCCTTAATCACCCTGGCCACAGCTTGTCCTGTCAATTTTAACCTCATTTTTTGCCTGGAAAGTGGTTAATTTGGTGTTCGATTAAGGGAGAGTCGAGTGAAGGTTTTTGAAGGGATTTTAGTGGTTTTTTCACTTTTTTTTCCTTTAAAACTGTCAAACAAGCCTTACCAACCTTCCTCACAGCTTTTCCTGTCAAACTTAACCTAATTTTTCCAAAGAAAAAATCTACTAACCGAGTTATTGACAGTTGTCACTTTGACAGCCGGTAACTCGGTTATTATAGCACCTACAGGGTGGTTCGAAACAGCAGTTTAAAGCTCTTTTAATCCTCTTTCGATCACTTTCTATAGTAATTTTTCGAAAAATGTCAAATAACCCAGTTATTGACAGTTGGAGAGTGACTAACCAGAATGAACAAAAAACATTGCATTTTTGGTGTCACTTGACTTGATTCACTTTGACAGCTCGTAATTCTGTCATTTTGACAGTTACGTCATTCCAGTTTTGACTAAATTATAGCTCTTTTAATTATCTTTTGACTGCCATAAAATGTCATTAGTGTCAACTGTCAAAACAACGTCGAAATTTGACATTAAGTGTAACTTTACACTAAAATGTTGTTGCTAATTTGATAGCTCGTAATTCTGTCATTTTGACAGTTACGTTATTTCAATTTTGACAGAATTGTAGCCATTTTAATTGTCTTTTGACTACCATAGAATGTCATTAGTGTCAACTGTCAAAATAACGTCAAAATTTGACAATAAAGTAAACATTGCATTTTTTGGTGTCACTTGACTTGGTTCAATTTGACAGCTCGTATATCTGTCATTTTGACAGTTACGTCATTCCAATTTTGATTAAATTGTAGCTCTTTTAATTGTCTTTTGACTACCACAGAATGTCGATAGTGTCAACTGTCAAAATAACGTCAAAATTTGACAATAAGTGTAACTTTGCACTAAAATGTTGTTGCTAATTTGATAGCTCGTAATTCTGTCATTTTGACAGTAACGTTATTGCAATTTTGACAGAAATGTAGCCATTTTAATTGTCTTTTGACTACCATAGAATGTAGGTAGTGTCAACTGTCAAAATAACGTCAAAATTTGACAATAAGTGTAACTTTGCACTAAAATACTGTTGTTTATTTGATAGCTCGTAATTCTGTCATTTTGACAGTTACGTTATTCCAATTTTGACAGAATTGTAGTCATTTTAATGGTTTTTTGACTACCATAGAATATAATTAATGTCAACTGTCAAAATAACGTCAAAATTTGACAATAAAGTAAACATTGCATTTTTTGGTATTACTCGACTTGATTCACTTTGACAGCTCGTAATTCTGTCATTTTGACAGTTACGTCATTCCAGTTTTGACCGAATTATAGCTCTTTTAATTGTCTTTTGACTACCACAGAATGTCGGTAGTGTCAACTGTCAAAATAACGTCAAAATTTAACAATAATGCAAACATTACATTTTTTGGTGTCACTTGACTTGGTTCAATTTAACAGCTCGTAATTCTGTCATTTTGACAGTTACGTCATTCCCGTTTTTACCGAATTATAGCTCTTTTAATTGTCTTTTGACTGCCATAAAATGTTATTAATGTCAATTGTCAAAATTAAAAAAAAACATTAAAACTTAACTGATTAAAACAAAATTTGACAGTTGTCACTTTGACAGCCTGTAACTCTGTTATTTTGACAGTTGGCGAGTTGTTTTTTTTTTTTGACAGATTGTAGCTCAGAGTGTCCTCTACAAACTGTCAAATAACAAGTTTTTCCAAAAAATGCCAACTAACCGAGTTATTGCACGACTTTTTCCGAACGTCACAACTTGTGCTACAGTCACTTTGACAGCCCGTAACTCGGTCAATTTGACAGTTAGCGAGTTGATTTTTTTACCATTTTGTAGACCGTAAAATTGTTTATAAATCACATTTTATAAGATTTGTAGCAAAAATGTCAAATAAGCGAGTTATTTTGATTGAAAGTGTCAAGTGTAGAGTGACGGTCAAACAAGTGCAAATACGTTGCAACTGGTTTTGTTAAGTATCAAGTTGTATGACGGTGAAGAGCACTTGAAGGGCTTTGATTTGAGTGGTTTGCGCACCCTGTAACTCAAAAAATTACGGAGATATTCAATTTCGAACAAAATCGAAAAGAAAAATTTTGAAAATTTCAGTTTTTATTTTTTTATAAAAAAACGGTACATTTTTCGAAAAAAGTGTTCATATAGAAAAAGTTGCCTTTTGTCCAGATACATGTCCCGGTAAAAATTCCACACTCCTACCTCAAACCGTTTCCAAGATATTGACGAAATTATCCGAATTTTTTTTAAGTTAACTTTGACGCCATCTTGCGGCGTAACGGTAAAACTTAGCGTGAAAATAACCCCACCACTGGATTCCCCGTCCCCGAATTAGTCGAAAACGAGTATAAAATCAATTTTTATTTTTTCCACCCTCCACCCCTATTTTAGGGGTGGAGGCTTGGTTGACAGCTCACAAAAAACTAACTTTCTTATTAATGAAGATAGAGGGGTCATGTGACCCATCATTTCAGGCTAAAATTAACCAGGAAACACGCTGGTTTAGTTGGTTTTTTGTTATCTCCAAAACTGCCAAAGTTAACCGCGTTTTTTTACTAAACTCGAGCTGGGTGAGAGGTACGTAAAATTTGAGTGTAAATTTGGATTCAGCGACCCCAAATTAGTCGAAAACGAGTGGTTACTCGGGGGGTCTAAGTGAAAGAGTAACGAAGTTACAGTTTTGCGACGTTGTCAGCTCTGGAAACCAACTTTCTCATTTCGAACGCTAGAAACGTCATCTCAAATTCATTCTATGTTAATTTTTTCCACGAAACACGCTGGTGTGGTCGGTTTTGCGATATCTCCAAAACTAGCCAAGTTAACCGCGTTTTTACACTAAACTCGAGCTGGGTGAGAGGTAGGTGAAATCTGACTGTGAATTTGGATTCAGCGACCCCAAATTAGTCGAAAACGAGTGGTCACTCAAGGGGTCCAAGTGAAAACATAACAAAGTTACAGTTTGTGCAACGTTGCCAGCTCTGGAAACCAACTTTCTTATTTTGGACGCTAGAAACGTCATCTCAAATTCATTTTATGTTAATTTTTTCCAGGAAACACGCTGGTGCGGTCGGTTTTGCGATATCTCCAAAACTGGCCAAGTTAACCGCGTTTTTACACTAAACTCGAGCTGGGTGAGAGGTAGGTGAAATCTGACTGTAAATTTGGATTCAGCGACCCCAAATTAGTCGAAAACGAGTGGTCACTCGGGGGGTCTAAGTGAAAGAGTAACAAAGTTACAGTTTGTGCGACGTTGCCAGCTCTGGAAACCAACTTTCTTATTTCGAACGCTAGAAACGTCATCTCAAATTCATTTTATGTTAATTTTTTCCACAAAACACGCTGGTGCAGTCGGTTTTGCGATAACTCCAAAACTGGTAAAGTTAACCGCGTTTTTGCACTAAACTCGGGCTGGGTGAGAGGTAGGTGAAATCTGACTGTAAATTTGGATTCAGCGACCCCAAATTAGTCGAAAACGAGTGGTCACTCGGGGGGTCTAAGTGAAAGAGTAACAAAGTTACAGTTTTTGCGACGTTGCCAGCTCTGGAAACCAACTTTCTTATTTCGAACGCTAGAAACGTCATCTCAAATTCATTTTATGTTAATTTTTTCCAGGAAACACGCTGGTGTGGTCGGTTTTGCGATATCTCCAAAACTGGCAAAGTTAACCGCGTTTTTGCACTAAACTCGAGCTGGGTGAGAGGTAGGTGAAATCTGACTGTAAATTTGGATTCAGCGACCCCAAATTAGTCGAAAACGAGTGGTCACTCGGGGGGTCTAAGTGAAAGAGTAACAAAGTTACAGTTTTTGCGACGTTGCCAGCTCGGGAAACCAACTTTCTTATTTCGAACGCTAGAAACCTCATCTAAAATTCATTTTATGTTAATTTTTTCCACGAAACACGCTGGTGCGGTCGGTTTTGCCATATCTCCAAAACTGTCCGAGTTACGACGAGTTTCAGGCGGTAAATTGGCACGACCGGATTCACTCCCAGTTTCGTCGCGCTGAAGTTGGGAAAGCGCTAAAAATAATCGCCCGGGCCGGTTTTTTTCACTTTTTCCTCGTTTTTCGGTCGGTGCGGGCGGCACGGGCCAAGCGGGGCGAAAAACACGCTTTCCTCCCTCGCCGAGGGAACAATGTCGTTTCAACGTCCGTCATTTTGGCCGTACCGCGAAGGTCAACAAAAGAAAAAAGTAAGTTTTTTTTTCCATTTTTTAGCACTTTTTTGACTGACTTTTCGGTGCCGAATATCTCGAAAACGGTGCGTCGTAGCGAAAATTGCCTTACCTGCGCAAACACGCCGAAAGGGCCCAACAGTCACGTGACGAAATTTCACTTTCCTCCCGCGCACCGTTCGCGAGTTATCGTGACAAAATGGCGGCCGCGCCGGGTGTGTTTACGCTTAATCCTCAAATTGCTGGAAATCGGGTCGAAAATCGATAAAAATAGATTGACTCAGTTAAACTGGTTTTTAAGGCGTTGCCCTGAATTCCACCGCGTAAACACACTCATTTTGTACACTGGGTGGTCACATCTTGATCGCCCTCTAGCGGCCAAATTTGTAAAGTGAGAGAAAAACTAAAAGAAAGCAAATTGTAGAGAATTGTATGCTCTACAAGACTGTTTTAGAGTGTTTTTGTCCTAAAGCGACTCCTAACGGAGATATGACGCAAAGACGGTGTCGTTGCACTAAAAGTCACTTTACTGGACGCCATTTTGTAAATTCCGCCATTTTGGCTTGAGATAGAGGGGTCGTGTTTGTACTCGTTTTCGACTAATTTGGGGTCAAGGAATCCGAATCCGCAGTCAGATTTCACCTACCTCTCGCCCAGCTCGAGTTTTTCGCAAAAACGCAGTTAACTCTGCCAGTTTTGGAGATATCAAAAAACCAACCACACCAGCGTGTTTCCTGGAAGAAATTAGCATAAAACGAATTTGAGATGACGCTTCTAGCGTTTGAAACAAAAAAGTTGCGTTTTTCGGTTTGGCAACGTCGCACAAACTGTAACTTTGTTATTCTTTTACTTGGACCCCCCGAGTGACCACTCGTTTTCGACTAATTTGGGGTCGCTGAATTCAAATTTACAGTCAGTTTGAGAGTAACTGTCACCCAGTTCGAGAAACTTGACATTTCGTAAAAATCTAGGTTTGGGATCGAGTTACTCAAAAATGAACGTCACCACTGAATTCCTCGTCCTCGATTTAGTAGAAAACGAGTACCATCTCGATTTTTTACGAAAAAATCAAAATGGCGTTTCTAGGCGCCATTTTGTAAATTCCGCCATTTTGGCTTGAGATAGAGGGGTCGTGTTTGTACTCGTTTTCGACTAATTTGGGGTCAAGGAATCCATTTCTAAAGTCAGTTTGACAGTAACTGTCACCCAGTTCGAGAAACTTGACATTTCGCAAAAATCTAGGTTTGGGATCGAGTTACTCAAAAATGAACGTCACCACTGAATTCCTCGTCCTCGATTTAGTAGAAAACGAGTACAATCTCGATTTTTTACGAAAAAATCAAAATGGCGTTTCTAGGCGCCATTTTGTAAATTCCGCCATTTTGGCTTGAGATAGAGGGGTCGTGTTTGTACTCGTTTTCGACTAATTTCGGGTCAAGGAATCCATTTCTAAAGTCAGTTTGACAGTAACTGTCACCCAGTTCGAGAAACTTACATTTTCAAGAAAAAACACCAGGTTTGGTGTCTTCTGAGCACTCTAGACATTTTTTTACAATCAATTTCTGAGAATATTAGAGCTTCTGAGGCATTTTTGAATCGGAACGTCGTTTTTGTTGCCGAGTGACACATTTCAGGTTTCTGAGCTTCTGAGACCTATTCTAGAATTTCTGAGCTTCTAAGACTTTTTTTGAATAATTTCTGAACCTGAAAGTCATTTTTAAGACGTCTCAGTAACCAATTACATTCTGAATCTTTTTTTTAATCTTCTGAGCTATTTTACTGTCTTCTGAGTCATTTTGATCGTTCTATATCTTTTCTCGGTTTCTAAAACCTAGTCATTTTTGTCTTCTGAGTATTCTTATGTCTTCTGAGTCATTTTTTTTTAAAAAAACCTTAACTTTTTTCAGTTTCTTAAACTTTTAATTTATTTGTTGTCTTCTGAGTCTTTTTTTAAATATTTTGAGCTATTTTTCTGTCTTCTGAGTCATTTTGATCGTTCTATATCTTTTCTCGATTTCTAAAACCTAGTCATTTTTGTCTTCTGAGTATTCTTATGTCTTCTGAGTATTCTTATGTCTTCTGAGTCATTTTTTTAAAAAAACTTTAACTTTTCTAAGTTTCTTAAACTTTTAATTTATTTGTTGTCTTCTGAGTCTTTTTTTAAATGTTTTGAGCTATTTTTCTGTCTTCTGAGTCATTTTGCCTATTTAGGTTTTTTTCAATTTCTTAAACTTCTTTTAGTCATTTTTGTCTTCTGAGTACTTTTATTGTGTCTTCTGAGTTACTTTTATTTAATTTTTTACTCTTTTTGTGTCTTCTGAGTCATTTTTAACAAACTTTAGCTTTTTTCAGATTCTAAAACTCTTAATGTGATTTGTTGTCTTCTGAGTCTTTTTGGTATATTTTCAGTAATTTTTCTAGTCTTCTGAGCTACTTTTCAGAACATTTTTTAGTCTTCTGAGTCATTTTGTCTATTTAGGTTTTTTTTCAATTTCTTAAACTTCTTTTAGTCATTTTTGTCTTCTGAGTACTTTTATTGTGTCTTCTGAGTTACTTTTATTTAATTTTTTACTCTTTTTGTGTCTTCTGAGTCATTTTTAACAAACTTTAGCTTTTTTCAGATTCTAAAACTCTTAATGTGATTTGTTGTCTTCTGAGTTTTTTTGGTATATTTTCAGTAATTTTTCTAGTCTTCTGAGCTACTTTTCAGAAATTTTTTTGGTCTTCTGAGTCATTTTGTCTATTTAGATTTTTTTTAAATTTCTTAAACTTCTTTTAGTCATTTTGGTCTTCTGAGTTACTTTTATTTAATTTTTTACTCTTTTTGTGTCTTCTGAGTCATTTTTTAACAAACTTTAACTTTTTTCAGATTCTAAAACTCTTAATATGCTTTATTGCCTTCTGAGTCTTTTTGGTATATTTTCAGTCATTTTTCTAGTCTTCTGAGCTACTTTCCAGAAATTTTTTTGGTCTTCTGAGTCATTTTGTCTATTTAGGTTTTTTTTCAATTTCTTAAACTTCTTTTAGTCATTTTTGTCTTCTGAGTTACTTTTATTTAATTTTTTACTCTTTTTGTGTCTTCTGAGTAATTTTTAACAAACTTTAACTTTTTTCAGATTCTAAAACTCTTAATGTGATTTGTTGTCTTCTGAGTCTTTTTGGTATATTTTCAGTAATTTTTCTAGTCTTCTGAGCTACTTTTCAGAATTTTTTTTGGTCTTCTGAGTCATTTTGTCTATTTAGGTTTTTTTCAATTTCTTAAACTTCTTTTAGTCATTTTTGTCTTCTGAGTACTTTTATTGTGTCTTCTGAGTTACTTTTATTTAATTTTTTACTCTTTTTGTGTCTTCAGAGTTTTCTTTTTTTTGTATCTTCTGAGTCATTTTAACAACTGACAGAGTTTTAAAAATGTGGTCTTCTGAGTCATTTTTTTACTAATTTTAGTTATTTTTCAGTTACGAAAACTTCTTTAAGTTAGACTTCTGTCTTCTGAGTCTTTTTTTTTGGTCTTCTGATCCACTCTTTTGATAATTTGTTTCGTATTCTGTCAAATGAAAAAAAAATCAAAATGGCGTCCACAAGCGCCATTTTGACTTTATTTCAGACTAATTTTGGGTCGGGGAATCCATTTTCGCAATCGGTTTCCGGATATCTCCATCCCCGGCCGAGAAACTGAGGTTAAAACCCACTTGGGTAGGAGATACAAGAAAACTGACATTACCATTGAATTCCCCATCCCCGAATTAGTAGAAAACCACCCTTCACTCGGTTCACTAGCTTAAAGTAAGGGATTTGCGGCTAATTGGCCGTAGGGGTCACACCCTACGGCCAATATGAAAATTGTCCTAAAAAATCGAGTGACCTGTCGTTTTCGACTAATTCGAGGTCGGGGAATCCATTTCCGCAATCGGTTTCCGGATATCTCCATCCCCGGCCGAGAAACTGAGGTTAAAACCCACTTGGGTAGGAGATACAAGAAAACTGACATTACCATTGAATTCCCCATCCCCGAATTAGTAGAAAACCACCCTTCACTCGGTTCACTAGCTTAAAGTAAGGGATTTGCCGCTAATTGGCCGTAGGGGTCACACCCTACGGCCAATATGAAAATTGTCCTAAAAAATCGAATGACGGTTCGTTTTCGACTAATTCGGAGGTCGGGGAATCCATTTCCGCAATCGGTTTCCTGATATCTCCATCCCCGGCCGAGAAACTGAGGTTAAAACCCACTTGGGTAGGAGATACAAGAAAACTGACATTTCCATTGAATTCCCCATCCCCGAATTAGTGGAAAACCACCCTTCACTCGGTTCACTAGCTTAAAGTAAGGGATTTGCGGCTAATTGGCCGTAGGGGTCACACCCTACGGCCAATATGAAAATTATCCTAAAAAATCGAGTGACGGGTCGTTTTCGACTAATTCGAGGTCGGGGAATCCATTTCCGCAATCGGTTTCCTGATATCTCCATCCCCGGCCGAGAAAATGAGGTTAAAACCCACTTGGGTAGGAGATACAGCAAAACTAACGTTATCATTGAATTCCCCGTCCCCAATTTAGTAAAAACCCATTTTTCACTCGATTCATTACTTGAAAGTAAGGGGTTTGCCGCTAATTGGCCGTAGGGGTCACACCCTACGGCCAATATGAAAATTGTCCTAAAAAATCGAGTGACCACTCGTTTTCGACTAATTCGAGGTCGGGGAATCCATTTCCGCAATCGGTTTTTGATATCTCCATCCCCGGTCGAGAAACTGAGATTAAAACTGACTTGGATAGGAGATACAAGAATACAGACATTTCCATTGAATTCCCCGTCCCCAATTTAGTAAAAAACGACCCTTTACTCGATTTATTACCTTAAAGTTAGGGGTTTGCCGCTAATTGGCCGTAGGGGTCACACCCTACGGCCAATACTAAAAATAGCGCCACAATCTTGTGTGACACGTCGTTTTCGACTAATTCGGGGTCGGGGAATCCATTTCCGCAGTCGGTTTCCTGATATCTCCATCCCCGACCGAGAAACTGAGGTTAAAACCCACTTGGGTAGGAGATACAAGAAAACTGACATTTCCATTGAATTCCCCGTCCCCAATTTAGTAAAAAATCATTTTTCTTTCGATTAATTACTTGAAAATGTGGGTTTTGCCGCTAATTGGCCGTAGGGGTCACACCCTACGGCCAATATGAAAATTGTCCTAAAAAATCGAGTGACCTGTCGTTTTCGACTAATTCGAGGTCGGGGAATCCATTTCCGCAATCGGTTTCTGGATATCTCCATCCCCGACCGAGAAACTGAGGTTAAGGCCACTTGGGTAGGAGATACAAGAAAACTGACATTACCATTGAATTCCCCATCCCCAATTTAGTAAAAAACGACCCTTTACTCGATTCATTACCTAAAAGTTAGGGGTTTGCCGCTAATTGGCCGTAGGGATCACACCCTACGGCCAATGCCAAAAATTGCGCTACAATTCTGAGTGACACGTCGTTTTCGACTAATTTGGGGTCGCTGAATCCGAATCCGCAGTCAGATTCCACCTACATTTCACCCAGCTTGAGATTTTAGAAAAAACGCGGTTAACTCAGCCAATTTTCCAGATATAACAAAACCGACAACACCAGCGTGTTTCCTGGAAGAAATTAACATAAAATGAATTTGAGATGACGTTTCTAGCGTTTGAAACAAAAAAGTTGCGTTTTCCAGTTTGGCAACGTCGCACAAACTGTAACTTTGTTATTCTTTCACTTAGACCCCCCGAGTGACCACTCGTTTTCGACTAATTCGGGGTCGGGGAATCCATTTCCGAGGTCAGTTTGACCCCAACTGTCACCCAGTTCGAGATACTTCAATTTCGAGACAATAACTTAAAAATAGTCCAAGTTACAAAACCTTCCGGTGCATCGATTAACCAGCCAAACTAGACACGCTCGCACGGAAATTTTGTTCTATTTTCGGTTTTGGCGTTGGGAAGTGGAAAAGCGTTGTTAGAATGCGCCACTGCAAAACCGATCAATGCCAAAAATCGATTTTCTCTAGTCGACGCCATCTTAGTCCGATTCGGGCGTGAAATTTTTTTTGGCTTCGAATTTTTTTTTTTTTTTTTCAGTTTCTGTTTACTCGCTTTCGTGTTTAGTTGGTCGATTGACAGTGCGAATGGGTAAACTACACGAATTCGTGATCGATTTGCGTCGCGACGATCCGTCACAGTCGTGGGGTTTCAGTTTGGTGGGCGGGGCGGACGTGAAAACACCCCTCATTGTCACCAAAGTGAGTATTCTCTCCAACTGGGTGACAGTTACGGTCAAACTGACTTCGGAAATGGATTCCCCGACCCCAAATTAGTCGAAAACGAGTGGTCACTCGGGGGGTCTAAGTGGAAAAATAACAAAGTTACAGTTTGTGCGACGTTGCCACAACAAAAACGCAACTTTTTTGTTTCAAACGCTAGAAGCGTCATCTCAATTTCATTTTATGTTAATTTCTTCCAGGAAACACGCTGGTGTTGTCGGTTTTGTTATATCTGGAAAATTGGCTGAGTTAACCGCGTTTTTTCTCAAATCTCAAGCTGGGTGAAATGTAGGTGGAATCTGACTGCGGATTCGGATTCAGCGACCCCAAATTAGTCGAAAACGAGTGGTCACTCGGGGGGTCTAAGTTGAAAAAGAAAAAAGTTGCGCGCGGAAAGTGTTTTGTTCGCACTAAAAACCAACTTTTTTGCTTTTCAAGCTAGAGCGTTCATCTTACCGTCATTTTATGCTAAAATTTCCCAGAAAACACGCTGGTGAAGTCGGTTTGTTGATATCTCAAAAACTAACCGAGTTACAGCGAAAAAACACATTTTTAACTTTTATTTTGCTAGAAACTCGAACTGGGTGAAAGTTGCATAAATTCAGACCGCAGATTTGGATTCCCCGACCCCGAATTAGTCGAAAACGAGTGGTCACTCAAGGGGTCTAAGTGAAAAAATAACAAAGTTACAATTTGTGCGACGTTGCCAAACCGAAAAACGCAACTTTTTTGTTTCAAACGCTAGAAACGTCATCTCAAATTCATTTTATGTTAATTTCTTCCAGGAAACACGCTGGTGTTGTCGGTTTTGTTATATCTGGAAAATTGGCTGAGTTAACCGCGTTTTTTCTAAAATCTCGAGCTGGGTGAAATGTAGGTGGAATCTGACTGCGGATTCGGATTCAGCGACCCCAAATTAGTCGAAAACGAGTGGTCACTCGGGGGGTCTAAGTTGAAAAAGAAAAAAGTTGCGCGCGGAAAGTGTTTTGTTCGCACTAAAAACCAACTTTTTTGCTTTTCAAGCTAGAGCGCCTTTCTAACCGTCATTTTATGTTAAAATTTCCCGGAAAACACGCTGGTGAAGTCGGTTTTTTGATATCTCAAAAACTAACCGAGTTACAGCGAAAAAACACATTTTTAACTTTGATTTTGCTAGAAACTCGAACTGGGTGAAAGTTACATAAATTCTGACCGCAGATTTGGATTCCCCGACCCCGAATTAGTCGAAAACGAGTGGTCACTCGGGGGGTCTAAGTTGAAAAAGAAAAAAGTTGCGCGCGGAAAGTGTTTTGTTCGCACTAAAAACCAACTTTTTTGCTTTTCAAGCTAGAGCGTTCATCTTACCGTCATTTTATGCTAAAATTTCCCGGAAAACACTCTGGTGAAGTCGGTTTTTTGATATCTCAAAAACTAACCGAGTTACAGCGAAAAAACACATTTTTAAAAAAAAAAAAAAACACATTTTTAACTTTGATTTTGCTAGAAACTCGAACTGGGTGAAAGTTACATAAATTCTGACCGCAGATTTGGATTCCCGACCCCGAATTAGTCGAAAACGAGTGGTCACTCGGGGGGTCTAAGTTGAAAAAGAAAAAAGTTGCGCGCGGAAAGTGTTTTGTTCGCACTAAAAACCAACTTTTTTGCTTTTCAAGCTAGAGCGTTCATCTTACCGTCATTTTATGCTAAAATTTCCCAGAAAACACGCTGGTGAAGTCGGTTTGTTGATATCTCAAAAACTAACCGAGTTACAGCGAAAAAACACATTTTTAACTTTTATTTTGCTAGAAACTCGAACTGGGTGAAAGTTACATAAATTCTGACCGCAGATTTGGATTCCCCGACCCCGAATTAGTCGAAAACGAGTGGTCACTCGGGGGGTCTAAGTTGAAAAAGAAAAAAGTTGCGCGCGGAAAGTGTTTTGTTCGCACTAAAAACCAACTTTTTTGCTTTTCAAGCTAGAGCGCCCGTCTAACCGTCATTTTATGTTAAAATTTCCCGGAAAACACGCTGATGAAGTCGGTTTTTTGATATCTCAAAAACTAACCGAGTTACAGCGAAAAAACACATTTTTAACTTTGATTTTGCTAGAAACTCGAACTGGGTGAAAGTTGCATAAATTCAGACCGCAGATTTGGATTCCCCGACCCCGAATTAGTCGAAAACGAGTGGTTACTCAAGGGGTCTAAGTGAAAAAATAACAAAGTTACAATTTGTGCGACGTTGCCAAACCGGAAAACGCAACTTTTTTGTTTCAAACGCTAGAAACGTCATCTCAAATTCATTTTATGTTAATTTCTTCCAGGAAACACGCTGGTGTTGTCGGTTTTGTTATATCTGGAAAATTGGCCGAGTTAACCGCGTTTTTGCATAAAACTCGAGCTGGGTGAGAGGTACGTGAAATCTGACTGCGGATTTGGATTCAGCGACCCCAAATTAGTCGAAAACGAGTGGTCACTCAAGGGGTCCAAGTCAAAATGACTCAGAAGACCAAAATAGCTCAGAAGACCAAAAACGACTCGGAAGACAGAGATAACTGAAAAAAGTTCTAGTCATTTACTAAAATGACTTAGAAAAAAAAATTCTCAAGAACTCAGAACACTATAAAGAAATCTCAGAAGACAAAAAAATAACGTAAATAGAAACAGAAAAAAAGTTGGTTAAAATGACTCAGAAAGACAATAGGTAAGACAAGAAGTTTTGTAAATTGAGAATAAGTTTAGAATGATCAAAATAGCTCAGAAGACCAAAAACGACTCAGAAAACGGAAATAACTTAAATAAGTTTTTGAAACTGAAAAGAGACTAAAATTAGTCAAAAAATTACTCAGAAGACACCAAAAACTCAGAAGACCAAAAAGTGGACTCAGACGACAAAAAAAACTTGAAGAAGTTTTGAAAAGTGAGAAAAACTGTCATTTGGTAAAATGACCTCAGAAGACAAAAAAAAAGTTGAGAAAAAGTTTAGAATAGTCAAAATAACTCAGAAGATTTAAAAAGTAGCTCAGAAGACCATAAACAGATTCAGAAGACAAAAAAACATTAACGGTCTTAGAAACTAAAAAAAGGTTAAAGTTTGTTTAAAAAAAAATGACTCAGAAGACACGATAAGAATACTCAGAAGGCAAGAATGTCTAAAAGTAAAAAAAAACCTCAGACATTTTAGAACAGGCCTCAGAAGCTCAGAAAATTGGTGATTGAGACATCTGAAAATGACCAAGATCAGACATTCTTAAAAAAACGATTTAGAAGCTCAGAAATTCTAGAATAGGTCTCAGAAGCTTGAAGTTTGTTCCTCAGCAAAAAAACGACCTTCCAGATTCAATAATTGTTGAAAAAATGTCTCAGAAGATTATTTATTCTCAGAAATTAACTTTTAAAAAATGCCTCAGAAGATACCAAATTTGAAAATTTAAGTTTCTCGAACTGAGTGACAGTTACTGTCAAACTGACTTCAGAAATGGATTCCTTGACCTCGAATTAGTCGAAAACGAGTACCATCAACATATACCCAATTTGTCCCTAAATGGGTCAAATTTGACTTAAACTCCCCTTTCCATGGTTCTAAAATTAAAAATTTTGATTTTTTCTGAATTTATTCGTAAATTAGCGGTATGGTACAGTGGGGGAGTTTGCGCAGTTAATTTTATTATTATTAAGATATTTGAAAAAAAAATTTAAATGAAGGTTTTGGGCGCCATTTTGCAATTTTCGCCATTTTGGCTTGAGCTAGCCCAGGCTTGTGGGTACTCGTTTTCGACTAATTCGGGGACGGGGAATCGACCTGCGCAGTCAGAATTCGCGTAACTCTCACCCAGTTGGAGAATTCAAGAAATTCAAGGTGAAAAATGTTAATATTTTGCTCTAACTCGGTTAGTTTTAGAGATATCGCAATACCGACTGCACCGGCGTGTTTCTTGGAAAAAATTAGCATAGAACGAATTTGAGATGACGTTTCTAGCGTTTAAAATAAGAAAGTTGCTTTCCTGAGCTGGCAACGTCGCACAAACTGTAACTTTGTTATTTTTCCACTTAGACCCCCCGAGTGACCACTCGTTTTCGACTAATTTGGGGTCGCTGATTTCAATTCCACTATCAAAATTTACGTACCACTTAACCTGGTTGAGTTCCTGACAATTTGGCCGTTTAAACGCTCATTTTTTGTCTAACTCGGTTCGCAANAGTAANCGTTCACATNTGNNCCANACCGTGTNGATAATCGTNACNCTGNACNGAAACCTTCTGNCNCTCGANNNCGCNGNGTTANGNTANNCGAAGGNTNGANTANNTCCTGCNANCAATTCNCGGCANGCANAAANGCGGGTTATGNNAGACAGAACGTTNAGNCAGTNCAGGCNGGGACATCGATTATNGNCANTGACTGAAGAAGNAGCATCTAGGCTTGCGTATCNAGCTGTNCNANGGATGTANACTCNTNNNGTNGAAANNCACCTNNTAGGCNATNGCACNANCGCTATTNGTATGCCNTCTCTGTATNTGNTCAAGCTNNANCACCACGNNTAAATCGNNGGTGCCGNCNTANTCATNNGCCNGCTCNTGTNTATNGANNACCNAAANTANTTANCANCNATCGTANGATGCAGAATTTCTNTCTCGGGTGCGTNGCCCNTGGANCCGNGGGTCCNGGCANCTNTACNGTNCAGAANGTTNACCATGACGTCTTAAAATACCTTTTAAGCGTGGAAAAATCATAAAACGTTTTTAGAGCCCAAAACTGTACAATTGTGCTCAGAAATTCCTTTGAGAGTTCAGAACTTAAAAAGTCGACTCAGAACTCAGAAAGTAAAAATATTGACTATAAATTACTTTCAAATTTAGAGTGTCAGGAAATCTCAGAATTGTAAAAATTCGTCTCTGAAGCTCAGAAATCACAGAAATTGCGGCTCAGAAACTCAGAAATTTAAAAATAGTGACTCAGACGTTTTAAAATACCACACAAAGCTTAGAAAAGCATAAAACGTTTGGAAAGCCCAAAATTGTAAAATTTAGTCTCAGAAGCTCAGAAATTGTTTTGAGAGCTCAGAATTGTAAAAAAAATGACTCAGAAGCTCAGACCGTTAAAAATTCTGACTCAGACGTCTCAAAATACTTTCCAATCTCAGAGAGTCAAAAAAAAGAATTGCAAGATCAGAATTGTACAGATACGACTCAGAAGCTCAGAAAATAAAAAAAATGCGACTCGGACGTCTTAAAATACCGTTCAAGCTCAGAGAGTACAAAAAAAGGTTTTGCAAGCTCGGAATTGGACTAAGAAGCTCAGAAAATTAAAAAACAGCGGCTCAGAAGTTTTAAAATAACTTTGTTATTTTTCCACTTAGACCCCCCGAGTGACCACTCGTTTTCGACTAATTCGGGGTCAGGGAATCCATTTCCGTAGTCAGTTTGACAGTAACTGTCACCCAGCTCGAGTAACTGACAAATTAACCGTTAAAACCCTGAATTTTGGGTCTAACTCGGTTAGTTGACCAAATATCGGAAATTTGACAGCTGGAACGAATAGAGCGTCCCCAAGTTAGTCGAAAAGGAGTACAAACTCGGGGGGGTTATCTGTGCAAATAACCGAGTTACAGAGCGTTGAAGCGTTAACAGCGCCATCTTGAACTGAAAACAACTTTGTTATTGGTCAACTTAGACATACGAAGTGACCACTCGTTTTCGACTAATTTGGGGTCAGGGAATCCATTTCCGAAGTCAGAATTGACGTATCTCTCACCCAGCTCGAGTAACTGACATTTTAACCGTTAAAACCCTGAATTTTGGGTCCAACTCGGTTAGTTGACCAAATATCGCAAATTTGACAGCTGGAACGAATAGAGCGTCCCCAAGTTAGTCGAAAAGGAGTACAAACTCGGGGGGGTTATCTGGACAAATAACCGAGTTACAGAGCGTTGAAGCGCTAACAGCGCCATCTTGAACTGAAAACAACTTTGTTATTGGTCAACTTAGACATACGAAGTGACCACTCGTTTTCGACTAATTCGGGGTCAGGGAATCCATTTCCGAAGTCAGAATTGACGTACCTCTCACCCAGCTCGAGTAACTGACAAATTAACCGTTAAAACCCTGAATTTTGGGTCTAACTCGCTTAGTTGACCAAATATCGGAAATTTGACAGCGGGAACGAATAGAGCGTCCCCAAGTTAGTCGAAAAGGAGTACAAACTCGGGGGGGTTATCTGGACAAATAACCGAGTTACAGAGCGTTGAAGCGCTAACAGCGCCATCTTGAACTGAAAACAACTTTGTTATTGGTCAACTTAGACATACGAAGTGACCACTCGTTTTCGACTAATTCGGGGTCAGGGAATCCATTTCCGCAGTCAGTTTGACAGTAACTGTCACCCAGTTCGAGATAATTGTTTTACCACTCACCTGACCGTAGTACACGCCCTTTTCCGTGATCCACGCAAACTGATTGGGCGTGACCGAGTCGTCGCACCAGAATTGCAATTTCGAGCAGTTGAGCTGACTGTCGATGGCTGTCAAATAACGTAAAACGTCAAAATTGACGTCAAAAAAAAACTGTCAAAAAAAACCGGACCTAAATAAGTGTCGGTTTCGGGCACGTGCAAGTAACGATGAAAAACGTGTTGGAGCGCAGGTTTGTCCTCGGGATGGGGCACGTGACCGCTAAAATAGTAGAGACGAGTGGGCGTGGCCGCCATGATGACGTAACGGCCCGCGGTCACGTGATGGAAATAGTTGAGCGCGCACACCGGCGTGCTGGTGTTCTTGCCGATGTCAAATACCTGTCAAAACGTCACAATTTCCGCCATTTTGGCTTGAAATAGTCCAGGCTTGATGGTACTCGTTTTCGACTAATTCGGGGACGGGGAATCCATTTCCGAAGTCAGTTTGTTCGTATCTGTCATCCAGTTTGAGAAACTTGATTTTTTTGAGTTTGGAAGAGAGTGACGTAAAAATAAACGTCACCACTGAATTGCTCGTCCCAAAATTAGTCGAAAACGAGTATAAACTCGGTTTTTGAAAAAAATTCAAAATGGCCGCCACTGACTGCCATTTTAGATTTTAATTGTTTTTTAATTTGTTTATCAACTTTTTCTTCTTTGTCTACAATTTTTTTTCTGTTTTTTAATTAATTTTTTTCAGTTTCTTCTCAGTTTTCTTTTCATTGTTTGTTTTGATATTTTTTTCAAAATTTTTATTAAATTTATTTATTTATTTTTTTTATTTTATTTTATTTTTTTATTTTTTTTATTATTTTTTTTTTTTATTAATTTTATTTTTTATTTTTTTTTTCTTGTTTGTCTACAATTTATACGTATTTTTTTATGTTTTTTAATTAATTTTTTTCAGTTTCTTCTCAGTTTTTTTTTTCATTTTTTGTTTTGATATTTTTTTCAAATTTTTTTATAAATTTTAATTTTTTTAATTTTTTTATTGTTTCTGTTTTTTTCTATTTTTTATTTTTTTTCTTAATTTTCGCATATTTTTTTTTGTTTTTTCTGTTTTTTTTTAAATATTGTTTTTATGAAAAAAATGTATCTCACCTGTTTCCAATACTGTTCCAGAGTGTGACTGAAAAATTTGTCATCCTCAAATTGGATTTCCGTTTCAAAAATCAGCCCTTTTGACGTACCTGTCAATTTGACAAAAATTAAAAAAAAAATCAAATAAAATCACTATTTTTATCAAAAAAAAGTAAATTATTGTGTAAATTTACTTGATAGTCGAATTTTTAAGTTAAAAATCACAAAAATGCGAGCTTCTAGGGAAATCAAAGGGTTTTTCTGGTGTAACTCGGTTAGTTTTTGAGATATCACAAAACCGACTTCACCAGAGTGTTTTCCAGGAAATTTTAACATAAAATGACGGTAAGATGAACGCTCTAGCTTAAAAAGCAAAAAAGTTGGTTTTTAGTGCGGACAAAACACTTTCCGCTCACAACTTTTTTGTTTTTTAATTTAGACCCCCCAAGTGACCACTCGTTTTCGACTAATTTGGGGTCGCTGATTTCAAATCCGCAGTCAGAATTATGTATCTCTTAACCTGGCCGAGTTACTCGCAAATTAGTGGTTAAAATGTGAAATTTTTGCTCTAACTCGGTTAGTTTTTGAGATATCACAAAACCGACTTCACCAGAGTGTTTTCCGGGAAATTTTAGCATAAAATGGCGGTAAGATGGGCGCTCTAGCTTAAAAAGCAAAAAAGTTGGTTTTAGTGTGCGCAAAGCACTTTCCGCTCACAACTTTTTTGCTTTTTAATTTAGACCCCCGAAGTGACCACTCGTTTTCGACTAATTTGGGGTCGCTGATTTCAAATCCGCAGTCGGAATTTATGTATCTCTTAACCTGTCCGAGTTCCTGGCAAATTAGTGGTGAAAATGTGACTTTTTCGCTCTAACTCGGTTAGTTTTTGAGATATCACAAAACCGACTTCACCAGAGTGTTTTCCGGGAAATTTTAACATAAAATGACGGTAAGATGGACGCTCTAGCTTAAAAAGCAAAAAAGTTGGTTTTTAGTGCGGACAAAACACTTTCCGCTCACAACTTTTTTGTTTTTTAATTTAGACCCCTCAAGTGACCACTCGTTTTCGACTAATTTGGGGTCGCTGATTTCAAATCCGCAGTCAGATTTCCCATATCTCCTAACCCGGCCGAGTTGCTTGCGAATTAAACATAAAAAAGTTAAATTTCTGCTCTAACTCGGTTAGTTTAGGAGATATCACAAAACCGACTTCACCAGAGTGTTTTCCAGGAAATTTTAACATAAAATGACGGTTAGACGAGCGCTCTAGCTCTAAAAACAAAAAAGTTGGGTTTTAGTGTGCGCAAAACACTTTCCGCGCACAACTTTTTTCTTTTTCAACTTGGACCCCTGAAGTGACCACTCGTTTTCGACTAATTTGGGGTCGCCGATTTCAAATCCGCAGTCAGAATTTATGTATCTCTTAACCTGGCCGAGTTACTCGCAAATTAGTGGTTAAAATGTGAAATTTTTGCTCTAACTCGGTTAGTTTTTGAGATATCACAAAACCGACTTCACCAGAGTGTTTTCCGGGAAATTTTAACATAAAATGACGGTAAGATGGGCGCTCTAGCTCAAAAAGCAACAAAGTTGGTTTTTAGTGCGGACAAAACACTTTCCGCTCACAACTTTTTTGTTTTTCAATTTAGACCCCCCAAGTGACCACTCGTTTTCGACTAATTTGGGGTCGCTGATTCCAAATCCGCAGTCAGAATTTCCCATATCTCTTAACCTGACCGAGTTCCTTGCAAATTAAACATAAAAAAGTGAAATTTCTGCTCTAACTCGGTTAGTTTTGGAGATATCACAAAACCGACTTCACCAGAGTGTTTTCCGGGAAATTTTAACATAAAATGACGGTTAGATGAGCGCTCTAGCGTGAAAAATAAAAAAGTTGCGTTTTTAGCGGAAGAAACACTTTCCGCACGCAACTTTTTTGTTTTTCAACTTGGACCCCTCAAGTGACCACTCGTTTTCGACTAATTTGGGGTCGCTGATTTCAAATCCGCAGTCGGAATTTATGTATCTCTTAACCTGTCCGAGTTCCTGGCAAATTAGTGGTGAAAATGTGAAATTTTTGCTCTAACTCGGTTAGTTTTTGAGATATCACAAAACCGACTTCACCAGAGTGTTTTCCAGGAAATTTTAACATAAAATGACGGTAAGATGAACGTTCTAGCTCAAAAAACAAAAAAGTTGGACAAATTGACGTCAAGTGTCAAAATCACTCACCGAGCAAAATGGGACCGGTGTTGACGTCGGAATCGTTCAAACGATTCCAAGCGACCGCGGTAAATTCGTTTCCTCTCAACTGCAACAAAACGTCAAAAAAAAAAAACAAAAAAATTTTTGACAGTTGACATTTTGAATTTGACATTTACCTTGTGACAGGGCTTGACTTTGTCCGATTTCCGTGACAGATACATCAGTTCGGGCGCGTCCATTGGCCGATTGCGGGGCAGGAAGGTGAGTAACACGTGATTGCCGGACGGGTCCAAAAACACGTTTGACAGCCGGTTTTGGGTGAATTTTGACAGCGCAATTTCTGTCAAAAAAAAAACGGTCAAATGTCATTTCTGTCTGTGTCAAAAATCAGTCAAATTGTCGCATTAAAATGGTATTTATGGCAAAATTGACGTTGCTGTCAAAAAATCAGTCAAATGTCAAAAAATGTCGATCTGACAGTATTTCTTTCAAAAAAGTGACGTTTCTGTCAAATGTCAAAATTTTTGGCAGAAATGACATTTGACCGTTTTTTTGACATAAACAAGCAATTTTAACAGTATTTCTGTCAAAAAGTGACGTTTCTGTCAAATGTCGAAATTTTTGACAGAAATGACATTTGACCGTTTTTTTTACATAAACAAACAATTTTAACAGTATTTCTGTCAAAAAGTGACGTTTCTGTCAAAAATTTTTTGACAGAAATGACATTTGACCGTTTTTTTTACATAAACATGCAATTTTAACAGTAATCCTGTCAAAAAAATGACATTTCTGTCAAAACTCAAAATTTCTGACAGAAACGTCAATTTTTGACAGAAACGACATTTGACCTTTTTTTGACATAAACAAGCAATTTTAACAGTAATCCTGTCAAAAAAATGACATTTCTGTCAAAACTCAAAATTTCTGACAGAAACGTCAATTTTTGACAGAAACGACATTTGACCTTTTTTTTGACATAAACAAGCAATTTTAACAGTATTTCTGTCAAAAAAGTGACGTTTCTGTCAAATATCGAATTTTTTTACAGAAATGGCATTTGACCGTTTTTTTGACATAAACAAGCAATTTTAACAGTATTTCTGTCAAAAAGTGACGTTTCTGTCAAATGTCGAAATTTTTGACAGAAATGACATTTGACCGTTTTTTGACATAAACAAGCAATTTTAACAGTATTTCTGTCAAAAAAGTGACGTTTCTGTCAAATGTCGAAATTTTTGACAGAAACGACATTTGACCGTTTTTTTGACATAAACAAGCAATTTTAACAGTATTTCTGTCAAAAAAGTGACGTTTCTGTCAAATGTCGAAATTTTTGACAGAAACGACATTTGACCGTTTTTTTGACATAAACAAGCAATTTTAACAGTAATCCTGTCAAAAAAATGACATTTCTGTCAAAAGTCAAAATTTTTGACAGAAATGACATTTGACCGTTTTTTTGACATAAACAAGCAATTTTAACAGTATTTCTGTCAAAAAAGTGACGTTTCTGTCAAATGTCGAAATTTTTGACAGAAATGACATTTGACCGTTTTTTTGACATAAACAAGCAATTTTAACAGTATTTCTGTCAAAAAAGTGACGTTTCTGTCAAATATCGAATTTTTTGACAGAAATGACATTTGACCGTTTTTTTGACATAAACAAGCAATTTTAACAGTATTTCTGTCAAAAAGTGACGGTTCTGTCAAATGTCAAAATTTTACAGTATTTCTGTCAAAAAAAGTGTTGTGTCCGTCAAATGTCGAAATTTTTGACAGAAATGACATTTGACCGTTTTTTTTACATAAACATGCAATTTTAACTGAATTTCTGTCAAAAAGTGACGTTTCTGTCAAAATGTAATTTCTGTCATTCCAATGACATTTGGTGTCAAAAATCAGTCAAATTGTCGCATTAAAAAATCAGTCAAAACGTCAAAAAAACTCAAACGTTTGACAGAACCTTGAAAAAAGCCAACTCAGTTCAGTCAGATGTCAATTTGACAGTATTTTTGTCAATTTTTTTTGACAGAAACGATATTTCCGTCAAAAAAGTGACGTTTCTGTCAAATGTCGAAATTTTTGACAGAAACGACATTTGACCGTTTTTTTGACATAAATAAACAATTTTAACAGTATTTCTGTCAAAAAGTGACGTTTCTGTCAAATGTCAAAATTTTTGACAGAAATTACATTTGACCGTTTTTTTGACATAAACAAGCAATTTTAACAGTATTTCTGTCAAAAAGTGACGGTTCTGTCAAATGTCGAAATTTTTGACAGAAATGACATTTGACCGTTTTTTTGACATAAACATGCAATTTTAACAGTATTTCTGTCAAAAATGTGACGTTTCTGTTAAAAGTCAAAATTTTTGACAGAAATGACATTTGACCGTTTTTTTTACATAAACATGCAATTTTAACAGTATTTCTGTCAAAAAGTGACATTTCTGTCAAAAGTCAAAATTTCTGACAAAAACGTCAATTTTTGACAGAAACGACATTTAACCTTTTTTTTGACATAAACAAGCAATTTTAACAGTATTTCTGTCAAAAAAGTGTCGTTTCTGTCAAAAGTCAAAATTTTTAACAGAAACGTCAATTTTTGACAGAAATTACATTTAACCGTTTTTTTGACATAAACAAGCAATTTAAACAGTATTTCTGTCAAAAGTCAAAATTTTTGACAGAAACGTCAATTTTTGACAGAAATTACATTTAACCGTTTTTTTGACATAAACAAACAATTTTAACAGTATTTCTGTCAAATGTCGAAATTTTTGACAGAAATGACATTTAACCGTTTTTTTGACATAAACAAGCAATTTCAACAGTATTTCTGTCAAAAAAATGACATTTCTGTCAAATTTCAACCATTTTGACATTTGACAGAAGCGGAAAAACAAAAAACGTTACCGCTTCGTTCGTTTGGACTGCGCAAGTTGATCCGGAGTAGCACGTGATTGGTCATGACGATCACCATAAATTTGTTCGATATGGCAACGTGGCTGATTTTGTCCGGCGGCGTGAAATCCTTCTTGGATTTGGTGAAAATCGGCACGTCGTTCTCCCCCGGCAAACTGTCAAAATCGGACTGGAAAAAAAACGAACCAATTCTGTCAAAAATCACTTGTCAAACGTCATTTTTGTCGAGAGAAGAGAAAAATTCCGCGCCCCCGCGCGTTTCACGTCAAATAACTCGCTTATTTGACAGCTGACGTCAAAATGTCATTGAAACGAAAAGTTAGCTGACAGTGTGAGCTTTCCAAAAATATGATCACATGACTCGATTGGTTAGCGCGTTTGGCCGCTAGAGGGCGTCAAAGTTGCAACTACCCACTTTCCTCAAATTTCCAGTGCACCAACTCGTTTCACGTCAAATAACTCGCTTATTTGACAGCTGACGTCAAAATGTCATTGAAACGAAAAGTTAGCTGACAGTGTGAGCTTTCCAAAAATATGATCACATGACTCGATTGGTTAGCGCGTTTGGCCGCTAGAGGGCGTCAAAGTTAAGACACTTACCAAATCCGATCTGGTTTTGCTGTGAAACGTCACTTGCTCCAGCTGATCGAACAATGACGTCATTCTGTTGCTCTCTCTCTCGCACTTTTTGATTTTTCTGCAAAAAAAATTGACTTTTTAAATTTTTGACAGTTGTCACAATTTTTGGGACCAAAACTGTCAAAACTAGCCGGTGACAGTTGACAGACAGTTGAAACGTCAAAATGACTTTTGACAAAACAAATTTGACAGTGACATATTTTTGACAGTTGCAAAAATCAAAAATAACATTTCAGTCAATTTTGACAGTAGCGCAACTGAAAATGACAGCTTTAGACACTTTTGACAGTTGGAGCTTTAAAATGACACTTTTCGCGCAAGTTTTGACAGAACAAATCTTAAAATAACGTATTTTTGACAGTTCCAACGTCAAAAATGACATTTACATCAATTTGACAGTAAAATGACAGTTGTTAGACAATTTTGACAGCTGTCATATAAGAGAGACGGATAAAAGTGAATTTTGACAGATTTGAAAGAAAATTGACAGTTTCAGACAGTTAACAGATTTGACAGCCGTCAAAATGTCATCCATCAAGCTAAAAATGACACTTTTAGTATAAACACAATTTTGACAGTATAAACAGAAAAATGACAGCTGTTCAAACTTTTGACAGTTGCTACGTCAAAAATAACATTTTAAATAATTTTGACAGTTCCAATCTTAAATGACATATTTTTGACAGTTTCAACCTTAAAAATGACAGTTTTAGACAATTTTGACAGTTTCAAGCTGCACAATGACAGTTTTGAAAGTTTCAAACAATTTTAATAATTTAAATGTCAAAATGACAATTTTTGACAGTTTAAATCCTAAAATGACAAGTTTGTGACAATTGCAATACAAAAAATGACACTTCTGGACAATTTAAACGTCAAAATTACTGCTTTTGACAGTTTAAAATCTCAAAATGACACTTTCGGACAATATTGACAATTTCAGTGTCAAAATGACAATTTTTGACACTTTTGACAGCTGTCATTTTTAGGCCGCACTCTGGGCTACAATCTGTCAAAAAAAACCAACTCGCCAACTGTCAAAATAACCGAGTTATCGGCTGTCAAAGTGACAATTGTCAAATTTTGTCAAGTCACCTTGTAACTGTCAATATCTCGGTTATTTGACATTTCTCGCACAAATTTGACAGTTGACAGTTTGTAGAGAACACTCTGGGCTACAACCTGTCAAAAAAATCAACTCGCCAACTGTCAAAATAACCGAGTTATCGGCTGTCAAAGTGACAGTAAAACAAATAGATAGGTTCTAGTGCATCCGGGCGAATTTCGTGCCATAACTCGGTTAGTTGTCATTTCTCGCCCAAATTTGACAGTTGACAGTTTGTAGAGAACACTCTGGGCTACAACCTGTCAAAAAAATCAACTCGAAAACTGTCAAAATAACGTCAAAATTTGACATTAAAGACAACATTGCATTTACTAGGTGCCACTCGACTTGGTTCACTTTGACAGCTCGTAATTCTGTCATTTTGACAGTTACGTCAGTCTAGTTTTGATCAAATTGTAGTTCTTTAAATTGTCCACCCTGTAACTGTCAAAATAACCGCGTTACAAGCTGTCAAAGTGACAAATGACAAATTTTGTCGAGTCACCTTTTAACTGTCAATAACTCGGTTAGCTGTCATTTCTCGCACAAATTTGATAGTTGACAGTTTGTAGAGGACACTCCGGGCTACAATCTGTCAAAAAAATCAACTCGAAAATTGTCAAAATAACGTCAAAATTTGACATTAAAGACAACATTGCATTTATTAGGTTAGGTTAGGTTAGTACAGCCCGTAATACTGTCATTTTGACAGTTACGTCAACCTAATTTTGACCAAATTGTAGTTCTTTAAATTGTCCACCCTCTAACTGTCAAAATAACCGCGTTACAAGCTGTCAAAGTGACAAATGTCAAATTGGTCGAGTCACCTTGTAACTGTCAATATCTCGGTTATTTGACATTTCTCGTAAAATTACTATAGAAAGTGATCGAAAGAGAATTAAACGAGCTTTAAACTGGTGTTTTGAACCATCCCGTAACTGTCAAAATAACCGAGTTACAGGCTGTCAAAGTGACAACTGTCATTACCAGCCCGTAACTGTCATAATAACCGAGCTACAACGGTATTTTGAACTGTCAAATGACAGGCTGTCAAAGTGACAATTTTGTCAAGTCACCATTCAACTGTCAATAACTCGGTTAGTTGACATTTTTCCAACAAACTTGTCATCTGACAGTTTGTAGAGGACACTCCCAGCTACAACCTGTCAAAAAAATCAACTCGATAACTGTCAAAATAACCGAGTTACGAGCTGTCAAAACCTGTACAATGTGGGTACAAAATTCATTTTACAGCTCGATGGGTGTCATACTGCCATGGTCTCATTTTAGTGTTGTTTTATACCTTTTTTCAGTAAAAAAAACACTATTTCAACCTGGAAAAATTTTAAGGTGTGAAAACACACAAAGTATTTTAAGGTTGTAAGGGTGTTCAGTGAAAAAAACTAGACTAAATTAAACCCTTTTGAGAGGCTGTATGTGACCGTGTTTTAGGGTGTTTTGAGGTTAATTCCGTGAAAACAAGACTAAATTTGAGGTTAAGTGACCATTTTTAGGCCCCTCTTCCTCGACTAACCTTAAAAACCACTTTACACCCTCGAGGGGCTGTTTTAGTGCTTTTCGAGGGTGGAAAAGTGTCCTACAGTGTATTTTAGGGTCTTCTAAAGCTAATTCAGTGAAAAAAACACTAAAATTCTGGTGTTTTAGGCCTCATTTCCACGAAAAAACATGTAAACCTTTTTTGGCCTCGGAGAGGCTGTTTAAGTGTTTTTCCCTGCTAGAACAGTGTTTTGGGGTGTTCCCGGCCTGATTTAGCAGGAAAAACACTAAATTTGGAGTAAACAAGCCGGAAAGGGGGCCTAAAACACTGGAAAAGTGGGTGGAACACTTTGGGGGGCAAAAAGTGCGGAAAAACTGGATTTTGCCTACCTGCCACAGCACCAACACTGTAAAACACTGGATTACGCACTAAAACACTGTAAAACCGATCAAAAACACTAAATAAACACCAAAAATAAGTTATTGTTGTGGTTTGGGGGTGGGTTTGACGCTTGACAGTGACAGATGACAGAAGAACTGTCAAGAAGATGGTTTTTTGTATTTTTTGGGGCTTCGCCCCCCTTTCAGGCACCCCTTTTACCCTCTTAGGGCTAGTTAACCCCCCACTAACCCCCAGCTAACCTTAACAAGTGAATTAACCGGAAAAATGGGAATTGTATCAGTCAACTGTCAAATGTCACCCCGAGTTGACGTACGTCATTGAACTGTCAAATGTCAGTCCGGTGGCAATCTAACCCAACTTTAGGTGGTTGTAAACCAAAAACAGTGCGGGGGCCTCAAATTTAAGGTTTTTTCAGTGTTTTTGTGGTGTTTTGGGCCTTAAAAGCCTGGTGGGATAGTCCCGAGTGAGTTATGTGCCCCAAAAGTGCGGTTAAAGGCAAGGAGAATGCGGTGCAAGCCGTTTTGGTCGCTGACACCTTTGAGGGGGAGTTTGCCCCCCTTTCTGACGATCTACCGCCGGTAAGTGGCTTGTTTTAGCTTGTAAAACGCTTTCCACCCCCTCTGGTGGTGTTTTAGCTTGTAGAACGCTTTCTACCCCCCCTGGGGGGGTTAACCGAGTGAAACGAGCTTTACAGTGACTACTCGAGTGGTTTAAAGCATTTTGGGGGGTTTGGCAGCGTTTTAAGGGGCTCCCACCCCCTAAAACCAGCTCAGTTTGTTTCCCAGATGGTTTTTTTCCTCGAACCACTCAAATCGAGCCAATTTCATGAAATAACCTGGTAGGGGTACACGAGGGTTGATTCAAGGTGAAAATTACTGTAATGACAGCTGTCAGTTTGTGCATTGACAGTCAAACTGACAGCTTGCAGTCAAAAGTTGACAGTTTAGTCAAAAAACCCCACTATACTGCTCGGGTTCGCTGCCATTCCTCGGAGAGTGTGTTTACAGCTCGCTGGAAGCGATTTTGACAGTTGTCACGTCAATGACAGTTCGAGTGACGTTTCTGACAGGCCCTCACCATGTGACAAGTGTCAAAATTTCCATCCAGCGAGCTGTAAATCGGATTGTACCTGTTTCAGTGTTTTGGGGGTTTCTAGTACTTTGACAGCTTGTTGGATGACATTTTGACAGTTGTCACTTCAATGACAGATTCATTGACGTTTTTGACATATCCTTACCACGTGACAGCTGTCAAAATCCTTACTCATCGAGCTGTAACTCGGATTGTACCTGTTTCAGTGTTTTGGGGGTTTCTAGTATTTTGACAGCTTGATGGATGACATTTTGACAGTTGTCACGCTTTATCTGACAGATTAATTGACGTTTCTGACAGATCCTCACCATGTGACAGCTGTCAAAATCCTTACTCATCGAGCTGTAACTCGGATTGTATCTGTAGCTGGGTTTTGGGGGTTTCTAGTACTTTGACAGCTCGTAACTCGGTTATTTTGACAGTTGGCGAGTTGATTTTTTTGACAGATTGTAGCTTTTTCGGTCCTCTTACGATCACTTTCTATAGTGTTTTCCGGAAAAATGTCAAATAACCGAGATATTGACAGTTAAAAAGTGATTAACTGGAATTAAAAAAATTGATTAGTCTGATAATGACAGTTGTCATTTTGACAGCTTGTAACTCGGCTATTTTGACAGTTACAGGGTGGTTCAAAACACCAGTTTAAAGCTCGTTTAATTCTCTTTCAATCACTTTATATAGTAATTTTACGAAAAACGTCAAATAACCGAGATATTGACAGTTAAAAGGTGACTTGACAAAATTTGACATTTGTCACTTTGACAGCTTTCAACGCGGTTTTTTTGACAGTTACAGGGTGGACAATTTAAAGAACTGCAATTTGGTCAAAATTTAAGTTGACGTAACTGTCAAAATGACAGAATTACGGACTGTCAAAGTGAACCAAGTGGAGTGGCACCTAGAAAATGCAATGTTGTCGTTAATGTCAAATTTTGACGTTATTTTGACAGTTGACTATGTAGACTTTTTACGGTTGTCAAAAAGACAATTAAAAGACCTGCAATTTGGTCGAAACTGCACCGCGGTAACTGTCAAACTGACAGAATTGCGAGCTGTCAAACTCGACCATTTGAATTGAATTTGTATGGAATTGACGGTCGCTTCTTTGAATGTCAATAACTCGGTTATTTTGACAGTTGGCGAGTTGATTTTTTTGACAGATTGTAGCCCAGAGTGTCCTCTACAAACTGTCAACTGTCAAATTTGTGCGAGAAATGACAACTAACCGAGTTATGGCACGAAATTTGCCCGGATGCACTAGAACCTAACTATTTGTTCTACTGTCACTTTGACAGCCGATAACTCGGTTATTTTGACAGTTGGCGAGTTGATTTTTTTGACAGATTGTAGCCCAGAGTGCGGCCTAAAAATGACAGCTGTCAAAAGTGTCTAAAATTGTCATTTTGACACTGAAATTGTCAATATTATCCGAAAGTGTCATTTTGAGATTTTAAACTGTCAAAAGCAGTAATTTTGACGTTTAAATTGTCCAGAAGTGTCATTTTTTGTAGTGCAATTGTCACAAACTTGTCATTTTAAGATTTAAACTGTCAAAAATTGTCATTTTGACATTTAAATTATTAAAATTGTTTGAAACTTTCAAAACTGTCATTGTGAAGCTTGAAACTGTCAAAATTGTCTAAAACTGTCATTTTTAAGGTTGAAACTGTCAAAAGTATGTCACTTTAAGATTGGAACTGTCAAAATAATTGAAAATGTTATTTTTAACGTAGCATCTGTCAAAAATCTTTCCAGCTGTCATTTTTGTGTTTATACTGTCAAAATTGATATTTTGACAGTTGTCACTTAAATGACAGTTTAGTGTGGTGTGACAGCTGTCAAAAATGTGTTAATCTCTTTTTTTCACGTTGTACCTGTCAAATGGGCTTGGAGCTGTCATTTTTGTATTAATTCTGTCAAAATTGTTTAAGAATGTCATTTTCGAGGTGGGAGCTGTCAAAAATTAGTCATTTTGTGATTTAACCGTCAAACAGTGATTGCGACTGTCGTTTTGACATTTAAACTGTCAAAGTTGTCAAAAACTGTCATTTTGACTTTTGTTCTGTCAAAAAATGTCAAAAAACTGTCATTTTTCTTGTTGCAGAGCCTGTTTCCGGTGGTGAACAAGCCGCTGATCGATTACACGTTGGAATTTCTGTCGCTAGGTGGCGTCGAGGAGACGTTTCTCTTTTGTTGCAGTCACGTGACCGAAATCAAACGTCACATCAGGTGGGGGACTGTCAAAATTATCTTCAACTGTCACTTTTAACGTCTAAACTGTCAAAAATTGTCTATAACTGTCATTTTGACGTTTAAGTTGTCAAAATTGTTTTTATCCAATAATTTTCAGTTGGCAACTGTCAAAATTGTTTGGAACTGTCAAAAATGTTGCAAATGTCATTTTGACGTTTATACTGTCAAAAATTGTCTACAACTGTCATTTTGGTGTCTAAAGTGTCAAAATTGACTTTTATCGTCTCTCTCAGTTGACAGCTGTCAAAACTGTCAACAATTGTCCATTTTGACATTTGATCTGTCATTTTACTGTCAGAATTCTGTCATTTTTTTGCAGTAAAAGTGTCAAAGAAACGGTCGGCTGGTCGGTGAATATGAAAGTGCACGTGATCGTTTCGGAAAGTTGTCGCTCCTTTGGCGATTGTTTGAGGGATTTGGACGCGAAAGGGCTGTTGAGGGGCGATTTCGTGCTTTGCGAGCCGGGCGTGCTGTCCAACGTGAATTTGAGGCCGCTTTTGAAAAAACACAGGTAACATTAGACGACCGGAACGGTTTGGATGTGTTCGCTTGGTATTAGGCGCCATTTTGAAAATTTCCGCCATTTTGGCTTGAGATAACCCAGGCTTGATGGTACTCGTTTTCGACTAATTCGGGGACGGGGAATCCATCCCCGCTGTCAGATTTGACGTATCTGTCACTCAGTTCGAGAAACTTGATTTTAGGAAGTTTTTTGCGAAAAACTACGTTTTTGTACAAGATACAAGAAAATTAGCGTCACCACTGAATTCCTCGTCCTCGATTTAGTGGAAAACCAGTACAAACTCGACTTTTTTGAAAAAAATCAAAATGGCGCCACTGGGCGCCATTTTGCAAATTCCGCCATTTTGGCTTGAGATAACCCAGGCTTGATGGTACTCGTTTTCGACTAATTCGGGGTCAGGGAATCCATTTCCGAAGTCAGTTTGACAGTATCTGTCACCCAGTTCGAGAAACGTCAATTTCTCGAAAAAAACACATCCAAACCGCGTGCGCGGCGCATTCACCAATCTGACAACGTTGCAGCGACACGTGTCAGACTGACAGGGGCGCCGCCATGACCCTGATTTACCAGGAAACTGCTCTGGGCCATCGCAGTTTGTGTCCAGACGACCAAATTCTGATCGCCACTAATCAAGCCAATCGAGTGTTGTTTCACAAGAAAATCGCTACAAATTTGGGAAGAAAAATGGATTTTCCTTTGGTAAGATTTTCTATAAAAAAGTGTTTTTTTGGAAAAAAAAAAAAAAAAAAAAAAAATGAATCGAAAAAAAAAAAAAAAAAATTTGAAAAAAAATAAAATAAATAAAAATAAAATAAAAAAATTAAAAAATTTAAAATTTTTTTTTATAAATTGAATTTTTTCTCCCCAACACGCTGGCGCAATCCGTTTTTTTCTAACTCGTACCGTTTTAGAGATATTTCATGTCTACAACGAAAAAAATAAATAAATTAAAAAAAAATAAAATAAAATAAAAAAATAAAGAAATTTTTAAATTTTTTTTATAAATTGAATTTTTCCTCCCCAACACGCTGGCGCAATCCGTTTTTTTCTAACTCGTACCGTTTTAGAGATATTTCATGTCTACAACGAAAAAAAAAAAAAAAAAGTTTCCTAAAAATTTTTGAAAAAAATTATTCCTGGAAGAGTTTTTTCTCCCCAACACGCTGGTGCAATCCGTTTTTTGATATCACTTACCGTTCCCGAGTTATTCCACTTATGATAACTCTCCATTACAATGGAGAGTATCAAAAGTGCTATAACTCGGTTATTTTTCAAGTTAACCCCCCCGAGTTTGTACTCGTTTTCGACTAACTCGGGGTCGGGGAATCCATTTCTGCTGTCAAATTTCAAAAAAAAAAAAAAATTCAGAAAAAAATTAAAAAAAAAAAGTTGAAAAAAAAAATTTAAAAAAAAAATCTTCTTTGAAGAGTTTTTCCTTCCAAACACGCTGGTGCAATCCGTTTTTTGATATCACTTACCGTTCCCGAGTTATTCCACTTATGATAACTCTCCATTACAATGGAGAGTATCAAAAGTGCTATAACTCGGTCGTTTTTCAAGTTGGAAGGCTGAAATTTTTAGGGTAGCAACATTTAGTCAATACTCAAGTCCACGCCAAATTTCCGGCAAATCAGGTCACGCGGTCGCGAGATAGGTGGCAAAAACTCGAGCTGGGTGACAGTTGGGTAAATTCTGACAGCGGAATTGAAATCGGCGACCCCAAATTAGTCGAAAACGAGTGGTCACTTGATATGTCTAAGTTGAAAAATTACAAAGTTATTTTTAGTTTCAGGTGGCGCTGCCTGCGTTTCAAAGCCTGATAACTCGGTTATTTTTCAAGTTAACCCCCCCGAGTTTGTACTCGTTTTTGACTAACTTGGGGTCGGGGAATCCATTTCTGCTGTCAAATTTCCAAAAAAAAAAAGTTAAAAAAAAAATCTTTTTTGAAGAGTTTTTCCTCCCCAACACGCTGCGCAATCCGTTTTTTGTTATCTCCTACCGTTTTCGAGATATTTCATGTCTACAGGAAATCTTCTTGGACCATCCATCGGTGTCGTTACGTCACAACTTGAAGGACAGCAACGTTGCCGTTTGTTCGTCCGCGGTGTTGCCGCTCTTCTCCGACAATTTCGACTTTCAGACAAAAGACGACTTTGTCCGTTGCCTGCTGATGAACGAGGAGATTATGGGCAGCACCGTCTACTGTCACATTTTGACAGGCGACAGCTACGGTGGCGCCATCCACAATTGGCGCACTTACCAGTCGATCAGGTTTGTGTTTTGGTCTTTTTTGTGGTAAAAAGTGTAGACTAAGTGTGGTTTTTGCAGCATGGAACTGAAAAATCGTTGGATTCATCCGTTGGAACCGTCCAGTAAACGGTAAGTCTTGTTTGGCGGCCATTTTGTATTTTTCTCGAACTGAGTGAGAGATACGGACAAACTGATTGCGGAAATGGATTCCTTGACCCCGAATTAGTCGAAAACGAGTACCACAAGCCTGGGTTATCTCAAGCCAAAATGGCGGAATTTGCAAAATGGCGCCCAGTGGCGCCATTTTGATTTTTTTCGAAAAAGTCGAGTTTGTACTCGTTTTCTACTAATTCGGGGACGGGGAATTCAGTGGTGACGTTAATTTTTGTGTAACTCTCTTCCTAACCGAGATTTTTATGAAAAGTTAAGTTTCTCGAACTGAGTGACAGATACGGACAAACTGATTGCGGAAATGGATTCCTTGACCCCGAATTAGTCGAAAACGAGTACAAACAAGGCCCATCTATCTCAAGCCAAAATGGCGGAATTTGCAAAATGGCGCCCAGTGGCGCCATTTTGATTTTTTTCGAAAAAGTCGAGTTTGTACTCGTTTTCTACTAATTCGGGGACGGGGAATTCAGTGGTGACGTTAATTTTTGTGTAACTCTCTTCCTAACCGAGATTTTTATGAAAAGTTAAGTTTCTCGAACTGTGTGACAGATACGGACAAACTGATTGCGGAAATGGATTCCTTGACCCCGAATTAGTCGAAAACGAGTACAAACAAGACCCATCTATCTCAAGCCAAAATGGCGGAATTTGCAAAATGGCGCCCAGTGGCGCCATTTTGATTTTTTTCGAAAAAGTCGAGTTTGTACTGGTTTTCTACTAATTCGGGGACGGGGAATTCAGTGGTGACGTTTATTTTTGCGTAACTCTTCCCCAAGCCTAGATTTTTAGGAAAAGTCAAGTTTCTCGAACTGTGTGGCAGATACGAATAAACTGATTGCGGAAATGGATTCCTTGACCCCGAATTAGTCGAAAACGAGTACAAACACGGCCCACTTATCTCAAGCCAAAATGGCGGAATTTGCAAAATTCGAAAAAAATCAAAATGGCGCCGCTGGAGGTCATTTTGCATTTTCCGCCATTTTGGATCAAATTAGCCCAGGCTTGATGGTACTCGTTTTCGACTAATTCGAGGTCAGGCAATCCATTCCAGCTGTCAGATTTGACGTATCTGTCACTCAGTTCGAGAAACTTGATCTGACGTCTTCTGAGCACTCGACCATCTTTATTTATTAAATTTCTGAGCTTCTAAGGCATGATTCCAAAAATTGTTGCAGGTCTGAGACACACATTTCGTATTTCTTTCGAGCTTCTAAGATCTATTTTAGAATTTCTGATCTGACAAAAATGTCTGATCCTGAAGGTGGTATTCAGACGTTTTGAGTCAGCAATTTCTGAGAGATTTTTTTGGAAACTTTTGAAATTGGTTATTTTCAGACGTCTGAATCACAAATTTAAGATTTCTGAGCTTCTGAGCAAATTATTATCGGTCGTCTGAGCTACCAAGACATTCTTTCAAAATTCTGACTCTAACCAGATTGTACACTTCTGAGAGTTGTTTAAAAGTAATTTTGGCCTTCTGAGTCCTTTTTGGTCTTCTGAGCTATTTTTCCAGTTGATTTCTAAGTCTTCCAAGTCATTTTAGCAAATAACAGTCTTTTTTGGTTTTTAAAACTTCTCTAACTTATTTCTGTCTTCTGAATCCTTTTTTGGTCTTCTGAGCTATTTTTTTAAAGCCTTCTGAGTTATTTTAACAAATGACCGTCATTTTTGAGTTTCTAAAACTTCTTTAGTTCTTTTGTCTTCTGAGTTTTCTTTTCTGTGTCTTCTGAGTCATTTTCACAATTTATTAGTTTCTAAAGCTTCTTTATGTAATTTCTGTCTTCTGAGTCCTTTTTCGGTCTTCTGAGCTATTTTTCCACATGATTTTTAAATCTTCTGAGATTTTTCTAAAATTTTTTAAAATTTCTTTATTTGTCGTTGTCTTCTGAGTCATTTTAACATTTTTTTAGTTTCTAAAACTTCTTTACGTAATTTCTGTTTTCTGAGTCTTTGGTTGGTCTTCTGAGCTATTGTTCCAAATGATTTTTTTAGTCTTCTGAGTCATTTAAACAAATCATAAACCCTTATTTTGTTTGGTAAGCTTTTTAAAGTTATTTTTGTCTTCTGAGTCATTTTTAGTCTTCTGAGTGCTTTTAAGACTTTTCCAAAAGATTTTATGGTTTTCTGAGCCATTTTAACAAATGACAGTCTTTTTTCAAGTTTCTCGAACTGTGTGACAGATACGGACAAACTGATTGCGGAAATGGATTCCTTGACCCCGAATTAGTCGAAAACGAGTACAAACAAGGCCCATCTATCTCAAGCCAAAATGGCGGAATTTGCAAAATGGCGCCCAGTGGCGCCATTTTGATTTTTTTCGAAAAAGTCGAGTTTGTACTCGTTTTCTACTAATTCGGGGACGGGGAATTCAGTGGTGACGTTAATTTTTGTGTAACTCTCTTCCTAACCGAGATTTTTATGAAAAGTTAAGTTTCTCGAACTGTGTGACAGATACGGACAAACTGATTGCGGAAATGGATTCCTTGACCCCGAATTAGTCGAAAACGAGTACCAACAAGCCTGGGCTATCTCAAGCCAAAATGGCGGAATTTGCAAAATGGCGCCCAGTGGCGCCATTTTGATTTTTTTGAAAAAGTCGAGTTTGTACTCGTTTTCTACTAATTCGGGGACGGGGAATTCAGTGGTGACGTTCATTTTTGCGTAACTCTTTTCCTAACCGAGATTTTTATGAAAAGTTAAGTTTCTCGAACTGTGTGACAGATACGGACAAACTGATTGCGGAAATGGATTCCTTGACCCCGAATTAGTCGAAAACGAGTACAAACACGGCCCATCTATCTCAAGCCAAAATGGCGGAATTTGCAAAATGGCGCCCAGTGGCGCCATTTTGATTTTTTTCGAAAAAGTCGAGTTTGTACTCGTTTTCTACTAATTCGGGGACGGGGAATTCAGTGGTGCAATGTGTTTTTACGTACAACGACTCAGAAGAATGAAAGTAGCATTTGAAAAAAGTGGCTCAGAAAACCAAAATGTCTTGGAAACCATAATAACGTAAACAAGCTTTAGAAACTGAAAAATGACTAAAAATGGTTAAAATGACTCAAAAGACACCAAAAAAATGACTCAGAAGACAAAAATGACTTGAAGGAGTTTTAGAAACTGAAAAAAAGTGTTTTTTGTTAAAATGGCTCAGAAAACTTGAAAATCTTCTGAAAAAGTAGCTCAGAAGTCTAGAAAGGACTCAGAAGACTAAAAAATTACTCAGAAGACAAAAATAACTTGAAGAAGTTTTACAAACTAAAAAGAGAGTTATCATTTGTTTAAATGACTCAGAAGCAAGAAATTAGCTCAGAAGACCAAAAATGACTCAAAATACATAAATAATTAAAACAAGCTTTAAAAACCGGAAAAAGACTGTCATTTGTTAAAATGGCTCAGAAAACCTGAAATCTTCTGGAAAAGTCTTAAAAGGACTCAGAAGACTAAAAATTACTCAGAAGACAAAAATAACCTAAAAAAGTTTACCAAAGTAAAAGAAGACTATCATTTGTTCAAATGGCTCAGAAGACTAAAAAAGGACTCAGAAGACAGGAATTATTAAAGAAAATTTTAGAACCCGAAAACAGAGTGTCATTTTATAAAAAAAATAACTCAGAAGACTTAAAAATTATTTAGTAAGTATCTCAGAAGACCAACCAAAGACTCAGAAGACAGAAATTACATAACGAAGCTGTAGAAACTAAAGAAATGTTAAAATGACTCAGAAGACACAAAAAGCAAAGACAAAAACAACTAAAGAAGTTTTAGAAACTGAAAAAGGACTGTCATTTGTTAAAATGACTCAGAAGGCTTAAAAAAATATAGCTCAGAAAACCAAAAATGACTCAGAAGACATAAATAACTAAAACAAGCTTTAAAAACCGAAAAAGACTGTCATTTGTTAAAATGGCTCAGAAAACTTTAAAATCTTCTGAAAAGTTTTAAAAGGACTCAGAAGACTAGACAATTACTCAGAAGACAGAAATTACATAAATAAGGTTTAGAAACTAAAAAATTGTCAAAATGACTCAGAAGACACAAAAAGAAAACTCAGAAGACAAAAACAACTGAAGAAGTTTTAGAAACTGAAAAAAGACTGTAATTTGTTAAAATGACTCAGAAGACTTAAAAAAATATAGCTCAGAAAACCAAAAATGACTCGGAAGACATAAATAACTAAAACAAGCTTTAAAAATCGAAAAAATACTGTCATTTGTTAAAATGGCTCAGAAAACTTTAAAATCTTTTGGAAAAGTCTTAAAAGCACTCAGAAGACTAAAAATGGCTCAGAAGACAAAAATAACTTTAAAAAGCTTACCAAACAAAATAAGGGTTTATTATTTGTTTGAATGACTCAGAAGACTAAAAAAATTCATCTGGAAAAGTAGCTCAGAAGACCAACCAAAGACTCAGAAGACAGAAATTACATAAAGAAGCTTAGAAACTAAAAAAAAAATGTCAAAATGACTCAGAAGATAAAGACAACTAAAGAAATTTTAAAAATTTTTAGAAAAAACTCAGAAGACTTTAAAATTATGTGGAAAAATAGCTCAGAAGACCAACCAAAGACTCAGAAGACAGAAATTACATAAAGAAGCATTAGAAACTAATAAATTGTCAAAATGACTCAGAAGACACAGAAAAGAAAACTCAGAAGACAAAAGAACTAAAAAAGTTTTTAGAAACTCAAAAATGACGGTCATTTGTTAAAATAACTCAGAAGGCTTAAAAAAAATAGCTCAGAAGACCAAAAAAGGACTCAGAAGACAGAAATAAGTTAGAGAAGTTTTAAAAACCAAAAAAGACTGTTATTTGCTAAAATGACTTGGAAGACTTAGAAATCAACTGGAAAAATAGCTCAGAAGAGCAAAAAGGACTCAGAAATCCAAAATTACTTTTAAAAAACTCTCAGAAGTGTATAATCTGGTTAGACTCAGAATTTTGAAAGAATGTCTTGGTGGCTCAGACGACCGATAATAATTTGCTCAGAAGCTCAGAAATTTAAAATTTGTGATTCAGACATCTGAAAATGACCAATTTCAAAAGTTTCCAAAAAAATGTCTCAGAAATTGCTGACTCAAAACGTCTGAATACCACCTTCAGGATCAGACATTTTTGTCAGATCAGAAATTCTAAAATAGATCTCGGAAGCTCGAAAGAAATACGAAATGTGCGTCTTAGACCTGCAACAATTTTTGGAATCATGCCTTAGAAGCTCAGAAATTTAATAAACAAAGATGGTCGAGTGCTCAGAAGACGTCAGATCAAGTTTCTCGAACTGAGTGACAGCTACGTCAAATCTGACAGCTGGAATGGATTGCCTGACCTCGAATTAGTCGAAAACGAGTACCATCAAGCCTGGGCTATCTCAAGCCAAAATGGCGGAATTTGCAAAATGGCGCCCAGTGGCGCCATTTTGATTTTTTTTGAAAAAGTCGAGTTTGTACTCGTTTTCTACTAATTCGGGGACGGGGAATTCAGTGGTGACGTTCATTTTTGCGTAACTCTTTCCTAACCGAGATTTTTATGAAAAGTTAAGTTTCTCGAACTGAGTGACAGATACGGACAAACTGATTGCGGAAATGGATTCCTTGACCCCGAATTAGTCGAAAACGAGTACAAACAAGGCCCATCTATCTCAAGCCAAAATGGCGGAATTTGCAAAATGGCGCCCAGTGGCGCCATTTTGATTTTTTTCGAAAAAGTCGAGTTTGTACTCGTTTTTTACTAATTCGGGGACGGGGAATTCAGTGGTGACGTTCATTTTTGCGTAACTCTCTTCCTAACCGAGATTTTTACGAAAAGTTAAGTTTCTCGAACTGTGTGACAGATACGGACAAACTGATTGCGGAAATGGATTCCTTGACCCCGAATTAGTCGAAAACGAGTACCCACAAGCCTGGGTTATCTCAAGCCAAAATGGCGGAATTTGCAAAATGGCGCCCAGTGGCGCCATTTTGATTTTTTTCAAAAAAGTCGAGTTTGTACTCGTTTTCTACTAATTCGGGGACGGGGAATTCAGTGGTTACGTTCATTTTTGCGTAACTCTCTTCCTAACCGAGATTTTTATGAAAAGTTAAGTTTCTCGAACTGTGTGACAGATACGGACAAACTGATTGCGGAAATGGATTCCTTGACCCCGAATTAGTCGAAAACGAGTACAAACAAGGCCCACTTATCTCAAGCCAAAATGGCGGAATTTGCAAAATGGCGCCCAGTGGCGCCATTTTGATTTTTTCGAAAAAGTCGAGTTTGTACTCGTTTTCTACTAATTCGGGGACGGGGAATTCAGTGGTGACGTTAATTTTTGTGTAACTCTCTTCCTAACCGAGATTTTTATGAAAAGTCAAGTTTCTCGAACTGAGTGACAGATACGGACAAACAGACTGCGGAAATGGATTCCTTGACCCCGAATTAGTCGAAAAGGAGTACAAACACGGCCCCTCTATCTCAAGCCAAAATGACGTTTTTTTTACAGAAACCGGTTTGTCGACGACGACTCGGCCGTGTCGCTCTCCATTACATTGGAGAGTATCAAAAGTGCTATAACTCGGTTATTTTTCAAGTTAACCCCCCCGAGTTTGTACTCGTTTTCGACTAACTTGGGGTCGGGGAATCCATTTCTGCTGTCAAATTTCCAAAAAAAAAAAAAAAAAATTCAGAAAAAAATTTAAAAAAAAAAGTTGAAAAAAAAAATTTTTTTTAAAAAATCTTCTTAGAAGAGTTTTTCCTTCCAAACACGCTGGTGCAATCCGTTTTTTGATATCACTTACCGTTCCCGAGTTATTCCACTTATGATAACTCTCCATTACAATGGAGAGTATCAAAACTGCTATAACTCGGTTGTTTTTCAAGTTGGAAGGCTGAAATTTTTAGGGTAGCAACATTTAGTCAATACTCAAGTCCACGCCAAATTTCCGGCAAATCAGGTCACGCGGTCGCGAGATAGGTGGCAAAAACTCGAGCTGGGTGACAGTTGGGTAAATTCCGACAGCGGAATTGAAATCGGCGACCCCAAATTAGTCGAAAACGAGTGGTTACTCGGGGGGTCTAAGTTGAAAAATTACAAAGTTATTTTTAGTTTCTGGTGGCGCTGCCTGCGTTTCAAAGCCTGATAACTCGGTTATTTTTCAAGTTAACCCCCCCGAGTTTGTACTCGTTTTCGACTAACTTGGGGTCGGGGAATCCATTTCTGCTGTCAAATTTCCAAAAAAAAAAAAAATTTTAGAAAAAAATATTTTTTTTTTTTTTAATCTTCTTGGAAGAGTTTTTCCTTCCAAACACGCTGGCGCAATCCGTTTTCCAAAATCTCGAACCGTTGGCGAGATATTCAATGTCTAACACTTTCAGGCGACGACGTGGACAAATTGGGCGCGCGCGCGTACCGTTTGCGCGCAAGCGACGAGGACGACGCGCCGAGCGTGCGCGCGTCGCGTCTACACGCGCACGAGGCCACGATGACGTCAGACTGCGACAGCGACGACGCGTTTAGCGCGTCGGACGACGAATTGTCGCACACTCAGTCGCCGCCCCCCGACGACACGAAACGTAACTAATTTTTTTGATTTTTTTTTTGCTGTCAAATGTCATTTTTTTCATTGATTTTTGACAGTTTTTTTCACCGAAGTGATTGACAGTTTGACGCGCGGCTACGAAGACAAATTGCTGTGCGACAATCTCATTTTGGAAATCAACTCGTCCCGCTACGCTTACAACGTTGCCGTCAAAGAGGTAGAGTAGACTTTTTTTTTTTCATTTTTTTTTTTGACTTTTAACCTAACCTGACTTTTTTTTCATTTTTCCTTTTTTTTACTTTTGAGGTTAATCTAACCTGACTTTTTTTTTTTTTTTTTTTTTTTTGTCTAACCTGACTTTTTTCATTTTTTTTTTTTTTGTCTAACCTAACCTAACCTAACCTGACTTTTTTTTTTTTTGTCTAGCCTAATTTTTTTTTTTTATTATTTTTTTTTTTTTGACTTTTGAGGTTAATCTAACCTGACTTTTTTTTTTTTTCATTTGTTTTTTTTTTGTCTAACCTGATTTTTTTTAGTCTAACCTGACTTTTTTTTTTTGTTTAACCTGACTTTTTTTTTCATTTTTTTTTTTGTGTAACCTGACTTTTTTTTTTAATTTTTTTTTTTGTCTAACCTGACTTTTTTCATTTTTTTTTTTTTTGTCTAACCTAACCTAACCTAACCTGACTTTTTTTTTTTTTGTCTATCCTAATTTTTTTTTTTTTATTTTTTTTTTTTTTGACTTTTGAGGTTAATCTAACCTGACTTTTTTTTTTTTTCATTTGTTTTTTTTTTGTCTAACCTGATTTTTTTTGTCTAACCTGACTTTTTTTTTTTGTTTAACCTGACTTTTTTTTTCATTTTTTTTTTTTTTGTAACCTGACTTTTTTTTTTAATTTTTTTTTTTGTCTTTTTTGACTTTTTTCATTTTTTTTTTTTTTGTCTAACCTTTTTTAACCTAACCTGACTTTTTTTTTTTTTGTTTATCCTAATTTTTTTTTTTTTATTATTTTTTTTTTTTTTTTTTTTGAGGTTAATCTAACCTGACTTTTTTTTTTTTTCATTTGTTTTTTTTTTGTCTAACCTTATTTTTTTTTGTCTAACCTTTTTTTTTTTTCATTTTTTTTCATTTTTCCTTTTTTTTGACTTTTGAGGTTAATCTAACCTGACTTTTTTTATTTTTTTTTCATTTGTTTTTTTTTTGTCTAACCTGATTTTTTTTTGTCTAACCTGACTTTTTTTTCATTTTTCCTTTTTTTTGACTTTTGAGGTTAATCTAACCTGACTTTTTTTTTTTTTTTTTTTTTTTTTTTTTTTTTTTCTAACCTAACCTAACCTGATTTTTTTTTTCATTTTTTTTTTTTTTGTCTAACCTAACCTTAATTTTTTTTTTTTTCATTTTTTTTTTTTTTTTTTTCTAACCTAACCTAACCTGACTTTTTTTTTCATTTTTTTTTTTTTTCTAACCTAACCTAACCTGACTTTTTTTTTTTTTTTTTTTTTTTGTCTAACCTGACTTTTTTTTTTTTTTTTTTTTTTTGTCTAACCTAACCTAACCTAACCTGACTTTTTTTTTTTTTTTTCTAACCTAATTTTTTTTTTTCATTTTTTTTTTTTTTTTTTTTTTTTTTTGAGGTTAATCTAACCTGACTTTTTTTATTTTTTTTTCATTTGTTTTTTTTTTGTCTTTTTTGATTTTTTTTTGTCTAACCTGACTTTTTTTTCATTTTTCCTTTTTTTTACTTTTGAGGTTAATCTAACCTGACTTTTTTTTTTTTTTTTTTTTTTTTGTCTAACCTAACCTAACCTGACTTTTTTTTTAATTTTTTTTTTTTGTCTAACCTGATTTTTTTTGTCTAACCTGACTTTTTTTTTTTGTTTAACCTGACTTTTTTTTTTTCATTTTTTTTTTTTTTGTCTAACCTAACCTAACCTGACTTTTTTTTTCATTTTTTTTTTTTTGTCTAACCTAACCTAACCTGACTTTTTTTTTAAATTTTTTTTTTTGTCTAACCTGACTTTTTTCCTTTTTTTTTTTTTTGTCTAACCTAACCTAACCTAACCTGACTTTTTTTTTTTTTTTCTAACCTAATTTTTTTTTTTCATTTTTTTTTTTTTTTTTTTTTTTTTGAGGTTAATCTAACCTGACTTTTTTTATTTTTTTTTTTTTGTTTTTTTTTTTTTCTAACCTGATTTTTTTTTGTCTAACCTGACTTTTTTTTCATTTTTCCTTTTTTTTACTTTTGAGGTTAATCTAACCTGACTTTTTTTTTTTTCATTTTTTTTTTGTCTAACCTAACCTAACCTGACTTTTTTTTTAAATTTTTTTTTTTGTCTAACCTGATTTTTTTTGTCTAACCTGACTTTTTTTTTTTGTTTAACCTGACTTTTTTTTTTTTTTTTTTTTTTTTTTTTTTTTTTTCTAACCTAACCTAACCTGATTTTTTTTTTTTTTTTTTTTTTTGTCTAACCTAACCTAACCTAATTTTTTTTTTTTATTTTTTTTTTTTTTTTTTTTTTTGAGGTTAATCTAATCTGACTTTTTTTTTTTTTGTCTAACCTGATTTTTTTTTTTTTTGTTTAACCATCTAGAACAATCTAAAATTATCTAGAACCTTCTGGAATCTTCTAGAACACTAGAACAACTTCTAGAAGGTTTTAGAAGCTTTTGGAACTTTCGGGACTTGCAAGACTTTGACTGAGCGTAGCTCCGTTATTGAAGGAGTGACAGAAAAAGTGTAGAGAATGAAAGTTGTAGAGAATTTCCTCCTCTACAAGATTGTATCAGAGCGTTTTTGCCCTCAAGGGCCTCCTCAGGGATTTACAGGACGAAAACGGTGACGGGATGCCCCAAACTGTTTTTTTNNANCTAGTTNGTCTTNCANTATCNACTGNNNATTNGCNATGCGANNTTGGCTGTTCGNCCCTCGCNTCGTCNTGCTCNNTCTGCAAACAGGTATCNNNNCTCTCTGNCTGCGNATGCACTANNCAAATAAGGNGAATANATCNAGCATTTAAATTCGACCAANCNCCANATNGNGGCGGATAGCCCNAGNTNACTGGGAACGCNGCGANCTCTCNGAATAAGATAAGNGCTGNGGGTNNTGACACNTCTAGATNATGTNTNCACNAGGGCCAANNNCGAGTANACACCTGTCNAATGTACNGAGAANTNGAAGNNNATNTGAGACGTCCTNNCNGGTNTAATGCGAAACCNTTNCTCTGNATNNANAANAGGCACNNGTCNCTGGCNNTAAGCGCAAAAACAATTCGGGCTCNAAGACGNCACTCAGNGACCGNCNCCACTCAGNTAGAAGNTTGCAACGNCTNCCGCCGACTCTNAGACTAGCGANGNACCGTTCCNTTTTTTTTGTCTTTAAAACTGTCAAACAAGCTTTAACAACCTTCCTCACTGCTTTTCCTGTCAAATTTACCTTAATTTTTGGCAAAAAAAGGGGTTAATTCTGTGTTGGGTTAAGGGTGAGTCGATAGAGTGGTTTTCAAGGGATTTTAGTGTATTTTAGTGGTTTTTGGCCCTAAAACAGTCAAACAAGCCAGAACAACCTTTTTCCCAGCTTTTCCTGGTAAAAAAACGGGATTTTCAGGAAAAATCAGGGATTTCTGGCTTGGTAAACATGGGGCTGTAGTGTTGTAGGGACTTACCTTGTTCGGGGGGCTGTTTCGAAGGGTTGGCCGCGTCGGGGGGTAGTCCCCACGTGCGCACCACCTTAAACGACATGTTCCCGCACTGAAAAATTAGGAAAAAAGCGTTTTTCCGGGCATTTTCCGTTAATTTCCCCTTGCTAGACAATTTGAGGTTAGAACCACTGAGAGTGACGCTGCGCATTGACACTAATGACAGCCCGACTGTCATTCTGCTTGATAACAGGTCGTCTCACTCTAACTCGCACGCAACAATGTGACAGACAGAGATGGACGTACATTAGTTGACATGCGTCAAACATTCTAACCTCAATTTCACGTCCAAACTAAGTTTGTTGTTTAAACTATTTCCCGGGGCTTGGAAAGAGCATTAAAAGGGTTTTAGAGCAGTTTTCCGGCCGGAAAAACGGTTTTAGCGATCGGATTTACCCCCTAAAACATGAGTTCAGCCAGTAAAGTGCGCTAAAATCGCCCAAATTGTGAGGTTAGATTACCGATTAGTGTGTTTGGTTTGCAGGTTGGGGAGATTTTCACCGCTGCCGGGCAGGCTTTCAACAAACTGGGCGATCTTACCATGCAATTGCATCCGAATTCAGAGTCCCCAACCGGGTGAGTACCTTTTTGCCGGGAAAAATTAGGTTAAGTTTGGCTAAAGTGGTGGAAAGTGCTGGTCGAGACCTGGAAGTGGTTTTTTAGTGTTTTTTGGTGTTTTTCTTCACTTTTCAGCCCTAAAACACCTTCAATAACCCTCAACTAGCTTGCCCACTGCTTTTCCTGTTAAATTTAACCTAATTTTTGGTGAAAAAAGTGGTTAATTTGGTGTTCGGTTAAGGGAGAGTCGAGTGAAGGTTTTCGAAGGGTTTTTAGTGTTTTTTTCACTTTTTTTGTCTTTAAAACTGTCAAACCAGCCTTAGCAACCTTCCTGACAGCTTTTCCTGTCAATTTTAACCTAATTTTTGGTTGTCAAAGTTGTCACTTTGACAGCCCGTAACTCCGTTATTCTAGCACCTACAGGGTGGTTCAAAATACCAATTTAAAGCACTTTTAATCCTCTTTCAATCACTTTCCATAGTAATTTTCTGAAAAATGTCAAATAACCGAGTTATTGACAGTTAAAGAGTGACTAACGAGAATTAAAAAATTATTAATCTTAATATGACAATTGTCACTTTGACAGCTCGTAACTCGGTTATTTTGACAGTTAGCGAGTTGATTTTTTTGACAGATTGTAGCTCAGAGAGTCCTCTTCAAACTGTCAAATGACAAGTTTGTACAAAAAATGTCAACTAACCGAGTTATCAACAGTTGAAGGATGACTTGACAAAATTAACTGTAATTATGTCATTTTGACAGTTGCGTCATTCCAGTTTTGACTAAATTATAGCTCTTTTAATTGCCTTTCGATTACCATCAAATGTCAGTAGGGTCAACTGTCAAAATAACGTCAAAATTTGACAATAAAGACAACATTGCATTTTTTGGTGTCACTCGACTTGGTTCACTTTGACAGCTCGTAATTCTGTCATTTTGACAGTGACGTCATTCAATTTTGACCAAATTGTAGCCCTTTTAATTGTCTTTTGACTACTGTGGAATGTCATTAGTGTCAACTGTCAAAATTTGCCAATAAAATCAACTTTGCACTAAAATGTTGTTGCTAATTTGACAGCTCGTAATTCTGTCATTTTGACAGTTAAGTTATTCCAATTTTGACAGAATTGTAGCCCCTTTAATTGTCTTTTCACTACCATTTAACGTCAGTAGTGTCAACTGTCAAAATTTGACAATAAAGACAACATTGCATTTTTTGGGTATCACTCGACTTGGTTCACTTTGACAGCTCGTAATTCTGTCATTTTGACAGTTCCGTCATTCCGGTTTCGACAGAATTGTAGCTCTTTTAATTGTCTTTTGACTACCATAGAATGTCAGTAGTGTCAACTGTCAAAATAACGTCACAATTTGACAATAAAGACAACATTGCATTTTTTGGTGTCACTCGACTTGGTTCACTTTGACAGCTCGTAATTCTGTCATTTTGACAGTTACGTCATTCCAGTTTTGACTGAATTACAGCTCTTTTAATTGTCTTTTGACTACCATAGAATGTCAGTAGTGTCAACTGTCAAAATAACGTCAAAATTTGACAATAAAGACAACATTGCATTTTTTGTTTCACTCGACTTGGTTCACTTTGACAGCTCGTAATTCTGTCATTTTGACAGTTACGTCATTCCAATTTTGACAGAATTGTAGCTCTTTTAATTGTTTTTTGACTACCATAGAATGTCAGTAGTGTCAACTGTAAAAAAAACGTCAAAATTTGACAATAAAGGTAATTTTGCACTTAAATGTTTTTGCTAATTTGATTGCTCGTATTTCTGTCATTTTGACAGTTACGTCATTCCAGTGTTATCACTCTAGAGTGTCAAAATGACAAAGTTTCGAACTGTCAAAGTTTGACACGTTTTTACTAATTTCCATGCGATAACTATCTAATTGTTAGCATTTGCTGTAGGTCTCTAATATTACTAATAATGACACTTTTGACAGCTGACAGATTGCGCCAACTGTCAAATTGACTCCGGCTTGATGGTACTCGTTTTCGACTAATTCGGGGACGGGGAATCCAACGGTAAAGTCAGTTTGACAGTAGCTGTCACCCAGTTCGAGAAAATTGACGTAGCTCGGTCACGTGGGCAGATATCGAAAAATTGACCCCACCACTGGATTCTACGTCCCCGAATTAGTCAAAATCGACACATCACTCGTTTCGTTCCGTTACGTAACAACAAACTTACCTAAATGACATTTATGTCACTTTTGACAGCTGACTGCAAGTCAGAAACTGTCAAATTGACCCCGGCTTGATGGTACTCGTTTTCGACTAATTCGGGGTCAGGGAATCCATTGCAACTGTCATTTTGACAGCAGCTGTCACCCAGTTCGAGAAAATTCAAAAAATTTTTGATTTTTTCTTCAGAAAATGGACGGACGAAGAAATCGAAATGCTCCGTCAGGTGGTTAAACAATTTTCCGATGGACTGAATCAAATCAGCGAACACATCAAATATCGTACAGTGTAAGTGTCAAAATTTGACAGCAAAATCGCGTCAGTTGTCAAAATGTGTTTTTTGTTTTTTCTTGACAGCTGTCAAAAGTGACTGGTTTTTTTTCCCCAAATTTTTGACAGATCCCAGATCAGGACGGCGCTGAAAAAGAAAGCGTTCGAGGATGCGGGGTTGCCGGTGCGTCAAGTGAACGCGGTCGCGGCGCCGTTGCCAAATCTACCCACTCAGTCTGCGCAGCTGATGAAGCAGGAGGTGACGTTGAACATGCTCAACGCCGCCGAATCCGAAGTGGACGTGGAAGGTTTGCACGAGGAAGTCAAATTGGAATTTGACGGCAGCAACGAGGAAGTGTCCACTTAAGTAAATTTTTTCTGTACAAATTTTTTTTTTTTTTTTTCCCTAATTTTAGTTGCAACTCGGTCAGTTTGGGAGATATCGCAAATCTGACCTCACCAGGGTGTTTTCTGGTAAAAAGTAGCATAGAATGAATTTGAGATGACGTTTCTAGCGCTAGAAATAAGAAAGTTGGGTTTTCGGGTCGAAACGTCGCGTCGTTTGGTAACTTTGTTATTTTTTATGATAACCATATGGAGTTTGGGCTCGTTTTCGACTAATTTGGGGTCGCTGATTCCATTCTATTATCAAAATTTACGTACCACTTAACCTGGTGGAGTTCTTGACAATTCAGCCGTTTAAACGCTAATTTTTTGGTCTAACTCGGTTAGTTTAAGAGATATCTGAAAACTGACTTCACCAGCGTGTTTTCTGGAAAAAATTAGCATAGAATGAATTTGAGATGACGTTTCTAGCGCTAGAAATAAGAAAGTTGGGTTTTCGGGTCGAAACGTCGCGTCGTTTGGTAACTTTGTTATTTTTTATGATAACCATATGGAGTTTGGGCTCGTTTTCGACTAATTTGGGGTCGCTGATTCCATTTCTATTATCAAAATTTACGTACCACTTAACCTGGTGGAATTCTTGACAATTCAGCCGTTTAAACGCTAATTTTTTGGTCTAACTCGGTTAGTTTAAGAGATATCTGAAAACTGACTTCACCAGCGTGTTTTCCGGAAAAAATTAGCATAGAATGAATTTGAGATGACGTTTCTAGCGTTCGAAATAAGAAAGTTGGGTTTCCGGGTCGAAACGTCGCGTCGTTTGGTAACTTTGTTATTTTTTATGATAACCATATGGAGTTTGGGCTCGTTTTCGACTAATTTGGGGTCGCTGATTCCATTTCTATTATCAAAATTTACGTACCACTTAACCTGGTGGAATTCTTGACAATTCAGCCGTTTAAACGCTAATTTTTTGGTCTAACTCGGTTAGTTTAAGAGATATCTCAAAACTGACTTCACCAGCGTGTTTCCTGGAAAAAATTAGCATAGAATGAATTTGAGATGACGTTTCTAGCGTTCGAAATAAGAAAGTTGGGTTTCCGGGTCGAAACGTCGCGTCGTTTGGTAACTTTGTTATTTTCTATGATAACCATACCGAGTTTGTACTCGTTTTCGACTAATTTGGGGTCAAGGAATCCATTTTTTAAGTCACTTTTCCAATATCTCTCACCCAGTTCGAGAAACTGGTACTGTGAACCTTGTCAACGGTTGGAAAGCAATAAAACTAATTCAGTCTAACGGTGGCAACTCAGTTTATTACAAATTTTCTTAAAACACTAAAATTATATTTTTTTAAAAATTTTAGTGAATTTTGCGCACTATTTTCGTACGGCGTTGTAGCATTGAGGCACATTTTCGGGTTCCTCGCAGGTCAACGTTTTCTCGTCCACCACTTTGCCGTCGCCGCACGTGATCAGACGCGGGTGACCGTTGACGCACGTGATCAGCCGGTGACAGTCGCCGGGCACGGCGAAACGCGGAAACGGCCAGAAACGGGCCGCCGGACTGCCGGACGGCACTTTGGTCGGACACTTGAAGCCCACGACGGCTGAAAAAAAAAAAAAAAAAAAAATTGGTAAAATTTTTAAAAGTTTCTCGAACTGGATGACAGATACGTCAAATCTGACAGCGGGGGTGGATTCCCCGTCCCCAAATTAGTCGAAAACGAGTACCATCAAGCCTGGGCTATTTCAATCCAAAATGGCGGAAATTGCAAATGGCGTCTCTGGGCGCCATTTTGACTTTTTCCTAAAAAATCGTGATTATACTCGTTTTCGACTAATTTGGGGTCGAGGAATTCAGTGGTGACGTTCATTTTTTCCTAACTCTTTTCCTAACCGGAATTTTGCGGAAAAATCAAGTTACTCGAACTGGGTGACAGTTACTGTCATTTTGACAGTTGCAATGGATTTCCCGTCCCCAAATTAGTCGAAAACGAGTACCATCAAGCCTGGGCTATTTCAATCCAAAATGGCAGAAATTGCAAATGGCGTCTCTGGGCGCCATTTTGACTTTTTTCTAAAAAATCGTGATTATACTCGTTTTCGACTAATTTGGGGTCGAGGAATTCAGTGGTGACGTTCATTTTTTCCTAACTCTTTTCCTAACCGGAATTTTGCGGAAAAATCAAGTTACTCGAACTGGGTGACAGTTACTGTCATTTTGACAGTTGCAATGGATTCCCCATCCCAAATTAGTCGAAAACGAGTACCATCAAGCCTGGGCTATTTCAATCCAAAATGGCAGAAATTGCAAATGGCGTCTCTGGGCGCCATTTTGAATTTTCTGTCAAAAAACGATGTTGCACATCATTTTAAAGGTAATTTCACGTAGATTCAGAAAATGACAAAAAAACGGTCAAAAAACCATGTTGCACCTTATTTTAAAGGGAATTTTCGGTAGATTCCAACAAAACTACTCACCTTCAGGATTGCACGTTTCCAGCAACAAATCGGGCCAATTACAGCCGTGGATTTTCTCGTCGTAGACCAATCCGGGTTCGCACGCTTGCGCGTGCGGCACACCGTGCGCACACTTGATGTAATTGGTCGAACAGTGGTCACTGTCGGGGTAAATACCGAATTGGTACTCGCAACCCGGTGAACTGATTGGGGTCACTGAAAAAAGGTCAAAAAATTAAAATCGTCAAATTTTCACTTTTTTTTTAAAGTTTCTCGAACTGGGTGACAGCTACTGTCAAATTGACGTAAAAAATGGATTCCCCGACCCCAAATTAGTCGAAAACGAGTACAAACTCGATATGGTTATCATAAGAAATAACAAAGTTACCAAACGACGCGACGTTTCGGCCCGAAAACCCAACTTTCTTATTTCTAGCGCTAGAAACGTCATCTCAAATTCATTCTATGCTAATTTTTTCCAGGAAACACGCTGGTAAAGTCAGTTTTGCAATATCTCTTAAACTAACCGAGTTAGACCAAAAAATGAGCGTTTAAACGGCTATATTGTCAAGAACTCCACCAGGTTAAGTGGTACGTAAATTTTGATAGTAAAAATGGAATCAGCGACCCCAAATTAGTCGAAAACGAGTACAAACTCAATATGGTTATCATAGAAAATAACAAAGTTACCAAACGACGCGACGTTTCGACCGGAAACCCAACTTTCTTATTTCTAGCGCTAGAAACGTCATCTCAAATTCATTCTATGCTACTTTTTACCAGAAAACACGCTGGTGAGGTCAGATTTGCGATATCTCCCAAACTGACCGAGTTGGAGCAAAAAAAACCGATCAACTAACAAAAAATGTTACAAATTACTATTTCTCTGCTAATACTGGCCAGTTTATGAACGAAAGGGATTGAGTAATCGCAATTTAAACGAGGTTAGATTATTCACAATTACTTTTCACCCAAATAGTTGGACCACGCCCAATACTAGATTTGAATTAATGTCGCATTTTACATAACCCGGTTCCGGTTAATTGCTTTTACAGCGTTGTTAGCTTTCAAGGTTGCTTGTTTGACGATTTTTTTGTTTTCTCTTTAGACTGTATGATGTTTATCTGGTTTTTTTCCGTTAAAACGTTGAGTTACGCGAAAATGAACGTCACCGTTGAATTCCCCGTCCCCGATTTAGTCAAAATTGACCCCTCACTCGTTTGTTTAGCTGGAAGTTGACGGTTTGCTGCAAATTGGCCGTAGGGTCATGACCCTACGGCCAATTTGAAATTTGTTATAAAAAATCGAGTGAGGGTTGGTTTTCGACTAATTTAGGGATGAGGAATTCATTTCCGTTGTCAGTTTTCTGATAGCTCCAACCCAAGCCAAGAAACTTGCACTTAACCAGTCCTGGGTGAGAGTTAGGCAAAAACTGACTTTTCCATTGAATTCCCCGTCCTCGATTTAGTCTAAATTGACCCTCACTCGTTTGTTTAGCTGGAAGTTGACGGTTTGCTGCAAATTGGCCGTAGGGTCATGACCCTACGGCCAATTCGCAATTTGCGGTAGACAATCGAGCTTGGACTCGTTTTTTACTAATTCGGGGACGGGGAATTCATTCCCGTTGTCGCTTTTTGGCTATCTCTTACCCAGCTCGAGAAACTTGACTGTATTCAGACTTGGCTGCGATTTAGGCAAAAACTGATTTTACCACTGTACTCCCCACCCCCAAATTAGTAGAAAACGACCCTTTATTCGATTGTCTGTCTCAAAATTGACAGTTGGCCGTAGGGTCATGACCCTACGGCCAACAAAAAATTTGTCACAAAAAATCGAGTGAGGGTTGGTTTTCGACTAATTCGGGGTCGAGGAATCTATTCCCGCTTTCGGTTTCCTGTTATCTCCACCCCCGGCCGAGAAAGTTCACTTAGAAGCGACTTTGGTGGGAGGTAGAAAAAAACTAAAATCACCACTGAATTCCCCATCCCCAAATTAGTAAAAAACCACCCTTTAATCGATTAACTCTTTAAAATTAAGAGGTTTGCCGCACATTGGCCGTAGGGGTCACCCCCTACGGCCAATCAGAAAATGAAGGTAAAAACCCGAGTGAGGGCTCGTTTTCGACTAATTCGGGGACGGGGAATCCATTCCCGTTTTCAGTTTTTTGTTATTTCCAACCCCGGCCGAGAAACTTTATTTAAAAGCGGCTTTGGTGGGAGCTAGAAGAAAACTAAAATCACCACTGAATTCCCCACCCCCAAATTAGTAAATAACCACCCTCGAATCGATTCACTCTTAAAAATTAAGGGGTTTGCCGCAAATTGGCCGTAGGGGTCACCCCCTACGGGGCGGCTATTGCCGCCATTTTGGCTTGAGATACTTCAGGCTTTATGGTACTCGTTTTCGACTAATTCGGGGTCAGGGAATCCATTTCCGCTGTCAGAATGACAGCAACTCCCACCCAGTTCGAGTAACTTGATACTTACGGTCGGCTTTTCGTTCTGCGCACTGCGCCGCCCAGTTGTAATTGCAGTGATTGTGCACCGCACCTTTCCCATCGAATAGCAGGCCGTTTTCGCACGTTTCCACCGTCAAAGTGCCGTTGGTGCACAGGAAAAAGTGATTGCACGACTCTGGGTGCGCGTACGCTTGGACGCCATGTTGTTCCGGGCATTCGGGGCGTCCTGCACTAAAACGCTGCCTGCGGAGGCCGCTGAAATTGATCGAAACGTTGCTTATAAGTCTGAGCTACTTGATTGTGCAGAAAACGAGCGGAAAAATGGGTTATTTTGGCGGGAAATGGGGGAAAATTGACGGGGGAAAGGTGAGGGGACGTAAGGTGGTGGGTGGGGGAAAAATTAATTTTTCCCCCCTTGGGGTGCGTTTTAGGGAAAAGTGTTGGGGGAGGAAAAGTGAGCCCTTGAATCGCCCCACCTTCCCCCAAAAAATTTAATTTGATAACTCTCACCGTTTCGGAGATATTGCCCGAAAACCATCTTCAGACAAAATAGTGGAGGATTTTCGATTTTTTTTTTTTTTTTTTTTTAAAGCAAAAGTGTTTTAAAAAACCAAATATACAGGGTGTGTCCAGGTTGGCAGGGGGACACCCTGTATATTTCACCAAAAAAAAAAAAATTTTTTTTTTTTGGTAATTTTCCAGGGTTGCCACGTTGCCAAATTGTCGCAAAAAATCAGAAAAAAAACAGAAAAAACTCACCAGAAAAGCACAAAATCGCACCGACTAGAACCAGGGCCGCCATATTGTAAACTGGTACTGACGCAGGCACTGGTGGTACCGTAAATGGTACCGCCCGATCACTTTCACTCGGTACCAACCGAGAAAAACTAACGGTAAACTTGACCTGATTTTTTTTGAACGCCGCCATTTTGTTTATTTTGACAGTTAGGGGACCTGTCAATATACCGTTGGAAAGCCCGTTTCCAGCTCTTTTGATTGGCTTCAGTGACATTTTCCTGTCAAACGTCAAATAAGCGAGTTATTCAAGGTCAAAGTGTCACGTGTCACTTTTGGGCTGGGGGCGCCTTTGGCGCCCTCTAGCGGCCTAACCGCGCAACCAAATGACGCAAATTGTCATATTTTCGGAAAGCTGACGGTCTGGACTGTCTGTCAGATTCAGTGTCATTTTGACGTCAAACGTCACGTGAGCGAGTAGTTTGAGGTTAAAGCGCCACGTGTCACTGTTGTCAAACTTGACAAGAAGTTGACGTTGCATGTGAACTGAACTGTTTGATATTACTCGCTTATTTGACACTTGACGTCAAAATGTCACTGAATCAAAAAGATAGCTCACAGTGTGGGCTTTCCAAAAATGTCATTACTTAAGTTGATTGGTTAAGTGGTTTGGTCGCTAGAGGGCGTTAAAGTGACGCAAGTCACTCTATAGTGTTTTTTTGACACTTTTGACACTTTGACCTTGAATAACTCGCTTATTTGACACTTGACGTCAAAATGTCACTGAATCAAAAAGATAGCTCACAGTGAGAGCTTTCCAAAAATGTGATTACTTAAGTTGATTGGTTAAGTGGTTTGGCCGCTAGAGGGCGTCAAAGTGACGCAAGACACTTTAAAGTGGTTTTTTGACACTTTTGACACTTTGACCTTGAATAACTCACTTATTTGACACTTGACGTCAAAATGTCACTGAATCAAAAAGATAGCCCACAGTGTCAGCTGTCAGAAAATACCAAAATTTGTGCGGATCGGCCGCACCGTTTGGCCGCTAGAGGGCGTTAAAGTCCGAAACAAATCGTTCCGATTCGGCGACCGTTCAACTGCGGGACAAATAGAAAGTTTGTGGACATTTTCACTTTTAACCGCGAGATGCGGTCAAGACCAATTTACTTTCGTCCACCATGTTTTTTTTTGCATTAAATTAGCCTAATTTTCACGTTTTTTTTCCGGTTGTACGGTCAAAATTGACCGAAAAAATGGCAAAAAAGTGAATTTCAAAAATTTGTCGTTTTTGGCCGCCATTTTAACCTAAAAAAATTTCAAAATGTCAAACTGTCAAATGTCAAACTGACAAATGTCAAACTGTTAAATGTCAAACCGTCAAACTGTCAAATGTCAAACTGTCAAATGTCAAAAAAAAAAACAAAAAAAAAACCGCACTGAAATTGGTTCAACCGTTCGGGAGTTATAAGTGGAAAACGGTTTGGCCGCAAGATGGCGCCCCCTGAACAACATTTCGAAAACATATCGAGTTTGTACTCGTTTTCGACTAATTCGGGGTCAAGGAATCCATTTCCGCAATCAGTTTGTCCGCATCTGCCACCCAGTTCGAGAAACTTGACTTTTCGTAAAAATCTAGGTTTGGGAAAGAGTTACGCAAAAATGAACGTCACCACTGAATTCCCCGTCCCCGAATTAGTAGAAAACGAGTACAAACTTGATTTTTGAGAAAAATTCAAAATGGCGCCTTTAGGGCGCCATTTTGCAAATTCCGCCATTTTGGCTTGAGATAAGTGGGCCGTGTTTGTACTCGTTTTCGACTAATTCGGGGTCAAGGAATCCATTTCCACAATCAGTTTGTCCGTATCTGTCACACAGTTCGAGAAACTTAACTTTCATAAAAATCTCGGTTTAGTTTTGGCTTGAGAAGAGAGTTACGCAAAAATGAACGTCACCACTGAATTCCCCGTCCCCGAATTAGTAGAAAACGAGTACAAACTTGACTTTTTCGAAAAAAATCAAAATGGCGCCGCTGGAGGCCATTTTGCATTTTCCGCCATTTTGGCTCAAATTAGCCCAAGCTTGATGGTACTCGTTTTCGACTAATTCGAGGTCAGGCAATCCATTCCAGCTGTCAGATTGACAGTAGCTGTCACTCAGTTCGAAAAACTTGATCTGACGTCTTCTGAGCACTCGACCATCTTTGTTTATTAAATTTCTGAGCTTCTAAGGCATGATTCCAAAACTTGTTGCAGGTCTGAAACACACATTTCGTATTTCTTTCCTGCTTCCGAGGTCTATTTTAGAATTTCTGATCTGACAAAAATGTCTGATCCTGAAGGTGGTATTCAGAAGTTTTGATTTCTGAGCTTCTGAGACATTTTTTTGGAAACTTTTGAAATTGGTCATTTACAGACGTCTGAATCACAAATTTTAGATTTCTGAGCTTCTGAGCAAATTATTATCGGTCGTCTGAGCCACCAAGACATTCTTTCAAAATTCTGAGTCTAACCAGATTGTACACTTCTGAGAATTGTTTAAAAGTAATTTTGGCCTTCTGAGTCCTTTTTCAAGTCATTTTAGCAAATAACAGTCTTTTTCGATTTTTAAACTTCCTTAAGTTATTTCTGTCTTCCGAGTCCTTTTTTGGTCTTCTGAGCTGTTTTTTTTTAAGCCTTCTGAGTTATTTTAACAAATGACCGTCATTTTTGCGTTTCTAAAACTTTTTTAGTTTTTTTTTTTTTTTTCTGTGTCTTCTGAGTCATTTTGACAATTTATTAGTTTCTAAAGCTTCTTTATGTAATTTCTGTCTTCTGAGTCCTTTTTCGGTCTTCTGAGCTATTTTTCCACATGATTTTTAAATCTTCTGTGTTTTTTCTAAATTTTTTTAAAATTTCTTTAGTTGTCTTTATGTTCTGAGTCATTTTTTTAGTTTCTAAAACTTCTTTACGTAATTTCTGTCTTCTGAGTCTTTGGTTGGTCTTCTGAGCTATTGTTCCAAATGATTTTTTTTAGTCTTCTGAGTCATTTAAACAAATAATAAACCCTTATTTTGTTTGGTAAGCTTTTTAAAGTTATTTTGGTCTTCTGAGTAATTTTTAGTCTTCTGAGTGCTTTTAAGACTTTTCCAAAAGATTTTAAATTTTTCTGAGCCATTTTAACAAATGACAGTATTTTTTCGATTTTTAAAGCTTGTTTTAGTTATTTATGTCTTCCGAGTCATTTTTGGTCTTCTGAGCTATTTTTTAAGCCTTCTGAGACAATTTAAAAAATGACAGTCCTTTTTCAGTTTCTAAAACTTTCCTAGTTGTTTTTGTGTCTTCTGAGTCATTTTGACAATTTTTTTTTTGTTTCTAAAGCTTCTCTATGTAATTTATGTCTTCTGAGTCTTTGATTATCCTTCTGAGATACTTTCCAGATGATTTTAAAGTCTCCTGAGTTATTTTTTTATAAAATGCGATTTTCTCGGTCTGGGTGGGAGATAACAGAAAACAAACTTCACCGTTGAACATAAACTGAACATAAACTAAAAAAAAAAAAACAAAAATAAACAAAAAAAAAAAAAAACTAAAATAAACATAAACTATAAAAAAAATAAACATAAACAAAAATAAAAAACAAAAAAAAGTAAAATAAACTTGATTTTTTCGAAAAAAATGAAAATGGCGCCATTTTGCAAATTCCGCCATTTTGGCTTGAGATAGATGGGTCGTGTTTGTATTCGTTTTCGACTAATTCGGGGTCAAGGAATCCATTTCCGCAATCAGTTTGTCCGTATCTGCCACCCAGTTCGAGAAACTTGACTTTTCGTAAAAATCTAGGCTTGGGAAAGAGTTACGCAAAAATGAACGTCACCACTGAATTCCCCGTCCCCGAATTAGTAGAAAACGAGTACAAACTCGACTTTTTCGAAAAAATCAAAATGGCGCCACTGGGCGCCATTTTGCAAATTCCGCCATTTTGGCTTGAGATAAGTGGGCCGTGTTTGTACTCGTTTTCGACTAATTTGGGGACGGGGAATTCATTTTTGACGTCAGTTTGCCGCTATCTCTTATCCAGGCCGAGAAACTTGGCTTTGACTAGGTTTGGGTGAGAGTTGGAGAAAAATTAATGTCACCATTGAATTCCTCGTCCCCGATTTAGTATAAAATGACCCCTCACTCGTGCAATTCGCTAAAAGTTTATGATAGTTTGTTTTTTTTTTTTTTTTTTTGTTTTATGTTTATGTTTTTTTTGTTTATAGTTTATGTTTATTTTAGTTTTTTTTTTTTTGTTTTTTATTTTTGTTTTTTATAGTTTGTTTTTTTTTGTTTATGTTTATGTTTATTTTGTTTATAATTTATGTTTATTTTAGTTTTTTATTTTTTTTGTTTTTTATTTTTGTTTTTTATAGTTTATGGTTTTTTTTTTGTTTATGTTTATGTTTATTTTGTTTATAGTTTATGTTTATTTTAGCTTTTTTTTTTTTTTTTTTTAGTTTGTTTTTTTTTTTGTTTATGTTTATGTTTATTTTTTTTATAGTTTATGTTTATTTTAGTTTTTTTTTTTTTTTTAATTTTTGTTTTTTATAGTTCATGGTTTTTTTTTTGTTTATGTTTATGTTTTTTTTTTATAGTTTATGTTTATTTTAGTTTTTTTTTTTTTTATAGATTATGTTTTTTTTTTTTGTTTATGTTTATGTTTATTTTTTTATAGTTTATGTTTATTTTATTTTATTTTTTTATATATTTGGTTTTTCTTGTTTATGTTTATTTTTATTTTTTTTTCACGGTTTTTGAGGATACATTAAAAAAAACATAAACTAAAAATAAACAAAAACATAAGCAACAAAACAAAAACAAAAAAAAACATAAACAAAAAAAAAACAAACACATAAAAAAAACAAAAAAAACAAAAACATAAACAACAAAACAAAAACAAAAAAAACATAAACTAAAAATAAACAAAAACATAAAAAAAACAAAAACATAAACAACAAAATAAAAACAAACAAAACATAAATTAAAAAAAAACAAAAACCAAAAAAAAACAACAACAAAAACAAAAAAAAGAGGTACAGTCAGGAAGAAAAGCGGTGTCAAAGTTTGAATTGCCAAAAACACAGTTTGAAAGGACAGTCAGGGAGAAAATCACTTGTAAAACCCACTTGGAATGACAAAATGACAGTTTTAAGCACATTTTTGGAATCCTCACTAAATTTCCTATCTAATGACACTAAAAAACACTAAAAATCTAGTACAGTCAGGGAGAAAAGTGAGGTCAAAGTTTAAATTGTCAGAAAGACTGTTTGAAAGGACAGTCAGGGACAGAATCACTTGTAAAACCCACTTGGAATGACAAAATGACAGTTTTAAGCACATTTTTGGAATCCTCACTAAATTTCCTATCCAATGACACTAAAAAACATTTCAAAATTTGGTACAGTCAGGAAGAAAAAACAAAAAAACAAAACTAGGAACCGGAGAAAAAAAACATCAAAAAATTTTTCAGACAAAATTTGTTTTAATAGAAAAAAACTCAATTTTACAAAAAAAAAATCAAATTTGATTTTTTCACTTAACCTTACAAATTAATTAAGTTTTACATAATTTTTTTTTTCACTATTTATATATATATATATGTATGTATTAATTAACAGTGCTGACGTCATTATCGATACTCACGTCGATGACGTCACGGGTTTTTTAGGCTTTTTTCGCCGGTTTGCCGGCAGGGGCGGCCGGATCGTCTTTGTACCAGTCTTCGCTGTAAATTAACGATTTTTTGAGTAATTTTCCACGTTTGGAACGTTCTCGAACGTTCCGGAACGTTCGAGAACGTTCCGGAATGTTCGAAAGGCCGTATCTCGCAAACGGTTAGAGTTAGAGGAAAAAGTCCAACACCAGTGGCTAGAGCATGGAATCTAGTATACCGGGTGTCAATTTCAGCTTGATAGGTCACACCTGTCAAAAATGACAAGAGGCCCAAGTTTCCCTCCCCCCCTTCCCAGGCGTTCAACCTCGAATAACCTTCCAATGGGACACCCGGTATATGGGAAGTGTGACGTCATTTTGTAGCTGGGAGAATAAGCTGTGCGACCCTGTATTAATATACCGGGTGTCCCATATGAAATTGTGAATTTACGGGGGTTTGAAGGATTTGACCGGTCTGAGCCTTACCCGGTTTTTCCCCCCTTACTCCCCCAATTGGGGGGGTAGGCCCCTGAAATTTCTACCAGGGGTGGTCCGTGGGATGCTCTTTAAGGGGGTTTTTGAATTTTCCCGCTAACCCTAACGGTTCGCGAGATATTTGCGATGGAACGTTTTTGGGAACGTTTTGGAACGTTCCGGAACGTTCCAAGCTGCATATCTCGCGAACGGTTAGAGTTAGAGGAAAAAGTCCAACACCAGTGGCTAGGGCATGGAATCTAGTATACCGGGTGTCAATTTCAGCTTGATAGGTCACACCTGTCAAAAATGACAAGAGGCCCAAGTTTCCTTCCCCCCCTTCCCCCACATTCAACCTCGAATAACCTTCCAATGGGACACCCGGTATATGGGAAGTGTGACGTCATTTTGTAGCTGGGAGAATAAGCTGTGCGACCCTGTATTAATATACCGGGTGTCCCATATGAAATTGCGAATTTACGGGGGTTTGAAGGATTTGACCGGTCTGAGCCTTACCCGGTTTTTCCCCCCCTACTCCCCCAATTGGGGGCGGAGGCCCCTGAAATTTCTACCAGGGGTGGTCCGTGGGATGCTCTTTAAGGGGTTTTTGAATTTTCCCGCTAACCCTAACGGTTCGCGAGATATTTGCGATGGAACGTTTTTGGGAACGTTTTGGAACGTTCCGGAACGTTCCAAGCTGCATATCTCGCGAACGGTTAGAGTTAGAGGAAAAAGTCCAACACCAGTGGCTAGGGCATGGAATCTAGTATACCGGGTGTCAATTTCAGCTTGATAGGTCACACCTGTCAAAAATGACAAGAGGCCCAAGTTTCCTTCCCCCCCTTCCCCCACATTCAACCTCGAATAACCTTCCAATGGGACACCCGGTATATAGGAAGTGTGACGTCATTTTGTAGCTGGGAGAATAAGCTGTGCGACCCTGTATTAATATACCGGGTGTCCCATGTGAAATTGTGAATTTACGGGGGTTTGAAGGATTTGACCGGTCTGACCCTTACCCGGTTTTTCCCCCCTTACTCCCCCAATTGGGGGGGTAGGACCCTGAAATTTCTACCAGGGGTGGTCCGTGGGATGCTCTTTAAGGTGGTTTTTGAATTTTCCCGCTAACCCTAACCGTTTGCGAGATATTTGCGATGGAACGTTTTTGGGAACGTTCTGGAACGTTCCAAGGGCCATATCTCGCAAACGGTTAGAGTTAGAGGAAAAAGTCCAACACCAGTGGCTAGAGCATGGAATCTAGTATACCGGGTGTCAATTTCAGCTTGATAGGTCACACCTGTCAAAAATGACAAGAGGCCCAAGTTTCCCTCCCCCTCTTCCCGTACCTTCAAACTCGAATAACTCCCTAATGGGACACCCGGTATATGGGAAGTGTGACGTCATTTTGTAGCTGAGAGAATAAGCTGTGCGACCCTGTATTAATATACCGGGTGTCCCATATGAAATTGCGAATTTACGGGGGTTTGAAGGATTCGACCGGTCTGACCTTACCCGGTTTTTCCCCCCTTACTCCCCCAATTGGGGGGGTAGGCCCTGAAATTTCTACCAGGGGTGGTCCGTGGGATGCTCTTTAAGGGGGTTTTTGAATTTTCCCGCTAACCCTAACGGTTCGCGAGATATTCGCGATGGAACGTTTTCTCGAACGTTCTGGAACGTTCCAAGTGCCGTATCTCGCAAACGGTTAGAGTTAGAGGAAAAAGTCCAACACCAGTGGCTAGAGCATGGAATCTAGTATACCGGGTGTCAATTTCAGCTTGATAGGTCACACCTGTCAAAAATGACAAGAGGCCCAAGTTTCCTTCCCCCCCTTCCCGTACCTTCAAACTCGAATAACTCCCTAATGGGACACCCGGTATATGGGAAGTGTGACGTCATTTTGTAGCTGGGAGAATAAGCTGTGCGACCCTGTATTAATATACCGGGTGTCCCATATGAAATTGTGAATTTACGGGGGTTTGAAGGATTTGACCGGTCTGAGCCTCACCCGGTTTTACCCCCCTTACTCCCCCAATTGGGGGGGTAGGACCCTGAAATTTCTACCAGGGGTGGTCCGTGGGATGCTCTTTAAGGGGGTTTTTGAATTTTCCCGCTAACCCTAACGGTTCGCGAGATATTCGCGATGGAACGTTTTCTCGAACGTTCTGGAACGTTCCAAGTGCCGTATCTCGCAAACGGTTAGAGTTAGAGGAAAAAGTCCAACACCAGTGGCTAGAGCATCGAATCTAGTATACCGGGTGTCAATTTCAGCTTGATAGGTGACACCTGTCAAAAATGACAAGAGGCCCAAGTTTCCCTCCCCCCCTTCCCTTGCGTTCAACCTCGAATAACCTTCCAATGGTACACCCGGTATATAGGAAGTGTGACGTCATTTTGTAGCTGGGACAATAAGCTGTGCGACCCTGTATTAATATACCGGGTGTCCCATATGAAATTGTGAATTTACGGGGGTTTGAAGGATTTGACCGGTCTGAGCCTCACCCGGTTTTTCTCCCCTTACTCCCCCAATTGGGGGCGGAGGCCCCTGAAATTTCTACCAGGGGTAGTCTGTGGGATGCTCTTTAAGGGGGTTTTTGAATTTTCCCGCTAACCCTAACGGTTCGCGAGATATTTGCGATGGAACGTTTTTGGGAACGTTCTCGAACGTTCTGGAACGTTCCAAGCTGCATATCTCGCGAACGGTTAGAGTTAGAGGAAAAAGTCCAACACCAGTGGCTAGAGCATGGAATCTAGTATACCGGGTGTCAATTTCAGCTTGATAGGTCACACCTGTCAAAAATGACAAGAGGCCCAAGTTTCCCTCCCCCCCTTCCCGTGCGTTCAACCTGGAATAACCTTCCAATGGGACACCCGGTATATGGGAAGTGTGACGTCATTTTGTAGCTGGGACAATAAGCTGTGCGACCCTGTATTAATATACCGGGTGTCCCATATGAAATTGCGAATTTACGGGGGTTTGAAGGATTCGACCGGTCTGAGCCTTACCCGGTTTTTCCCCCCTTACTCCCCCAATTGGGGGGGTAGGACCCTGAAATTTCTACCAGGGGTAGTCCGTGGGATGCTCTTTAAGGTGGTTTTTGAATTTTCCCGCTAACCCTAACGGTTCGCGAGATATTTGCGATGGAACGTTTTTGGGAACGTTCTGGAACGTTCCAAGCTGCATATCTCGCAAACGGTTAGAGTTAGAGGAAAAAGTCCAACACCAGTGGCTAGAGCATGGAATCTAGTATACCGGGTGTCAATTTCAGCTTGATAGGTCACACCTGTCAAAAATGACAAGAGGCCCAAGTTTCCTTCCCCCCCTTCCCGTGCGTTCAACCTCGAATAACCTTCCAATGGGACACCCGGTATATGGGAAGTGTGACGTCATTTTGTAGCTGGGAGAATAAGCTGTGCGACCCTGTATTAATATACCGGGTGTCCCATATGAAATTGCGAATTTACGGGGGTTTGAAGGATTCGACCGGTCTGAGCCTTACCCGGTTTTTCCCCCCTTACTCCCCCAATTGGGGGGTAGGACCCTGAAATTTCTACCAGGGGTGGTCCGTGGGATGCTCTTTAAGGTGGTTTTTGAATTTTCCCGCTAACCCTAACGGTTCGCGAGATATTCGCGATGGAACGTTCTGGAACGTTTGCGAACGTTCTGGAACGTTCCAAAACGTTCTTTTGCTCGTTTTTCTCGTTTTTTTCGGTTTTCTTACCATCCGGCGACGTTTTCGGGGGCGTCGCACCTCTGCGACTCTTCGTTGTACACCTCGCCCACCGTGCAGCCCAGATCACGTGGTTCGATGCCGTTGAGGCACACGTAGAACCGTTGACAGTCGGTCGGATGGGCGAATTTGGGATGGACGACCAAATTGCCGTTGGCGTCCTTTTGGGACTCTTTGGGACACTGGAAACCGTCCTTTAGGATGTCTGCGCAAAAAAAAAAAACCCCCAAAACTCTGTTAGTTGTCACTTTTTTGGCGCACCCTGTATACAGGGTGAAAGAGCGTGAAAAAAGGTTTAAAACGAGTTTTTGAACCGCCCTGTAGCTCGTCAAATAAGTGAGATACGGGGTGGTTAAGTTTGCGCGGTGGAAACGGGAAATTTTGGTGTCCGCGAACGGCAGAAACCCTGTAAATCACATTCTAAACGTCCGATTTGAGTGATTTTTGCGTGAGCTGGTAGCTTAGACTGTACTCAATCCACAGTAAAAAAATCACCACCATCAGACTTAATCCAGGGGCGTAGCAGCCCTAGAAACTCAGGAAAACAGCAAAAACGTGAAATTCAGTGTCCGCGAACGGCAAAAACGCCATAACTCCCATTCTAAACGTCCGATTTTAGTGATTCTTGCGTTGGATGGTAGCTTAGACTGTTCTTAATCCACAGTAAAAAAATCATCACAATCAAGCTTAATCCAGGGGCGTAGCAGCCCAAGAAACCCAAGAAAACGTGTCCGCGAACGGCAAAAACGTCATAACTCACATTCTAAACGTCCAATTTGGATGATTTTTGCGCAGGGCGGTAGCCCAAGGCCCAGGCTACTCACAAAAAAAATTTCATCAACCCCCCGGAAAAACTCGGGGGGCGAGGGGGGAAAATGTCGCACGGCGCCCAGAACCTTCAAACCACCCTCGCTGGCAAAGCGCCCAATTGAAAAATCACAACTCAAAAAGTTGAAGCTTTTTGAGGGTGGTTTTTTTGCGAAATTGTAGCTTGGGAGGAGGCTATTTACAGAAAAATTGGCAACCCTCTCAGTGGAGAGATAGGGGGGTGCGGCAGCTTCAACCAACCCCGTTACTTGTAGAGTCAAGTTCTGGTTTTCAACACCAAGAAGTTTGAAAATTCATATCTCCCCACCCCGAAGGGGTGGGGGGTTGAAATTTGGGGTGGGGGTGCCCACACCCCTAGGCCACCCCCAAAAAAATTATAATCAATTTTCCGGGCAGGACAGTGACGTGCGGTAGCTTCAACCAACCTTGTTACTACTCGAGCCAAATTCTAGTCACTTGCACCAAGGGGTTTGAAAATTCATATCTCCCCACCCCGAAGGGGTGGGGGGTTGAAATTTGGGGTGGGGGTGCCCACACCCCTGGGCCACCCCCAAAAAAAAAATCTTCCATTTCCCTTGCAGGACAGTGGGGTAGGGGGGGGAGAGTGGAGGGGTCACCCTCCTACCCCTCAAGTAACTTTAACCCTCGATATCTCCGAAACGGTTTGAGGTAGGGGGTTGAAATTTGGGGTGGGGGTACTTACTGGACGTCTCTTTGCATCCTTGTCTGCCGGCCGTGTCCGGCCACACGCAAGTGCCCGTAAATTCGTCAAAATGGAGTCCGTTGGTGCACGTGGTCTCCGTGTAGTCGCCCTCGATGCAATTCACGAATTTGTTGCAAACGGTGGGATCTTCGTGGGCGAAAAATCCATTTCGACGCGGACACGGTCCTCTGGGCTGCGCCGGTTCTGGAATAACGTCGGAAATGCTAAAACTCCCCCATATTAGGGAGGTACAGCGCCATTCTTACGTAATTCGGTACGATCGCCGCAATCCACGTTGAACGGTTGATCGCATTTGTTCCGTTTGCGGATCAGGGGATCGAACACCAAACCGTCCGGACACAGTTTGGTGACTGGCTCGCCGTCCACGCACTCGTAGTACTTGTCGCATTGACGTGCGTCCTCGTAGAGGCCATCTTTCGGTGGACATTTGAACTGTTGTCCTTCTGGAAAATTTTCAAACCTTCATAACTCGCTTATTTTGGGCACTTTTGATACATTTTTATACATCAATGGAAAGCCCTTGAAAAGGGCTTTCCATTGATATATAAATGTTGTAGGATTGGTGGCACGGTTCGGCCGCTAGAGGGCGTCAAAGTTTACTTAACATTTTTAGTGCACCGCTTTGTTCCAACCCAAATAACTCCCTTATTTACCAACATTTTGACAGACTTTTTTATACCATTGGAAAGCCCATTAAATGGGCTTTCCAATGGTATAAAAAAGTTTATGGTTTAGTGGCACGGTTCGACCGCTAGAGGGCGTCAAAGTTTCACCACCAATTTTCTTAAAACTAACCTAACTTTCTTGGTGCACCACCCCATTTAACCTCAAATCCCTCCCTTATTTCCCCCCTTTTGACAAACTTTCATACATCAATGGAAAGCTCTTTTCAAGGGCTTTCCATCGATATAAAAAAATGTACAGCTTAGTGGTACGGTTTGGCCGCTAGAGGGCGTCAAAGTTTACTTAACATTTTTAGTGCACCGCTTTGTTCCAACCCAAATAACTCCCTTATTTACCAACATTTTGACAGACTTTTTTATACCATTGGAAAGCCCATTAAATGGGCTTTCCAATGGTATAAAAAAGTTTATGGTTTGGTGGCACGGTTTGGCCGCTAGAGGGCGTCAAAGTTGACTCAAGCAGTATCGTACGCTCGGTCGTTCTAACCGAAACAACTCGCTTGAATTTACGTTTTTTGACAGATGACTGACGTAAATTTGACAGTTGCAACCATTATGACAGTACACCAACGTCATTTTTACAGTTTCAAGCGTTTTGACAGTCGATTGGCTTAACTTTGATATTTTTAACGGTTTTGACAGTTGATTGATGAATTTTGACATTTTTGACAGTAAACCAACAGAATTTTGACAGTTTTTATTGGTTTGACAGTTAATTGACATAATGTCGAAATTTTTGACAGTTGATTTACTTAGTTTTGACAGTTTTAACATTTTTGACAGTTGATTGGCTTAATTTTGACATTTTTAACTGTTTTGACAGTTGATTGGTTGTTTTTGAAATTTTTGACAGTTGACTGACATCGTTTTGACAATTTTAACATTTTTGACAGTTGATTTACTTAGTTTTGACAGTTTTAACATTTTTGACAGTTGATTGACTTAATTTTGACAGTTTTAACGTATTTGACAGTTGATTGGCTTGATTTTGAAATTTTTGACAGTTAACCGACTTAATTTTGAAAATTTTGACAGTTTTTTATTGTTTTGACAGTTAATTGACATAATGTCGACATTTTCGACAGTTGACTGACTTAATTTGACAGTTTCAACCAATTTGACAGTTGATTTACTTAGTTTTGACAGTTTTATCATTTTTGACAGTTGATTGACTTAATTTTGACATTTTTAACTGTTTTGACAGTTGATTGATGGATTTTGACATTTTTGACAGTAAACCAACAGAATTTTGACATTTTTACAATTTCTATTGTTTTGACAGTTAATTGACATAATGTCGAAATTTTTGACAGTTGACTGACTTAATTTTGACAGTTTCAACCAATTTGACAGTTGATTTACTTAGTTTTGACAGTTTTAACATTTTTGACAGTTGATTGGTTGATTTTAAAAATGTTGACAGTTAACCGACTTAATTTTGACATTTTTGACAGTTTCAACTTTTCCGACAGTTAATTGACTTAATTTTGACAGTTTTAACATTTTTGACAGTTAATTGGCTTAATTTTAACTTTTTTGACATTTTTAACCGTTTTGACAGTTAATTATCACAATTTTGACATTTTTAATAGTAAACCGACGTAAATTTGACATTTGTGACAGTTTTGACAGTTGATTTACCCAATTTTGACAGTTTTAACATTTTTGACAGTAAACCAACAGAATTTTGACATTTTTTACAATTTCCACTCTTTTGACAGTTAATTGACATAATGTTGACATTTTTGACAGTTGACTGACATAGATTTGACAGTTTCAACCGTTTTGACAGTTGGCTGACTTAATTTTGACAGTTTTATGACTTTTGACAGGTCAATTTACTTAATTTTGACAGTTTACGTGGTTGGATTATGACGCTAGAGGGCGTCAAAGTTGACCTGAAATTTCCGGTGCACTGTTTCGTTCGAACCTCAATAACTCCCGTATTTCGAAATTTAGAGCAAAAGTCCTAAGAAGGAAAAAGATAGAGGAGATCAAGCGCTTTCAGAAAATACCATAAAATAAGTCAGTTAGTTGCACGGTTTGGCCGCTAGAGGGCGTTGAAAATTTAATTGTTAATATCTCCAAAACTAGGCGAGTTAGAGGAATGAAATTTACAGGATGGTTAGAGGGTTAAAAGGGCTTGAAATTTGTATTCTAGACATTTTGGCGTAAATCGCTTAGTTTGGGCGTAAAACGCCCAAACCCTAGACAACGCCCCTCTAACCCACTGTGCGCCCAACGCACCCGACCGTTCAACCCTTAATAACTCCCTTATTTGGCAATTTAGGGCAAAAGTCCTAAGAACGAAAAAGATAGAGGAGATCAAGGGCTTTCAGAAAATACCATAAAATAAGTGAGTTAGTTGCACGGTTTGGCCGCTAGAGGGCGTCAAAGTTCAACTTTCATTCAGAACAACGCGGCAACGTCGCGCCGCCAATCAGACGCCCCCTTTCGGCCGGTAACCGGTTTTGCGTAATCGAAAGCGAAAGTTACGCTATTTTTCTGCTTAACAATGCGCCATTTCACACCCAACAGAGAAAGAAACACACAAATCGGTTGTTTGCTTTAATTGGCCGCGTGGCCTTTGCTAATGTCGCCAAAGGCGACTGCAAAGGCCACCAGCGAAAGGCCATTGAAACGACCTTTCAAACGGTGTAAATATGTGGGGGGTTTGGTTGGACCGTTTGGCCGCCAGAGGGCGACAAAGTTGAAAATTCAAAATGGAAACGCCACGCAATTTTGACAGTCGCCATCTGTCAAAACCGCTTGACGGATCCGCGTCAAATTTTTACCAGACAAGCTGACAGGTCTGTCAATGACCGCTGTCAAATTTGACACCTGTCAAAAATCCCCACCCTGAGCTAGAATTTTTTGAATTTGGTCGCGCCCAATCAGACTCTTGAATGGGCGTTGTGACACTTAACGCCCTCTAGCGGCCAAACGGCGCAACCGATTCACTCGTGGGCGGACATTTTTAGAAACGTCACACCGTGCTCTATCGATTTGCTTCAGTGACATTTTACTGTCAAACGTCAAATAAGCGAGTTGCAGAGCGTTTTCCGTGCGCGCCTCCCTTCCAACTAGTTTGACGTTTGGTTGTCAAATTTGACTACTTCTGACACGCTCCGCGTGTTGCGCGTCAACTTTTGACCGAAACAGTCAACAATTTAACCAAAAAAATGCAAAAGTCAATTTTTGACTTTGACAACCAACTTTTGACTTTGACAACCAATTTTTGACTTTTGACTTTTTTTGACTGTGGTGGCATTTTTCTGACCGTTTGTACCGGTTTCCGGGCTGGAAAAGTCAAATTTTGACTTTGACACTGTTGTCAGACTTGTAGTTTGCCCTCGTGGCGTCTGAAAAACGTTTTTGTCAATATCTCCGGAACGGCGTGAGATATCGGAGTGAATTTTTTGCCACTTTTTTCTACAGCGCAGGACGCAACTTTTAGGTTATGCGCAAGTTTGGCCTACGACGCACCGTTTGGCCGGAAAAAATCAAAAACAGTCAACTTGCAGAAAAAAGGTCAATTTCCGGTGCACCAACTCGTTTAACCTCAAATAACTCGCTTATTTGGGACACTTTGTATAAACTTTTATACATCAATGGAAAGCCCATGAAATGGGCTTTCTAATGGTATAAAAAAGTTCATGGGTTAGTGGTACGGTTCGGCCGCTAGAGGGCGTCAAAGTTGCAACTACCAACTTTCCTCAAATTTCCCCTGCACCAACTCGTTTAACCTCAAATAACTCGCTTATTTGGGACACTTTGTATAAACTTTTATACATCAATGGAAAGCCCATTAAATGGGCTTTCTAATGGTATAAAAAAGTTCATGGGTTAATAGCACGGTTCGGCCGCTAGAGGGCGTCAAAGTTGCAACTACCAACTTTCCTCAAATTTCCCGTGCTTCAACTCGTTTAACCTCAAATAACTCACTTATTTGGGACACTTTGTGTAAACTTTTATACATCAATGGAAAGCCCATGAAATGGGCTTTCTAATGGTATAAAAAAGTTCATGGGTTAATAGCACGGTTCGGCCGCTAGAGGGCGTCAAATTTGCAACTACCAACTTTGCTCAAATTTCCCCTGCACCAACTCGTTTAACCTCAAATAACTCACTTATTTGGGACACTTTGTATAAACTTTTATACATCAATGGAAAGCCCATTAAATGGGCTTTCTAATGGTATAAAAAAGTTTATGGGTTAGTGGTACGGTTCGGCCGCTAGAGGGCGTCAAATTTGCAACTACCAACTTTCCTCAAATTTCCCGTGCACCAACTCGTTTAACCTCAAATAACTCGCTTATTTGGGACACTTTGTATAAACTTTTATACATCAATGGAAAGCCCATTAAATGGGCTTTCTAATGGTATAAAAAAGTTCATGGGTTAGTAGCACGGTTCGGCCGCTAGAGGGCGTCAAAGTTGCAACTACCAACTTTCCTCAAATTTCCCCTGCACCAACTCGTTTAACCTCAAATAACTCACTTATTTGGGACACTTTGTATAGACTTTTATACATCAATGGAAAGCCCATGAAATGGGCTTTCTAATGGTATAAAAAAGTTCATGGGTTAGTGGTACGGTTCGGCCGCTAGAGGGCGTCAAAGTTGCAACTACCAACTTTCCTCAAATTTCCCCTGCACCAACTCGTTTAACCTCAAATAACTCACTTATTTGGGACACTTTGTATAAACTTTTATACATCAATGGAAAGCCCATGAAATGGGCTTTCTAATGGTATAAAAAAGTTTATGGGTTAGTGGTACGGTTCGGCCGCTAGAGGGCGTCAAAGTTGCAACTACCAACTTTCCTCAAATTTCCCCTGCACCAACTCGTTTAACCTCAAATAACTCGCTTATTTGGGACACTTTGTATAAACTTTTATACATCATTGGAAAGCCCATTAAATGGGCTTTCTATTGGTATAAAAAAGTTCCTGGGTTAATAGCACGGTTCAGCCGCTAGAGGGCGTCAAAGTTGCAACTACCAACTTTCTTCAAATTTCCCGTGCACCAACTCGTTTAATCTCAAATAACTCGCTTATTTGGTACACTTAATATAAACTTTTTTACATCAATGGAAAGCCCATGAAATGGGCTTTTTAATGGTATAAAAAAGTTCATGGGTTAGTGGTACGGTTTGGCCGCTAGAGGGCGTCAAAGTTGCAACTACCAACTTTCCTCAAATTTCCCGTGCACCAACTCGTTTAACCTCAAATAACTCGCTTATTTGGGACACTTTGTATAAACTTTTATACATCAATGGAAAGCCCATGAAATGGGCTTTCTAATGGTATAAAAAAGTTTATGGGTTAGTGGCACGGTTCGGCCGCTAGAGGGCGTCAAAGTTCGCTCCCACCTAAAACAGTGCAAAAAACACCAAATTTGGGCGTTTTTTTTGTGGTTCCTGGGGTGAGGTCGGGTTCCGGGCACCACCCTCACCTTCCCCACCATTTTTGCTTGAAAACCCCACGAAAACAACCGGGAAACTGGTCATACCATGCCACACCCAACCGCCTTGACCGCACCAACATTTCTCTTCCCCATTTCAGTCATTTTTCTGCCTGAAGGTCGGTTTTTGGTGCGAAACGCCGCACCCAGACGGTTTCTGCACCTTCTGAAGGTGGGTGAGGCCAAACGAGGCCGCGAGGCTGTCAAGAAACGGTGCTGAGGCCAAGGCTAGGCCTGAAACGGGGTCGTTTCACTTTGACGCCCTCTAGCGGCCAAACTAGGCAATCTAACCCCACTTTTTCTTACATGGTTGGAAAGCCCATTTCATGGGCTTTCCAACCATGTATAAAACTTTATACATAGCGTCCCAAATAAGCGAGTTATTTGAGTTTAAACGACTCAGTGCAATTTTTGAGGAAAAGTTGGTTGCAACTTTAACGCCCTCTAGCGGCCTAACAAACCAACCGATCAACCAAAGTAATCATATTTTTGGAAAGCCCTTGAGGTGCCCTATCAGGTTATTAAGTGACTTTTTGCCCTGACTGTACTAAAAACCGAGTTATACAGGGTGGAAGCAAAAAATAGCCAATTTTTTAGGCTTTTTTGCAAATATCTCTTTTTAGGGACCTTTCAGGGCAAAAGTGCCTTCTACAAATCTTGTAGGGAATTTAATTCCCTACAACTTTCCTTCTTTACGCTTTTTTGATATTTTCTCAAATAAACGAGTTACGGTTGGTTGAATTTGCTGGGGGTGTTTTAAAGCACTTTTTTGTGCTTTGACGCAGTTTTTTGACAATATCTCGCTTATTGTCAAATTTAGGGCAAAAGTTCTTAGACTTAAAAAGATGGAGAATTTAAAGGGCTTGAAATTTGTATTCTTGACATTTNGGNGCTGNCANAAGATTGGCANGGCCTGGTTTCCTTGNGACCATCTNACGACCCGCGNGNTCTTTCNCACNATGAGGGCNTATAAGTNGCGNANAAACAGATACCACCGCANTTCCAGAGGACNAANCACCTGAACNTAGGTTAGANGTCNGTNNTGNGATNAATCCAATNNCTAATCATAANNTNANATCNANNGTAAGACNCTACGTCGCTNCTTCNAAATATGGTTCTGNGNGACGTAGGCACNTTATATTAGACGTNGNGNTANCNGNTCATANNAGCATANGNGGTCGNCGTNCGTGCGGNNCAGTAGNGGTTGNGGTNGCANAACAGCNNTCGACANGTTGCCNNNGCGNCCC
>CM042803.1:5420101-5533573 GCA_018691245.2 Ips nitidus
GNTCCGNTACGGGAGCTAGATCTANCGATTTTTGNTCCTCGCGTTATAGNNTTACAGNGGCTCCNNNACTANGATGCTCNCCGNGCGAACNAGTCGCTTGNACGANANCGGACNATNCGCNNCAGTANCACCTANTCTGGGGGGTTGTCTAGGTTTTGGGCGTTTTACGCCCAAACTAAGCGATTTACGCCAAAATGTCAAGAATACAAATTTCAAGCCCTTTTAACCCTCTAACCACCCAACAAAAATTCCAACCCTCTAACTCGTCTCGTTTTGGAGATATTTGCAATTGAATTTTCAACGCCCTCTAGCGGCCAAACCGTGCAACCAACTAACATATTTTATGGTATTTTCTGAAAGCCCTTTTTCCGCTCTATCTTTCCTATTCCTGGGGCTTTTGCCCTAAATTGCCAAATAAGGGAGTTATTTAGGGTTAAAGGGACTGGGGCACTTTTGTCAAGAAATGGGTCATGGGGGTTGTCTGGGTTTTGGGCGTTTTACGCCCAAACTAAGCGATTTACGCCAAAATGTCAAGAATACAAATTTCAAGCCCTTTAAATTCCCCATCTTTTTAAGTCTAAGAACTTTTGCCCTAAATTTGACAATAAGCGAGATATTGTCAAAAAACTGCGTCAAAGCACAAAAAAGTGCTTTAAAACACCCCCAGCAAATTCAACCAACCGTAACTCGTTTATTTGAGAAAATATCAAAAAAGCGTAAAGAAGGAAAGTTGTAGGGAATTTAATTCCCTACAAGATTTGTAGAAGGCACTTTTGCCCTGAAAGGTCCCTAAAAAGAGATATTTGCAAAAAAGCCTAAAAAATTGGCTATTTTTCGCTTCCACCCTGTATAACTCGGTTTTTAGTACAGTCAGGGCAAAAAGTGACTCAATAAACCTGATAGGGCACCTCAAGAGCTTTCCAAAAATATGATTACTTCGGTTAATCGGTTGGTGTGTTAGGCCGCTAGAGGGCGTTAAAGTTGCGACCAACTTTTCCTGAAAATTGCACCGACTCGTTTAAACTCAAATAATTCGGTTATTTGGCCAAATATCAAAAAAGCGTAAAGAAGCAAAGTTGTAGAGAATTTAATTCTCTACAACATTCGTAGAAGGTACTTTTGCTCTAGAACCTTCCTGAAGGAAGATAGGGAGGAAAAACTGGGACGAAACGCAAAAAATTTCACTTTTCCAGCAAAAAAACACCCGAAAATCGGCAAATATTTTATTTTTCGCATTCTCCGAGTCACAATATATTATAATATCGTAATTCTAATACAAAAAAACGAAAAAATTCAAAAAAATCCACTTTTCTCCGTAAATATCTCAGAAAGCTTAATAATACGGTTTTTGAACCAAAAAAATGCAACACTCGCTTTTGTTTCAGCTGTCAAAACTGTCAAAACGCACCGACGTCACCCGAATGGGCGCCGAAAGTGCGCGAAACGGCCGCCAGGCGGCGCCGCTGTCACTTTTCTGTCATCTGTCAAAAAAAACGGCTATCGCCGCCATTTTGTGTGAATATCTCCGGAACCAAAAGAGAGAGAATTTTTTGAAAAAAACCACAAGAAAGGTCAATTTCATGGCTACCTGGAGTAAAAAAATGAAGGTCGTAAAGTCAAAATGGCGGATTTGACAGCCTGTCAAACGTCACGTTGCACAATCGGACACCGCCGCCATTTTGTTTTGATATCTCCGGAACTAGAAGAGGTAGAATTTTTTAAAAATACTACAAAAAAGGTCAAGGTCATGGCTACTTTGAGTAAAAAAATCAAGGTCGTAACTGTCAAACTGACAGATTGCCGCCATTTTGAATTTTTGACAGAACAACCAGATGTACAGGCGGCTAACGCCGCCATTTTGTGTGAATATCTCCGGAACCAAAAGAGGTAAATTTTTTTTAAAAAAACCACAAGAAACGTCAATTTCATGGCTACCTGGAGTAAAAAAATGAAGGTCGTAAAGTCAAAATGGCGGATGTGACAGCCTGTCAAACGTCACGTTGCCCAATCAGACACCGCCGCCATTTTGTGCGAATATCTCCGGAACTAGAAGAGGTAGAATTTTGAAAAAAATACCAAAAAAAAGCCCAAAATCGTGGCTACCTTGCCGAAAAAAAATCAACGCGATAACGGGAAAAATGACAGCGCGACGCCATTTTGAAAGTTTCCGGTACCGTACGTCACTGGCCATTGTACAGGGTGTGTAAATAAAGTAATACTGGTTTTTTTTTTTTTTTTTTCGACTCTCCCCGGTATATAATCTATGAAATAATCAAATATACTTCTATTTAGTTACATATTTACATAATTTACACGGTTTTGATTGATTTTACCGGTTTTTTTTCGTTTTTTTTTTTTTTGCAATTTTAAATCGACTAAACGCTACGCATAACCTCTAAATTTCAATTTTTTACGTTCTAATCAATAATAATCAATAATATATTAATTTAATCGCATAAATTAGCCGCTATGTACAGTGGGAACGATATTTTCGGCGATTTGCGCGGAAATTTCGGCGAAAAAGTGACGTTTCTCGAACTGGGTGACAGGTACGTCAAAACGGACAGCGGAAATGGAATCCTCGACCCCGAATTAGTCGAAAACGAGCCCTCACTCGGGTTTTTAGCGTCGTTTTCTGATTGGCCGTAGGGGGTGACCCCTACGGCCATTACTTAAGTTTTAAGGATTTAATCGATCAAAAGGTGGTTTTTTACTAATTTGGGGATGGGGAATTCAGTGGTGATTTTAGTTTTTTTCTAGCTCCCACCAAAGTCGGTTTTAAGTTAAGTTTCTCGGCCGGGGTTGGAGATATCAGAAAACTGAAAGCGGGAATGGATTCCCCGACCCCGAATTAGTCGAAAACGAGCCCTCACTCGGGTTTTTAGCGTCGTTTTCTGATTGGCCGTAGGGGGTGACCCCTACGGCCATTACTTAAGTTTTAAGGATTTAATCGATCAAAGGGTGGTTTTTTACTAATTTGGGGATGGGGAATTCAGTGGTGATTTTAGTTTTTTTCTAGCTCCCACCAAAGTCGGTTTTAAGTTAAGTTTCTCGGCCGGGGTTGGAGATATCAGGAAACTAATAACGGGAATGGATTCCTTGACCCCGAATTAGTCGAAAACGAGCCCTCACTCGGGTTTTTAGCGTCGTATTCTGATTGGCCGTAGAGGGTGACCCCTACGGCCATTACTTAAGTTTTAAGGATTTAATCGATCAAAGGGTGGTTTTTTACTAATTTGGGGATGGGGAATTCAGTGGTGATTTTAGTTTTCTTCTAGCTCCCACCAAAGTCGGTTTTAAGTTAAGTTTCTCGGCCGGGGTTGGAGATATCAGAAAACCGAAAGCGGGAATGGATTCCCCGACCCCAAATTAGTCGAAAACGAGCCCTCACTCGGGTTTTTACCTTCATTTTCTAATTGGCCGTAGGGGGTGACCCCTACGGCCAATCCCTAAGTTTTAAGGAGTTAATCGATCAAAGGGTGGTTTTTTACTAATTTGGGGATGGGGAATTCAGTGGTGATTTTAGTTTTTTTGTAGCTCCCACCAAAGTCGGTTTTAAGTTAAGTTTCTCGGCCGGGGTTGGAGATATCAGAAAACTGAAAGCGGGAATGGATTCCCCGACCCCGAATTAGTCGAAAACGAGCCCTCACTCGGGTTTTTAGCGTCATTTTCCTATTGGCCGTAGGGGGTGACCCCTACGGCCAATTTGCGGCAAACCCCTTAGTTTTAAGGAATGAATCGATCAAAGGGTGGTTTTTTACTAATTTGGGGATGGGGAATTCAGTGGTGATTTTAGTTTTTTTGTAGCTCCCACCAAAGTCGGTTTTAAGTTAAGTTTCTCGGCCGGGGTTGGAGATATCAGAAAACTGAAAGCGGGAATGGATTCCCCGACCCCAAATTAGTCGAAAACGAGCCCTCACTCGGGTTTTTAGCGTCATTTTCTGATTGGCCGTAGGGGGTGACCCCTACGGCCATTACTTAAGTTTTAAGGATTTAATCGATCAAAGGGTGGTTTTTTACTAATTTGGGGATGGGGAATTCAGTGGTGATTTTAGTTTTCTTCTAGCTCCCACCAAAGTCGGTTTTAACTTAAGTTTCTCGGCCGGGGCTGGAGATATCAGAAAACTGAAAGCGGAAATGGATTCCCCGTCCCCGAATTAGTCGAAAACGAGCCCTCACTCGGGTTTTTACCTTTATTTTCTGATTGGCCGTAGGGGGTGACCCCTACGGCCAATTTGCGGCAAACGCCTTAGTTTTAAAGAGTGAATCAATCAAAGGGTGGTTTTTTACTAATTTGGGGATGGGGAATTCAGTGGTGATTTTAGTTTTTTTCTAGCTCCCACCAAAGTCGGTTTTAACTTAAGTTTCTCGGCCGGGGTTGAAGATAACAGAAAGCGAAAACGGGAATGGATTCCCCGACCCCAAATTAGTCGAAAACGAGCCCTCACTCGGGTTTTTAGCGTCGTTTTCTGATTGGCCGTAGGGGGTGACCCCTACGGCCATTCCTTAAGTTTTAAGGATTTAATCGATCAAAGGGTGGTTTTTTACTAATTTGGGGATGGGGAATTCAGTGGTGATTTTAGTTTTATTCTAGCTCCCACCAAAGTCGGTTTTTAAGTTAAGTTTCTCAGCCGGGGTTGGAGATATCAGGAAACTGAAAGCGGGGATGAATTCCCCGACCCCAAATTAGTCGAAAACGAGCCCTCACTCGGGTTTTTAGCGTCATTTTCTAATTGGCCGTAGGGGGTGACCCCTACGGCCATTCCTTAAGTTTTAAGGATTTAATCGATCAAAGGGTGGTTTTTTACTAATTTGGGGATGGGGAATTCAGTGGTGATTTTAGTTTTCTTCTAGCTCCCACCAAAGTCGGTTTTAGGTTAAGTTTCTCGGCCGGGGTTGGAGATATCAGAAAACTGAAAGCGGGAATGGATTCCCCGACCCCAAATTAGTCGAAAACGAGCCCTCACTCGGGTTTTTAGCGTAATTTTCTAATTGGCCGTAGGGGGTGACCCCTACGGCCATTCGCTTACTTTAACGTAGAAGGCCGTGCAAGGGGTGGTTTTATACTAATTCGGGGATGGGGAATTCAACGGTAATATTCATTTTCGGATCCCACATCGCCGAAACGGTCCAGAGTCAACTTTCTCGAACTGGGTGACAGTTAGAGAAAAACCGATTTCAAAAATGGATTCCCCGTCCCCGAAACAGTCGAAAACGAGTACAAACACGACCCCTCTATCTCGATCCGAAATGGGCGAAAAACGCGGTTTAGTCGAAAATATCTCGCATTCACTCACTTAATAATACCGAAACAGGTAAACGCTTTATACAAAAATTAAAAATTAATTACTTAGGGTTGCCCCGCCCCCCGTAAGGGGGGCGGGGGGTGTTGGAGGGGTGTTTCCCCCCCCCCTCCACGGCTATGTACAACACACACACGCATATATATATCACACATTGTTTTGCTGATGAGGAACTTGTTTTTTGTTTTACTCGAATAAGGCGAGAATGTCGTCGTTGGCGGGGGCGCCGTTGGGCGGCGCCCCACTGCTCCCGCTGCTGGGCGGCGTGCTCAAATCGGGCGGATCGAGGTACGACAGCAATTCCATCGGATCGACCACCGTGTCGGGGAGCAGCTGTCAAAAAAATGTCAAAAAAATGTCAAAAAAATGTTTTTTTTTTTTTTTTTTTTGACAGAACTGTCAAAAATTGACTTGTCACTCACGTTGAGGGCTTCTTGGCCGGCGCCTTCGCCGGCGATGACGGCCGCCGGATCGAAATTGAGATCGCCGGGCAGGTCGGGCACTTTGTCGGCGCCGTCGCAGTTGGCCGTGGGCGCGCCGCCCGTCACGTGATCGCTCATAGAGGGCGACACGCTCGGCGGACCGGTGGTGCCCCCGCTCGGCGTGTGCGGCGTGTGCGGCGTCTGCGGAGTGTGCGGCATCTGTCAAAAAAATGTCAAAAAAAAATGACGTTTGACGCACATTTTTTGACAGTTGACAGTTTACCTGTTCGTTCAGGGACTTTTCGATGGCGTTCAACGGATCGAGCGTGTTGACGGTGTCGGTGAGGTGGGAGAGGGGTCCCCCGCCGCCCAGATAGTCGCCGGCGCCCCCTAGCGGCCCCATGCCGCCCCCATCCACCGAACCACCTAAAACTGCCAGAAAAACTTTAACCCCCCGTAACTCGCTTATTTAGCGCATTTCGCGGTGGTTCAAAGTGGCGTTTTAAAGGAAATTTTCCGCTCTACAAAAATGCTCTCTACGACTTTTTCCCTGCGGGGCTCCCCAAGGGAGATATTTAAAGAAAACTGTTTGGGGTCATGTGACCCCTAAACATTTAACCCCCCCTAACTCGCTTATTAAGCGGAATTTCGAGGTGGTTCAAAAACAGTTTTGTAGCAAATTTTACGGTCTATAAAAAGTGTTTAGGGAGGTTTTGCCCTACGGGGTCACCCTGTCAAGTTATCCGCCCTGAATCGGTCATTTTGACAGTTAGGGTTAATTTGACAGCACTAGTGGATTCCCCGTCCCCGATTTAGTCGAAAACGAGTATAATCTTTGGGGGTCCAAAAGGACCCCCAAGGGAGATATTTACGGAAAACTGTTGGGGGTCATGTGACCCCTAAACTTGTAACCCCCGTAACTCGCTTATAAAAAGAGATATCGGGGTGGTTCAAAAAGCATTTTGTAGAGAATTTCCCGCTCTACAAATTACATTCTGTGCACTTTTGCCCTACGGGGTCACCCTGTCAAGTTATCAGTTCTACCTCGGTCATTTTGACAGTTAGGGTTAATTTGACAACACCAGTCGATTCCTCGTCCCCGATTTAGTCGAAAACGAGTACAAACTTCGGGACACTAAATTCACTCTAAAGGAAGATATTTAAAGAAGATTGTTTGGGGTCATGTGACCCCAAAACCTTTAACCCCCCGTAACTCGCTTATTAAATAAGATATCGGGGTGGTTCAAAAACTATTTTGTAGAGAATTTCACGCTCTACAAATTACATTCTGTGCACTTTTGCCCTACGGGGTCACCTTGAGAAGTTATCAGTCCTAACTCGGTTATTTTGACAGTTAGGGTTAATTTGACAGCACCTGTGGATTCCCAGTCCCCAAATTAGTCGAAAACGAGTATAATCTTTGGGGGTCCAAAAGGACCCCCAAGGGAGATATTTACGGAAAACTGTTTGGGGTCATGTGACCCCTAAACTTTTAACCTCCAGTAACTCGCTTATGAAAAGGGATATCGGGGTGGTTCAAAAAGCATTTTGTAGAGAATTTCACGCTCTACAAATTACATTCTGTACACTTTTGCCCTACGGGGTCACCCTGTCAAGTTATCAGTCCTAACTCGGTCACTTTGACAGTTAGCATTAATTTGACAGCACCAGTGGATTTCCAGTCCCCGAGTTAGTCGAAAACGAGAATAATCTTTGGGGGTCCAAAAGGACCCCCAAGGGAGATATTTACGGAAAACTGTTTGGGGTCATGTGACCCTAAAACTTCAATCCCCCCTAACTCGCTTATTTAAAGGAATTTTGGGATGGTTCAAAAACCAGTTTGTAGCAAATTTCACGCTCTACAAATTACATTCTAATGACTTTTGCCCTACGGGGTCACCTTGAAAAGTTATCAGGTCTAAATCGGTCATTTTGACAGTTAGGGTTAATTTGACAGCACCAGTGGATTCCCCGTCCCCGATTTAGTCGAAAACGAGTATAATCTTTGGGGGTCCAAAAGGACCCCCAAGGGAGATATTTACGGAAAACTGTTTGGGGTCATGTGACCCTAAAACTTCAATCCCCCCTAACTCGCTTATTTAAAGGAATTTTGGGATGGTTCAAAAACCAGTTTGTAGCAAATTTCACGCTCTACAAATTACATTCTAATGACTTTTGCCCTACGGGGTCACCTTGAAAAGTTATCAGTCCTAAATCGGTCATTTTGACAGTTAGGGTTAATTTGACAGCACCAGTGGATTCCCAGTCCCCAATTTAGTCGAAAACGAGTATAATCTTTGGGGGTCCAAAAGGACCCCCAAGGGAGATATTTACGAAAAACTGTTTGGGGTCATGTGACCCCAAAACCTTTAACCCCCCGTAACTCGCTTATGAAAAGAGATATCGGGGTGGTTCAAAAACCATTTTGTAGAGAATTTCACGCTCTACAAATTACATTCTATGCACTTTTGCCCTACGGGGTCACCCTGTAAAGTTACCACTCCTAACTCGGCCATTTCAAAAGTTAGCCCAAATCCGACTCGACCAGTCGATTGCCCGTACCCAAGTTACTCGAAAAGGAGTACCATAAAGGGGGGTCTAACCTATCAAATAACCGAGTTATGTCACTTTGAAACTTACCGCGCGCCGCCCCACCAATCATAGAGCCGCTAGCGATCGTATTCATGTCGGGCGGCAAGTACGGCGACATGGCCTGACCGATATCCCAATTATTCATCGTGGGCAAGGTCATACTGCCCGGCGACACCGGTTTGTTCAGACGTTTCGAACAGGAATCGCCGCCATCATCCTCCAACTGTGTTTGAAAAAAAATTTGCAAAATTTTTTTTTTTTTTTTTTTTTTTAAAACTCACTTTAATGCCATTACGGGCCGGTTTCCAATTGGCCTGGCTGTCAATTGTCACCTCCTCCACGTCATTGGCTGTCAAACTGTTGAGGATGCCCCACATGTACTGGTCCACCTCCAGACCCTCCAATTGAGCCGGTTTGCTGTTTGGTAGGAAAAAATTTGTAACTCAAAAACTAGCTGGCCGATTTCCGTCAAATTTCTGTCAGTTAGCTGTCAAAGTGTTGGCAACCGTCAAAAAAAATTTTGGTGACGACAGTTGACTGACAGCTGCGCAGTGAACAAAAGTGTCTTCGAGTGACACTTTTTTGTTGTTTTGACAGTTATTTCAAAATGGCGGCCTTGGACGCCATTTTGCTAGTCGTTTCCTGAATCTACGCGAAATTCCCTTTAAAACGAGGTGCATAATAGTTTTTTGTCAAAAAATTCAAAATGGCCGGGCGGAAAGTGTCTTTGCAGCACTAAAACGCAACTTTCTTGCTTTTCAAGCTAGAGCGTTCATCTTACCGTCATTTTATGTTAAAATTTCCCGGAAAACACTCTGGTGCAGTCGGTTTTGCGATATCTCGCAAACTAAGCGAGTTGCGGTAAAAATTTGAGGGTAAACTTACTTGCAGACGGGACATCGCCAGGAGCCGCGCTCGCAGTGCAGCTGCAGGTAACTTTCCAGGTCGAAACACTGAATGTGTTTACACTCGTGGCCTCGGGCCGGCAACGTGATGCGTTTGAACGTGATCGGACACTTGAGCGACACCTGGAACAAGTTGGAACGGTGTAAACGGCGTTCAAATGAAATTTAGCGTCCGCGAACGGCAAAAACGCCATAAGTCACGTTCTAAACGTCCGATTTGAGTGATTCTTGCGTGAGCTGGTAGCTTAGACTGTACTCAATCCACAGTAAAAAAATCAACACCATCAGACTTAATCCAGGGGCGTAGCAGCCCCAGAAACCCAAGAAAACAGCAAAAACGTGAAATTCAGTGTCCGCGAACGGCAAAAACGCCATAACTCACATTCTAAACGTCCGATTTGAGTGATTCTTGCGTCAGCTGGTAGTTTAGACTGTACTCAATCCACAGTAAAAAAATCAACACATCAGACTTAATCCAGGGGCGTAGCAGCCCTAGAAACCCAAGAAAACAGCAAAAACGTGAAATTCAGTGTCCGCGAACGGCAAAAACGCCATAACTCACATTCTAAACGTCCGATTTGTGTGATTTTTGCGCCGAGATGGTAGCTTAGACTGTACTTAATCCACAGTAAAAAAATCAACACCATCAGACTTAATCCAGGGGCGTAGCAGGCCCCAGAAACCCAAGAAAACAGCAAAAACGTGAAATTCAGTGTCCGCGAACGGCAAAAACGCCATAACTCACATTCTAAACGTCCGATTTGAGTGATTCTTGCGTCAGCTGGTAGATTAGACTGTACTCAATCCACAGTAAAAAAATCAACACCATCAGACTTAATCCAGGGGCGTAGCAGCCCTAGAAACCCAGGAAACAGCAAAAACGTGAAATTTAGTGTCCGCGAACGGCAAAAACGCCATAACTCACATTCTAAACGTCCGATTTGAGTGATTCTTGCGTCAGCTGGTAGCTTAGACTGTACTCAATCCACAGTAAAAAAATCAACACCATCAGACTTAATCCAGGGGCGTAGCAGCCCTAGAAACCCAAGAAAACAGTAAAAACGTGAAATTTAGTGTCCGCGAACGGCAAAAACGCCATAACTCACATTCTAAACGTCCGATTTGAGTGATTTTTGCGTCAGATGGTAGCTTAGACTGTACTCAATCCACAGTAAAAAAATCAACACCATCAGACTTAATCCAGGGGCGTAGCAGGCTCAGAAACCCAAGAAAACAGCAAAAACGTGAAATTCAGTGTCCGCGAACGGCAAAAACGCCATAACTCACATTCTAAACGTCCGATTTGAGTGATTCTTGCGTCAGATGGTAGCTTAGACTGTACTTAATCCACAGTAAAAAAATCAACACAATCAAGACTTAATCCAGGGGCGTAGCAGCCCCAGAAACCCAAGAAAACAGTAAAAACGTGAAATTCAGTGTCCGCGAACGGCAAAAACGCCATAACTCACATTCTAAACGTCCGATTTGTGTGATTTTTGCGTGAGATGGTAGCTTAGACTGTACTCAATCCACAGTAAAAAAATCAACCCATCAGAGTTAATCCAGGGGCGTAGCAGCCCTAGAAACCCAAGAAAACAGCAAAAACGTGAAATTCAGTGTCCGCGAACGGCAAAAACGCCATAACTCACATTCTAAACGTCCGATTTGAGTGATTCTTGCGTGAGCTGGTAGCTTAGACTGTACTCACCACCAACACAATCAAACTTAATCCAGGGGCGAAAAGAAACCCAAGAAAACAGCAAAAACGTGAAATTCAGTGTCCGCGAACGGCAAAAACGCCATAACTCCATTCTAAACGTCCGATTTGTGTGATTTTTGCGTGAAAGCGGCTTAGACTGTACTTGCGTCAATCCACAGTAAAAAAATCAACACAATCAGACTTAATCCAGGGGCGTAGCAGCCCTAGAAACCCAAGAAAACAGCAAAAACGTGAAATTCAGTGTCCGCGAACGGCAAAAACGCCATAACTCACATTCTAAACGTCCGATTTAAGTGATTCTTGCGTGAGCTGGTAGATTAGACTGTGCTCAATCCACAGTAAAAAAATCAACACAATCAAACTTAATCCAGGGGCGTAGCAGCCCCAGAAACCCAGGAAAACAGCAAAAACGTGAAATTCAGTGTCCGCGAACGGCAAAAACGTCATAACTCACATTCTAAACGTCCGATTTGAGTGATTTTTGCGCGAGCTGGTAGCTTAGACTGTACTTAATCCACAGTAAAAAAATCAACACAATCAAGCTTAATCCAGGGGCGTAGCAGCCCTAGAAACCCAAGAAAACAGCAAAAACGTGAAATTCAGTGTCCGCGAACGGCAAAAACGCCATAACTCACATTCTAAACGTCCGATTTGAGTGATTTTTGCGCGAGCTGGTAGCTTAGACTGTACTCAATCCACAGTAAAAAAATCAACACAATCAAGCTTAATCCAGGGGCGTAGCAGCCCCAGAAACCCAGGAAAACAGCAAAAACGTGAAATTCAGTGTCCGCGAACGGCAAAAACGCCATAACTCACATTCTAAACGTCCGATTTGAGTGATTTTTGCGTGAGCTGGTAGCTTAGACTGTACTCAATCCACAGTAAAAAAATCAACACCATCAGACTTAATCCAGGGACGTAGCAGCCCCAGAAACCCAGGAAAACAGCAAAAACGTGAAATTCAGTGTCCGCGAACGGCAAAAACGCCATAACTCACATTCTAAACGTCCGATTTGAGTGATTCTTGCGTGAGCCGGTAGCTTAGACTGTACTTAATCCACAGTGAAAAAATCACCACCATCAGACGTAATCCAGAGGCGTAGCAGGCTCAGAAACCCAGAAAAACAGCAAAAACGTGAAATTCAGTGTCCGCGAACGGCAAAAACGCCATAACTCACATTCTAAACGTCCGATTTGAGTGATTCTTGCGTGAGCTGGTAGATTAGACTGTACTCAATCCACAGTAAAAAAATCAACACAATCAAACTTAATCCAGGGGCGTAGCAGCCCCAGAAACCCAAGAAAACAGCAAAAACGTGAAATTCAGTGTCCGCGAACGGCAAAAACGCCATAACTCACATTCTAAACGTCCGATTTGTGTGATTCTTGCGCGAGCTAGTAGTTTAGACTGTACTTAACTCACAGTAAAAAAATCACCACCATCAGACTTAATCCAGGGGCGTAGCAGCCCTAAAACCCAGAAAAACGTGAAATTTACTGTCCGCGAACGGCAAAAACGCCATAACTCACATTCTAAACGTCCGATTTGGAAGATTTTTGCGCAGAAGCGCTAGCCCAAGGCCCAGGCTACTTACAAAAAAAAATTCATCAACCCCCCGGAAAAACTCGGGGGGTGAGGGGGGAAAATGTCGGACGGCGCCCAGAAGCTCCAAACCACCCTCGCTGGCAAAGCGCCCATTTGAAAAATCACAACTCAAAAAGTTGAAGCTTTTTGAGGGTGGTTTTTTTGCGAAATTGTAGCTTGGGGTGGGGGCTATTTACACAAAAATTGCCAACCCTCTCAGTGGAGAGATAGGGGGGTGCGGCAGCTTCAACCAACCCCGTTACTTGTAGAGTCAAGTTCTGGTTTTCAACACCAGGAAGTTTGAAAATTTATATCTCCCCACCCCGAAGGGGTGGGGGGTTGAAATTTGGGGTGGGGGTGGCCACACCCCCAGGCCACCCCCAGAAAAAAAAACATGGGACAGTGGCGTGCGGTACCCCAAAAAAAAATTATAATCAATTTTCCGGGCAGGACAGTGGCGTGCGGTAGCTTCAACCAACCTTGTTACTACTCGAGCTAAATTCTTGTTACTTGCACCAAGGGGTTTGAAAATTTATATCTCCCCACCCCGAAGGGGTGGGGGGTTGAAATTTGGGGTGGGGGTGGCCACACCCCAGGGCCACCCCCAAAAAAAAAATCTTCAATTTCCCTTGCAGGACAGTGGGGTAGGGGGGTGGAGAGTGGAGGGGTCACCCTCCTACCCCTCAAGTAACTTTAACCCTCAATATCTCCGAAACGGTTTGAGGTAGGGGGTGGAAATTTGGGGTGGGGGTGGGCGGTGGCAAGGGGGTGGGAACGAGGGTAACCCACCTTGAGTCCGGTTTGTTCGACGGCGTCGCGGTCGTTCGAACCCGAACTGCTAAAGTTCCTCTTGATCTTGGAGATGCAGTGCTCGGCCATCAGGAGGCGCTTGCGCAGCAGCCCCTGGAGGACGGAGCGCACGCTCGGTCGGTGCACCAGCTGCAGCACGAACAGGTGAGACTGAAAAAAAAAAAAAAAAAAAAAAAAAAAAAAAAAAAAAAAAAAAAAAAAAAAAAAAAAAAAACTTACGCAACAACAAGCGGCAACGGTGATTTGAATGGTGTTTCTGCCCGGTTGACAGACGTCTTTGAGGTACAACGGTTTGTGGGAGGTTTTGTTCTCGCCCCGATCGATCACCAGGGGGGTGGCGTTGACGGAAACCTGAAATTTTCCAAAAAATTTTGTCCACCCTGTAACTCGGTTATTTGTCAAAATTTCGGAACGGTTCCAACGCAGTTTGGTGGGGAATCAAAAGCTCTTGAAGAAAGCTTCTTGCAAGTTTTTCGCTAAAACTCACCCCAAGGGAGTTATTCGCGGAAAACGGTTTGGGGTCACGTGACCCCAAAACTTCAATCCCCCCTAACTCGCTTATTACTAGGAATTTTGGGATGGTTCAAAAACCAGTTTGTAGCAAATTTCACGCTCTACAAATTACATTCTAATGACTTTTGCCCTACGGGGTCACCTTGAAAAGTTATCAGGTCTAAATCGGTCATTTTGACAGTTAGGGTTAATTTGACAGCACCAGTGGATTCCCCATCCCCAAATTAGTCGGAAACGAGTATAATCTTTGGGGGTCCAAAGGGACCCCCAAAGGAGATATTTATGAAAAACTGTTTGGGGTCATGTGACCCCAAAATTTCAACCCTCAATAACTCGCTTATTTAAAGGAATTTCGCGGTGCTTCAAAAACCAGTTTGTAGCAAATTTCACGCTCTACAAATTACATTCTAATGACTTTTGCCCTTCGGGGTCACCTTGAAAAGTTATCACGACTAAATCGGTCATTTTGACAGCTGGGCTTAATTTGACAACACCAGTCGATTTCCCGTCCCCAAATTAGTCGGAAACGACTATAATATTGGGGGGTCCAAAGGGACCCCCCAGGGAGATATTTACGGAAAACCGTTTGGGGTCATGTGACCCCAAAACTTCAACCCCCCTAACTCGCTTATTTAGAGGAGTTTCTGGATGGTTCAAAAACCAGTTTGTAGCAAATTTCACGCTCTACAAATTACATTCTAATGACTTTTGCCCTACGGGGTCACCTTGTAAAGTTATCAGGTCTAAATTGGTCATTTTGACAGTTGGGTTAATTTGACAGCACCAGTGGATTCCCCGTCCCCAAATTAGTCGGAAACGAGTATAATCTTTGGGGGTCCAAAGGGACCCCCAAAGGAGATATTTACGGAAAACTGTTTGGGGTCATGTGACCCCAAAACTTCAACCTCCCATAACTCGCTTATTACTAGGAATTTCGGGATGGTTCAAAAACCAGTTTGTAGCAAATTTCACGCTCTACAAATTACATTCTAATGACTTTTGCCCTACGGGGTCACCTTGTAAAGTTATCACGTCTAAATTGGTCATTTTGACAGTTGGCGTTAATTTGACAGTACCAGTGGATTCCCCGTCCCCAAATTAGTCGGAAACGAGTACAAACTTCGGTGGTTTCAATTAACCGTCAGGCGAGTTATTTACAGAAAACTAAATGAAGTCACAGTGACTCCACCAAATTTAATTCCCTGTAACTCGCTTATTTAAAGGAATTTCGCGGTGGTTCAAAAACCAGTTTGTAGCAAATTTCACGCTCTACAAATTACATTCTAACGACTTTTGCCCTACGGGGTCACCTTGAAAAGTTATCAGGTCTAAATCGGCCATTTTGACAGTTAGGGTTAATTTGACAGCACCAGTGGATTCCCCGTCCCCAAATTAGTCGGAAACGACTATAATATTGGGGGGTCCAAAGGGACCCCCCAGGAAGATATTTACGGAAAACTGTTTGGGATCATGTGACCCCAAAACTTCAACCCTCAATAACTCGCTTATTTAAAGTAATTTCGGGATGGTTCAAAAACCAGCTTGTAGCAAATTTCCCGCTCTACAAATTACATTCTAACGACTTTTGCCCTACGGGGTCACCTTGAAAAGTTGTCAGGTCTAAATCGGTTATTTATGACAGTTGGCATTAATTTGACAGCACCAGTGGATTCTCCGTCCCCAAATTAGTCGGAAACGAGTATAATCTTTGGGGGTCCAAAAGGACCCCCAAAGAAGATATTTACGTAAAACTGTTTGGGGTCATGTGACCCCAAAATTTCAACCTCCCATAACTCGCTTATTTAAAGGAATTTCAGGATGGTTCAAAAACCGTTTTGTAGATAATTTTACGCTCTACAAATTACATTCTAATGACTTTTGCCCTACGGGGTCACCTTGAAAAGTTATCAGGTCTAAATCGGTCATTTTGACAGTTGGCGTTAATTTGACAGCACCAGTGGATTCCCCGTCCCCAAATTAGTCGGAAACGACTATAATATTGGGGGGTCCAAAGGGACCCCCCAGGGAGATATTTACGGAAAACTGTTTGGGGTCATGTGACCCCAAAACTTCAACCCCCCATAACTCGCTTATTTACAGGAATTTCGCAGTGATTCAAAAACCAGTTTGTAGCAAATTTCCCGCTCTACAAATTAGATTCTAACGACTTTTGCCCTACGGGGTCACCTTGAAAAGTTGTCAGGTCTAAATCGGTCATTATGACAGTTAGGGTTAATTTGACAGCACCAGTGGATTCCCCGTCCCCAAATTAGTCGAAAACGAGTATAATCTTTGGGGGTCCAAAGGGACCCCCAAGGAGATATTTACGGAAAACTGTTTGGGGTCATGTGACCCTAAAACTTCAATCCCCCCTAACTCGCTTATAAAAAGGAATTTCGGGATGGTTCAAAAACTAGTTTGTAGCAAATTTCACGCTCTACAAATTACATTCTAATGACTTTTGCCCTACGGGGTCACCTTGAAAAGTTATCAGGTCTAAATCGGTCATTTTGACAGTTGGGGTTAATTTGACAGCACCAGTGGATTCCCCGTCCCCAAATTAGTCGGAAACGAGTATAAACTTTGGTGGTCTCAATTAACCGTCAGGCGAGTTATTTAAAGAAAACTAAATGAAGTCACAGTGACTCCACCAAATTTAATTCACTCTAACTCGCTTATAAAAAGGAATTTCGGGATGGTTCAAAAACCAGTTTGTAGCAAATTTTACGCTCTACAAATTACATTCTAATGACTTTTGCCCTACGGGGTCACCTTGTAAAGTTATCAGGTCTAAATAGGTCATTTTGACAGTTGGGGTTAATTTGACAGCACCAGTGGATTCCCCGTCCCCAAATTAGTCGGAAACGAGTACAAACTTCGGGGGTTTCAATTAACCGTCAGGCGAGTTATTTAAAGAAAACTAAATGAAGTCACAGTGACTCCACCAAATGTAATTCGCTGTAACTCGCTTATTTAAAGGAATTTCGCGGTGGTTCAAAAACCAGTTTGTAGCAAATTTTACGCTCTACAAATTACATTCTAATGACTTTTGCCCTACGGGGTCACCTTGTAAAGTTATCAGGTCTAAATCGGTCATTTTGACAGTTGGCGTTAATTTGACAGCACCAGTGGATTCCCCGTCCCCAAATTACTCGGAAACGAGTATAATATTGGGGGGTCCAAAGGGACCCCCAAGGGAGATATTTACGGAAAACTGTTTGGGGTCATGTGACCCCAAAACTTCAACCCTCAATAACTCGCTTATTTAAAGGAATTTCGGGATGGTTCAAAAACCAGTTTGTAGCAAATTTCACGCTCTACAAATTACATTCTAACGACTTTTGCCCTACGGGGTCACCTTGAAAAGTTATCAGGTCTAAATCGGTTATTTTGACAGTTGGGGTTAATTTGACAGCACCAGTGGATTCCCCGTCCCCAAATTAGTCGGAAACGAGTACAAACTTCGGTGGTTTCAATTAACCGTCAGGCGAGTTATTTAAAGAAAACTAAATGAAGTCACAGTGACTCCACCAAATTTAATTCCCTCTAACTCGCTTATTTAAAGGAATTTCGGGATGGTTCAAAAACCAGTTTGTAGCAAATTTCACGCTCTACAAATTACATTCTAATGACTTTTGCCCTACGGGGTCACCTTGAAAAGTTATCAGGTCTAAATCGGTCATTTTGACAGTTGGCGTTAATTTGACAGCACCAGTGGATTCCCCGTCCCCAAATTAGTCGGAAACGAGTATAATATTGGGGGGTCCAAAGGGACCCCCCAGGAAAATATTTACGGAAAACTGTTTGGGGTCATGTGACCCCAAAACTTCAACCCCCCCTAACTCGCTTATTTAAAGGAATTTCGGGATGGTTCAAAAACCAGTTTGTAGCAAATTTCACGCTCTACAAATTACATTCTAATGACTTTTGCCCTTCGGGTCACCTTGAAAAGTTATCACGTCTAAATCGGTCATTTTGACAGTTGGCGTTAATTTGACAGCACCAGTGGATTTCCCGTCCCCAAATTAGTCGGAAACGACTATAATATTTGGGGGTCCAAAGGGACCCCCCAGGGAGATATTTACGGAAAACTGTTTGGGGTCATGTGACCCCAAAACTTCAACCCCCCTAACTCGCTTATTAAAGGAATTTCGGGATGGTTCAAAAACCAGTTTGTAGCAAATTTCCCGCTCTACAAATTACATTCTAATGACTTTTGCCCTACGGGGTCACCTTGAAAAGTTATCAGGTCTAAATCTGTGTGTGTGACCCCAAAACTTTAACCTCCCATAACTCGCTTATTTAGAGGAATTTCGGGATGGTTTAAAAACCAGTTTGTAGCAAATTTCACGCTCTACAAATTACATTCTAATGACTTTTGCCCTACGGGGTCACCTTGAAAAGTTGTCAGGTCTAAATCGGTTATTATGACAGTTGACCTTAATTTGACAGCACCAGTGGATTCCCCGTCCCCAAATTAGTCGGAAACGAGTATAATATTGGGGGGTCCAAAGGGACCCCCAAAGGAGATATTTACGGAAAACTGTTTGGGGTCATGTGACCCCAAAACTTCAACCCCCCCTAACTCGCTTATTTAGAGGAATTTCGGGATGGTTCAAAAACCAGTTTGTAGCAAATTTCACGCTCTACAAATTACATTCTAACGACTTTTGCCCTACGGGGTCACCTTGAAAAGTTATCACGTCTAAATCGGTCATTTTGACAGTTGGCGTTAATTTGACAGCACCAGTGGATTTCCCGTCCCCAAATTAGTCGGAAACGAGTATAATCTTTGGGGGTCCAAAAGGACCCCCAAGGGAGATATTTACGGAAAACTGTTTGGGGTCATGTGACCCCAAAATTTCAACCCCCCCTAACTCGCTTATTACTAGGAATTTTGGGATGTTTCAAAAACCAGTTTGTAGCAAATTTCACGCTCTACAAATTACATTCTAATGACTTTTGCCCTACGGGGTCACCTTGTAAAGTTATCAGGTCTAAATCGGTCATTATGACAGTTGGGGTTAATTTGACAGCACCAGTCGATTCCCCGTCCCCAAATTAGTCGGAAACGACTATAATATTTGGTGGGGCCAAAGGAACCCCCAGGAAAATATTTACGGAAAACTGTTTGGGGTCATGTGACCCCAAAACTTCAACCCCCCCTAACTCGCTTATTTAAAGGAATTTCGGGATGGTTCAAAAACCAGTTTGTAGCAAATTTCCCGCTCTACAAATTACATTCTAATGACTTTTGCCCTACGGGGTCACCTTGAAAAGTTATCAGGTCTAAATCGGTCATTTTGACAGTTGGCGTTAATTTGACAGCACCAGTGGATTCCCCGTCCCCAAATTAGTCGGAAACGACTATAATATTGGGGGGTCCAAAGGGACCCCCCAGGGAGATATTTACGGAAAACTGTTTGGGGTCATGTGACCCCAAAACTTCAACCCCCCTAACTCGCTTATTTAAAGGAATTTCGGGATGGTTCAAAAACCAGTTTGTAGCAAATTTCACGCTCTACAAATTACATTCTAATGACTTTTGCCCTACGGGGTCACCTTGTAAAGTTATCAGGTCTAAATCGGTCATTATGACAGTTGGGGTTAATTTGACAGCACCAGTCGATTCCCCGTCCCCAAATTAGTCGGAAACGACTATAATATTGGGGGGTCCAAAGGGACCCCCCAGGGAGATATTTACGGAAAACTGTTTGGGGTCATGTGACCCCAAAACTTCAACCCCCCCTAACTCGCTTATTTAAAGGAATTTCGGGATGGTTCAAAAACCAGTTTGTAGCAAATTTCACGCTCTACAAATTACATTCTAATGACTTTTGCCCTTCGGGGTCACCTTGAAAAGTTATCACGTCTAAATCGGTCATTTTGACAGTTGGCGTTAATTTGACAGCACCAGTGGATTTCCCGTCCCCAAATTAGTCGGAAACGACTATAATATTGGGGGGTCCAAAGGGACCCCCCAGGGAGATATTTACGGAAAACTGTTTGGGGTCATGTGACCCCAAAACTTCAACCCCCCCTAACTCGCTTATTTAAAGGAATTTCGGGATGGTTCAAAAACCAGTTTGTAGCAAATTTCCCGCTCTACAAATTACATTCTAATGACTTTTGCCCTACGGGGTCACCTTGAAAAGTTATCAGGTCTAAATCGGTCATTATGACAGTTAGGGTTAATTTGACAACACCAGTCGATTCCCCGTCCCCAAATTAGTCGGAAACGACTATAATCTTTGGGGGTCCAAAGGGACCCCCAAAGGAGATATTTACGGAAAACTGTTTGGGGTCATGTGACCCCAAAACTTCAACCCCCCCTAACTCGCTTATTTAAAGGAATTTCGGGATGGTTCAAAAACCAGTTTGTAGCAAATTTCACGCTCTACAAATTACATTCTAATGACTTTTGCCCTACGGGGTCACCTTGAAAAGTTATCAGGTCTAAATCGGTCATTATGACAGTTAGGGTTAATTTGACAACACCAGTCGATTCCCCGTCCCCAAATTAGTCGGAAACGACTATAATCTTTGGGGGTCCAAAGGGACCCCCAAAGGAGATATTTACGGAAAACTGTTTGGGGTCATGTGACCCCAAAACTTCAATCCCCCCTAACTCGCTTATTACTAGGAATTTTTGGGATGGTTCAAAAACCATTTTGTAGAAAATTTCACGCTCTACAAATTACATTCTAATGACTTTTGCCCTACGGGGTCACCTTGAAAAGTTATCAGGTCTAAATCGGTCATTTTGACAGTTGGCATTAATTTGACAGCACCAGTCGATTCCCCGTCCCCAAATTAGTCGGAAACGACTATAATATTGGGGGGTCCAAAGGGACCCCCAAAGGAGATATTTACGGAAAACTGTTTGGGGTCATGTGACCCCAAAACTTCAATCCCCCCTAACTCGCTTATTACTAGGAATTTCGCGGTGGTTCAAAAACCAGTTTGTAGAAAATTTCACGCTCTATAAATTACATTCTAATGACTTTTGCCCTACGGGGTCACCTTGAAAAGTTATCAGGTCTAAATCGGTTATTATGACAGTTGGCCTTAATTTGACAGCACCAGTGGATTCCCCGTCCCCAAATTAGTCGGAAACGACTATAATATTGGGGGGTCCAAAGGGACCCCCAAAGGAGATATTTACGGAAAACTGTTTGGGGTCATGTGACCCCAAAACTTCAACCCTCAATAACTCGCTTATTTAAAGGAATTTCGGGATGGTTCAAAAACCAGTTTGTAGCAAATTTCACGCTCTACAAATTACATTCTAATGACTTTTGCCCTACGGGGTCACCTTGAAAAGTTATCAGGTCTAAATCGGTCATTTTGACAGTTGGGGTTAATTTGACAGCACCAGTCGATTCCCCGTCCCCAAATTAGTCGGAAACGAGTATAATCTTTGGGGGTCCAAAGGGACCCCCAAGGGAGATATTTACGGAAAACTGTTTGGGGTCATGTGACCCCAAAACTTCAACCCCCCCTAACTCGCTTATTTAAAGGAATTTCGGGATGGTTCAAAAACCAGTTTGTAGCAAATTTCACGCTCTACAAATTACATTCTAACGACTTTTGCCCTACGGGGTCACCTTGAAAAGTTATCGACCAAAAACCCGTACCTGAACGCTGGTAGGCCAATTGGTGTTCATGTTGCGATCCTCGTGGTGGAAACACTTCAGCTGCAACTCGAGATCGCTGCGCCACATCAGCGTCTGGTGGACGGTCGGTTTCAGTTGGAACACGTGATTGCTCACCGCCAGATTGTGCTCGAGCCGGAACGGGGGAAGTATGATGCCGTCGCGCACGGGAAACGTCAACCTCAGTTCGTCGTCTTCTGTCAAAAAAAACCGCTAAATTCCAATCAAAATTCAAGAAAAAACACTCACTTTGAGGCTGCGGCGACTTGATTTCGTTGAAATTCGGCTTCACATCCGGTGTGGGACTGGCGTACGATGGAATACTGCTGGCTGGGGTGAGTGGGGGGGTGGGATTGCCCGGAATAGGGCTGTGCTGGTAGTTTAGATTGCCCCGCCCCACCACGTCTTGCTGGAACTGCCCCGAGGGACTGTACTGAGCTGGAACTGCTCAAAAAACGGTTAATTAGCCCTGCCAAGAAAAGAGTAACACTTTCGGAAGGTTTTACATTGGGAAGGGTCAGCTTGAGGGTGGGGCGGAGCCCCACTCCCTCCCACAACCCATCTATCTAGTCCCTTAAACAGAAAATTTGCCCTAACTTAGCTAAACCGAACCGCGTCGCACTTTTCTCACCGACATCTTAAAGAAGGTCACCCCAGGTGCATTTTTGCTCTCTTGCAAAATTTTGCTCCGACCTCTCCTTTAGAAGATCCAAGAGGACAAAGCTTTGGGGGTTTAAAGCACTGAATGAGGGGGAACCCCCCGAAACCAGCCAAAACCAACTTTGGTCGCACTTTTCTCACCGCCATCTTATAGAAGGTCACCCGTGGTGCATTTTTGCTCTCTTGCAAAATTTTGCTCCGACCTCTCCTTTAGAAGATCCAAGAGGACAAAGCTTTGGGCCTTTCCCCAGCAAGGACAGTTTTTGGGACGGAAAAACCCAACCAAACCACTTACATCCGGCGGGGAAGCGCAGGGAGGTTGCTTGGAGGTCTGTTCCCACCATCCACCTCTAAAACTTTAACTTTGTTGCGCGGTTTTCTGGTCCCAAGCCTCCAAACCTCCCTGAACCTCAAAAAATTAAACTTTCTCCTTTTAAGCTGAAATTTGGGTTGTTTACTAACTTGAGGGTGCTGGAAATGATGGTAAAGTTGAAAACCATCCCCAACCCTCCCTGACCCCCCTACGGGGGGTTTAAAGCGCTGAACGAGGGGGAACCCCCCGAACCCAGCCAAAACCAACTCTCGTCGCAAGTTTCTCACCGCCATCTTGTAGAAGGTCACCCGTGGTGCATTTTTGCTCTCTTACAAAATTTTGCTCCGACCTCTCCTTTAGAAGATCCAAGAGGACAAAGCTTTGGACCCTACCCAGCAAGGACAGTTTTTGGGACGGAAAAACCCAACCAAACCACTTACACCCGGCGGGGAAGCGCAGGGAGGTTGCTTGGAGGTCTGTTCCCACCATCCACCTCTAAAACTTTAACTTTGTTGCGCGGTTTTCTGGTCCCAAGCCTCCCAACCTCCCTGAACCTCAAAAAATCAAACTTTCTCCTTTTAAGCTGAAATTTGGGTTGTTTACTAATTTGAGGGTGCTGGAAATGATGGTGAGGTTGAAAACCCTCCCCAACCCTCCCTGACCCCCCTACGGGGGGTTTAAAGCGCTGAACGAGGGGGAACCCCCCGAACCCAGCCAAAACCAACTCTCGTCGCAAGTTTCTCACCGCCATCTTGTAGAAGGTCACCCGTGGTGCATTTTTGCTCTCTTACCAAAATTTTGCTCCGACCTCTCCTTTAGAAGATCCAAGAGGACAAGCTTTGGGCTCTACCCAGCAAGGACAGTTTTTGGGACGGATAAACCAAACCAAACCACCTACATCCGGCGGGGAAGCGCAGGGAGGTTCTCTAGAAGGTTGTTCCCACCATCCACCTCAAAAACTTTGACTTTTTGCCCCAACCTCACCAAACCTCCCAGAACCTCAAAAAATGCGACTTCCTCCAATCAGGCTCAAATTCGGGTTACCTGCTCTCTACCCCCCTCTCAAAACCACCAGGGGGTTAAAAACAACTTTCCCCCCTCAAACCCCTCAAAACCCACCCCTCAAGCTTTAAAGAAGCGTGGAAGGCACCCGCACTGGGCGGACAGGACAAATTGGACTGGATACAGTTGAGGAAAGCAGAAACACCAAAAATACTGACCAGTTTGCATGTGTCCGCTAAATTGTTGACTGTTGGCCGGAAACTGGGTCATCTGACCCTGAAAGTAGGGTGCGGGGTTGTTGTAGGGGGCGGCGTTGCCGCGCATCTGTCTTGTAGGGCCCATGTTGCCGTTACCTGTTTCGGGACCACATTATCAGCATCATCAACCATAGGAAATTTACCAGAAAAAAGTACCAGGAAAGTTGTTGGAAGGGCCCAACGGTTGCTGGGCCGGATACTGGTTGAAACCAGCAGGTTGTCGCGTTGGGTAACTGGCGTACTGGTTGCTGGTGTAGTTGGGGGCAGGACCCATGCTCGGGCCGCTGCTTGGTCCCATTTGTACCATGTTGGGTGCCCCACTTTTGCCTTGAACTGTATTTGTTTGGTTAGGGTGGGAAATTTGAGAATTCTGACGTTACCGTTGAATTCCCCGTCCCCGATTTAGTCGAAAATGACCCTAAATTCGTTTGTTTAGCTAAAAGTTGACGGTTTGCCGCGAATTGGCCGTAGGGATGACCCTACGGCCAGTTTGCAAAAAATTGCTACATACTCGAGTAAAGGGTCGTTTTATACTAAATCGAGGATGGGGAATTCAATGGTAAAGTCTGTTTTTGCGTAGCGGCTACGCCAGTCGCTTTTTGAGCCGGTTTTCCGCTTTGGGTAAGAGATAGCAGAAAACGGACTTTACCGTTCGATTCCCCGTCCCCGAATTAGTCGAAAATGAGTCTTTGTTCGCCTGTCTACCTTAAAGTTGACGGTTTGCCGCGAATTGGCCGTAGGGATGACCCTACGGCCAGTTTGCAAAAAATTGCTACATACTCGAGTAAAGTGTCGTTTTATACTAAATCGAGGATGGGGAATTCAATGGTAAAGTCTGTTTTTGCGTAGCGGCTACGCCAGTCGCTTTTTGAGCCGGTTTTCCGCTTTGGGTAAAAGATAGCAGAAAACGGACTTTACCGTTCGATTCCCCGTCCCCGAATTAGTCGAAAATGAGTCTTTGTTCGCCTGTCTACCTTAAAGTTGATGGTTTGCCGCGAATTGGCCGTAGGGATGACCCTACGGCCAGTTTGCAAAAAATTGCTACATACTCGAGTAAAGTGTCGTTTTATACTAAATCGAGGATGGGGAATTCAATGGTAAAGTCTGTTTTTGTGTAGCGCTAACGCCAGTCGCTTTTTGAGCCGGTTTTCCGCTTTGGGTAAAAGATAGCAGAAAACGGACTTTACCGTTCGATTCCCCGTCCCCGATTTAGTCGAAAATGAGTCTTTGTTCGCCTGTCTACCTTAAAGTTGATGGTTTGCCGCGAATTGGCCGTAGGGATGACCCTACGGCCAGTTTGCAAAAAATTGCTACATACTCGATTAAAGGGTCGTTTTATACTAAATCGAGGATGGGGAATTCAATGGTAAAGTCTGTTTTTGCGTAGCGCTAACGCCAGTCGCTTTTTGAGCCGGTTTTCCGCTTTGGGTAAGAGATAGCAGAAAACGGACTTTACCGTTCGATTCCCCGTCCCCGATTTAGTATAAAATGACCCTTTACTCGAGTCTCTAGTGAAAAGTTGATGGTTTGCCGCAAATTGGCCGTAGGGATGACCCTACGGCCAGTTTGCAAAAAATTGCTACATACTCGAATAAAGGGTCGTTTTCGACTAATTCGGGGTCAAGGAATTCATTCCCGCTGTCAGTTTTCCTCTATCTCTCACCCTGTCAAAGTTAGGTTAAGTCGAAACTTACCGGGACTCATAATGGGACTGGTATAGTGGGGTCCGGCTCGTTTCTGGGTCATGTGCATTGCGGGACTGGGGTAGGGCGACATGCGTCGCGACTGATACATGGCGTTGGGCGGCGTGGGACCGCCCGGAAATTTGCCGCCGCCCATCGGATGCATGGCGCCGCCCATCTGATTCATGACCATCGGATTCATCGGCATCATGCGCTGGTAGCCGTGCACGTACGGCTGGTTGCCGAACTGCATCGATTGGTCCTGGAAGGCGACGACGCTGGCGGTGGCCGTCGCGGTGGCCGTGGCCGCGGCCACCATCGCGGCGGTGGTGAGCGCGTTGCCCTGGTTCGTGTAGCCGCCGCCTCCGTCCGGATGGTTCATGCCATTCAGGCATGGACCGTAATTGTTTACACTGGAAAATAGAAAAAAAAATTAACGTACAGTGACTTGCGCACTAGATAGAGGAAAACTGACTTTAAAAATGGATTCCCCGACCCCAATTTAGTCGAAAATGAGTCTTTGTTTGTTTGTCTACCTTAAAGTTGACGATTTACCGCAAATTGGCCGTAGGGTCACGACCCTACGGCCAATTTGAAATTTATCGTAAAAAATCAAGTGAGGGTTGGTTTTCGACTAATTTGGGGACGAGGAATTCATTGCCGTTGTCAGTTTTCCGTTATCTTGTACCCAGGTCGAGAAAACTGGGTTAAACCCAACTTGCGTAGGAGATACGTGAAAATGGACTTTACCATTGAATTCCCCGTCCCCGATTTAATATAAAATGACCCTTTACTCGAGTCTCTAGGAAAAAGTTGACGATTGGCCGTAGGGTCATTACCCTACGGCCAATTTGAAATTGTCATAAAAAAACCGAGTGAGGGTTGGTTTTCGACTAATTTGGGGACGAGGAATTCATTGCCGTTGTCAGTTTTCTGTTACCTTGTACCCAGGTCGAGAAACTGGGTTAAAACCAAACTTGCGTAAGAGATACGTGAAAATGGACTTTACCATTGAATTCCCCGTCCCCGATTTAATATAAAATGACCCTTTACTCGAGTCTCTAGGAAAAAGTTGACGATTGGCCGTAGGGTCATTACCCTACGGCCAATTTGAAATTGTCATAAAAAACCGAGTGAGGGTTGGTTTTCGACTAATTTGGGGACGGGGAATTCATTGCCGTTGTCAGTTTTCCGTTATCTTGCACCCAGGTCGAGAAAACTGGGTTAAACCCAACTTGCGTAGGAGATACGTGAAAATGGACTTTACCATTGAATTCCCCGTCCCCGATTTAGTATAAAACGACACTTTACTCGAGTATGTAGCAATTTTTTGCAAACTGGCCGTAGGGTCATCCCTACGGCCAATTTGCGGCAAACCGTCAACTTTTCACTAGAGACTCGAGTAAAGGGTCATTTTATACTAAATCGGGGACGGGGAATCGAACGGTAAAGTCCGTTTTCTGCTATCTCTTACCCAAAGCGGAAAACCGGCTCAAAAAGCGACTGGCGTAGCCGCTACGCAAAAACAGACTTTACCATTGAATTCCCCATCCTCGATTTAGTATAAAACGACACTTTACTCGAGTATGTAGCAATTTTTTGCAAACTGGCCGTAGGGTCATCCCTACGGCCAATTTGCGGCAAACCATCAACTTTAAGGTAGACAAACAAACAAAGACTCATTTTCGACTAATTCGGGGACGGGGAATCGAACGGTAAAGTCCGTTTTCTGCTATCTTTTACCCAAAGCGAAAAACCGGCTCAAAAAGCGACTGGCGTAGCCGCTACGCAAAAACAGACTTTACCATTGAATTCCCCATCCTCGATTTAGTATAAAACGACACTTTACTCGAGTGTTTAGCTATATTTTGCAAACTGGCCGTAGGGTCATCCCTACGGCCAATTCGCGGCAAACCGTCAACTTTAAGGTAGACTGGCGAACAAAGACTCATTTTCGACTAATTTGGGGTCAGGGAATTCATTTTTCAAGTCAGTTTTTCTCTATCTCCTACCCAGGCCGAAAAACTGGGTTAAAAAAAAACTTGCGTAGCAGATACGCAAAAATGAATCACACCATTGAATTCCCCGTCCCCGGTTTAGTATAAAACGACACTTTACTCGAGTATGTAGCAATTTTTTGCAAACTGGCCGTAGGGTCATCCCTACGGCCAATTTGCGGCAAACCTCAACTTTAAGGTAGACAAACAAACAAAGACTCATTTTCGACTAATTCGGGGACGGGGAATCGAACGGTAAAGTCCGTTTTCTGCTATCTTTTACCCAAAGCGAAAAACCGGCTCAAAAAGCGACTGGCGTAGCCGCTACGCAAAAACAGACTTTACCATTGAATTCCCCATCCTCGATTTAGTATAAAACGACACTTTACTCGAGTTTGTAGCTATTTTTTGCAAACTGGCCGTAGGGTCATCCCTACGGCCAATTCGCGGCAAACCGTCAACTTTAAGGTAGACTGGCGAACAAAGACTCATTTTCGACTAATTCGGGGACGGGGAATCGAACGGTAAAGTCCGTTTTCTGCTATCTCTTACCCAAAGCGAAAAACCGGCTCAAAAAGCGACTGGCGTTAGCGCTACGCAAAAACAGACTTTACCATTGAATTCCCCATCCTCGATTTAGTATAAAACGACACTTTACTCGAGTTTGTAGCTATTTTTTGCAAACTGGCCGTAGGGTCATCCCTACGGCCAATTCGCGGCAAACCGTCAACTTTAAGGTNTANANACATGCATTNNATATGCGTTTTNANCACTGNGCCACANTACGGTCGGGTGNACGATAATAGNAANNNGANGCTNTNNTCNNCAGTGCGCCNATGGACNNGCGCGCANAGGNTCCGCNCAGATNAGGNANCATCCAGTTAGGGCGANCAGGGAGCNNCNGTNGGTGNGNNTNTATGACCCNCGACAAACATCNNTCAGNCCATCAAAAGNGNAGNANTGCACAAGGTNNTGTNTNCNTGCTNATCTANGNTAGNTTTTCAGTCCATTTAGNNNACAACCGCCCCTNNNATCTCCGTGATCAACNCCAAAGTGAGGTNGTNTGCTCACCGCNNGAGCGTNNNGGGTGAAATCGGGATCGTCGCCANNCNNNGAAATNGNNTGTNACAGAANACGANTGGGCATNNTTANCAGCTCNNCNACCCGNGATNACATCCGGNGTTGTATGGNCTTNNNANAGCTCANGNGTGANATCCNTCGANCNATNCTAAGCTNCNCAAATTTGCTTGTTGTCATTTAGTTATAACAACGTGCGACGTTGCCAAGTCGAAAAAGCTAACTTTCTTATTAATTAAGATAGAGGGGTCATGTGACCCATCATTTCAGGCTAAAATTTTCCAGGAAACACGCTGGTCTGGTCGGTTTTGCGATATCTCCAAAACTGGCTGAGTAAACCGAGTTTTTGTGAAAAACTCGAGCTGGGTGAGAGGTAGGTGAAATCCGACTGCGGATTTGGATTCAGCGACCCCAAATTAGTCGAAAACGAGTGGTCACTCGGGGGGTCTAAGTGGAAAAATAACAAAGTTACAGTTTGTGCGACGTTGCCAGCTCAGGAAAGCAACTTTCTTATTTTAAACGCTAGAAACGTCATCTCAAATTCGTTCTATGCTGATTTTTTCCAAGAAACACGCTGGTTCAGTCGGTTTTGCGATATCTCCAAAACTGGCTGAGTAAACCGAGTTTTTGTAAAAAACTCGAGCTGGGTGAGAGGTAGGTGAAATCCGACTGCGGATTTGGATTCGGCGACCCCAAATTAGTCGAAAACGAGTGGTCACTTGGTGGGGCGGCGTTGCCAAATAAAAAAGTTACAATTTGTGCGACGTTGCCAAGTCCAAAAAGCTCACTTAACATTGTAAAGATTCAACCCAGCCTAGCTCCGTTATTTGAAGAGTTATCGCAAAAGTGCTAAGAAGGAAAGTTGTAGGGAATTTCATTCCCTACAAGATTTGTTTCGGTGACTTTTTCCCTAAAGGGCCGTTTAAGGGAGTTACAGGCCAGAAACTGCAGCGGCGCACCCACAATCCTTGGTTTAACTTCAATTGAGCGTAGCTCCGTTATTTGACGAGCTAGCGCGAAAGCGCTAAGAAGTGAAATTGTAGCTCTTTTAATTCTCTTTCGATCGCATTCTGTGGTATTTTTGCAAAAAACGTCAAATAACCGAGTTATTGTCGGTTAAAAAGTGACTTGACCAAATTTGCTTGTTGTCATTTAGTTATAACAACGTGCGACGTTGCCAAGTCGAAAAAGCTAACTTTCTTATTAATTAAGATAGAGGGGTCATGCGACCCATCATTTCAGGCTAAAATTTTCCAGGAAACACGCTGGTCTGGTCGGTTTTGCGATATCTCCAAAACTGGCTGAGTAAACCGCGTTTTTGTAAAAAACTCGAGCTGGGTGAGAGGTAGGTGAAATCCGACTGCGGATTTGGATTCGGCGACCCCAAATTAGTCGAAAACGAGTGGTCACTTGGTGGGGCGGCGTTGCCAAATAAAAAAGTTACAATTTGTGCGACGTTGCCAAATCCAAAAAGCTCACTTAACATTGTAAAGATTCAACCCAGCCTAGCTCCGTTATTTGAAGAGTTATCGCAAAAGTTATAAGAAGCAAAGTTGTAGGGAATTTCATTCCCTACAAGATTTGTTTCAGTGACTTTTGCCCTAAAGGGCCGTTTAAGGGAGTTACTGGCCAAAAACTGCAGCGGCGCACCCACAATCCTTGGGTTAACTTCAATTGAGCGTAGCTCCGTTATTTCACTTCTTAGCGCAAAAGCGCTAAGAAGTGAAATTGTAGCTTTACCACCTGTGAAGGTGTGAAAAAAAATTCAGCTCGATCACCCTTCAAATAAGGGCGTAGTAGGCCTGGGAAGGGGCTGCGGCCTGGGGGCCGCAGGCCCCCTCCACCCGACACTGAAAATTTCAAAAATTCATATCTCCCAAACTAGACGAGATATCGGGGTGATTCAAACGCCATCTGGTAGCCCAAACACCCTGTATTACGCTAAAAAAATTTGACGTATGTCAGTCAATTAGCGTGGTCGTAGTAGGCCTTGAAGTGTCACTAGTTGACCGGAACAGACTGTATTTGGCATTGTGCCGCCAAAAGGTCGTATCGATCTACGGCCTGGGGGTGGCTTTTGCGCCACCCCCGCCGCCCCCTGCGGTAAAGTCAAACGTGTCGGTCCTTGTCGCACTCGTGCTGGTTTTGATCCGGCCGAGAGAGATGGGATCAGGCCGGTGTGAAGCTTTGAATTAACTCCATTATCCTCCTCCTCTTTCGAGAGAGGATTTTGGCCTGTAACTCCGTTAAAAGGCCCTTTAGGGCAAAAGTCATTGAAACAAATCTTGTAGGGAATGAAATTTTCTACAACTTTAATTCTTAGCACTTTTGACGTAGCTAGTCAAATAACGGAGCTACGCTCCTTTGAAACTGCACAAGGAGTTTCTGAAGCGTTTGAGTGTATTGCGCGCAGTTTTCGGCCTGTAACTCCCTTAAAAGGCCCTTTAGGGCAAAAGTCACTGAAACAAATCTTGTAGGGAATGAAATTCCCTACAACTTTCCTTCTTAGCACTTTTGCGATAACTGCTCAAATAACGGAGCTAGGCTCTGTTGAATCTCCACTGAAAAATGTCGAGTGTCAAAAGTAAAAAAAATAATAATAAAAATTGTCAAAGTCAAAAATTTTATTTTAAATTGTCAAAACTCAAATTTGACGTCAAAGTTCATTATCTGCATTCGGAAACGTCAAATGTCAAAAGCAAAAACTAAATGTGTCAAAAGTCAAAAAATGACACTGACCAGTGTCAAAAGTAAAAAGTCGCAATTAACAGTGAGAAATTTGAAAAAATGATGCCGAAAAGACAGGAATGTCAAGAATGACATGTAAAGAGTAAAAAACACTCTAAAAGTATAATTTGAATTGTCAAACGTAAAAAAATGCATTTAGAAGGGTTTTTGGTCTGTAACTCGCTTAAACGGCCCTTTAGGGCAAAAGTCATTGAAACAAATCTTGTAGGGACTGAAATTTTCTACGATTTTCCTTCTTAGCACTTTTGCCGTAACTGATCAAATAACGGAGCTACGCTTCTTTGAATGTCCACAAGGAGTTATTGAAGCACCTGAGTGCATTGCACTCAGTTTTCGGCCTGTAACTCCCTTAAAAGGCCCTTTAGGGCAAAAGTCACTGAAACAAATCTTGTAGGGAATGAAATTCCCTACAACTTTCCTTCTTAGCACTTTTGCGATAACTGCTCAAATAACGGAGCTAGGCTCTGTTGAATCTCCACTTAAAAATGTCAAGAAAGTCAAAAGTAAAAAAATTGCAATAAAAAATGTCAAAGTCAAAATATGTACTAGAAAATGTCAAAAAAAGTGTCAGAATCAAAAGTTGAGCTTGAAACTGTCAAAAGTCAAAAAAAGTGTCTAAGTAAAAAAATTGCACTAAAAAGTGTCAAAAGTAAAAAATGACAACAATAAAGTCAAAGTTATAAAAAAAATCAAAAATTGTACCTAAAATTGTCAAAAGTCAAAAAAAGTGTCAAAAGTAAAAAATGACAACAATAATATCAAAGTTAAAAATAACACTCAAAAAATGTGAAACGTCAAAAATTTTACTTGAAATTGTCAAAAGTAAAAAAATAACAATAAAAAGTGTTAAAAGTAAAAAATGACAACAATAATGTCAAAGTTAAAAATAACACTCAAAAAATGTAAAACGTCAAAAATTGTACTTGAAATTGTCAAAAGTCAAAAAATTACAATAAAAAGTGTCAAAGTCAAAAAATTGTACTTTGAAATGTCAAAACTCAGATTTGACGTCAAAGTTAATTGATTGCATTCAGAAACGTCGCGTGTCCAAAGGTAACGGTGTCAAAAGTAAAAATTAAAAGTGTCAAACGTCGGTTGTCAAAAAATGACACTGATTAGTGTCAAAAGTAAAAAGTTGCACTCAACAGTGACCAATGTGAAAAAATTGCTTTGAAAAGACGGAAATGTCAAGCCGAAAGTAAGTGAATACACTAAAAAGTGTCAAAAGTATAATTTAAAGTGTCAAACGTAAAAAAATGTTTTTTAAAGGGTTTTTGGCCTGTAACTTCCTTAAACGGCCCTTTAGAGAGAAAGTCGTTGAAACAAATCTTGTAGAGAATAAGATTCTCTACAACTTTTCTTCTTAGCACTTTTGCCGTAACAGATCAAATAATGGAGTTACGTTCTGTTGAAACTCCACCAAAGATTATCTGGGTGCGTTGCACCCAGTTTTCGGTCTGTAACTCCCTTAAACGACCCTTTAAGGCAAAAGTTATTGAAACAAGTCTTGTAGGGAATGAAATTCCCTACAACTTTCCTTCTTATCACTTTTGCCGTAACTGATCAAATAACGGAGCTACGCTCCTTTGAAACTCCACAAGGAGTTACTGAAGCACTTGAGTGCATTGCACGCACTTTTCGGCCGGTAACTCCCTTAAACGGCCCTTTAGGGCAAAAGTCACTGAAACAAATCTTGTAGGGAATGAAATTCCCTACAACTTTCCTTCTTAGCACTTTTGACGTTACTCCCCAAATAACGGAGCTACAGCCTTCTGCACCGGTGCACTGTCTTTAAGTTATCGTGTCTGGCTGAAATGGTGAAAGCGCCTGCTTCCGAGCGTTTTAACCCAAAAATTTGCAATTTTTTCTGTTTTTTCTTTACTACTAAAGGTAACTAAAGTAGAATTAAAGTGAAAATAATTTTTTTTTTTAATTTTTTTTTAAGCCGCCATTTTGCGGCCTACGGCCGCCATTTTAACTGTCACTTATAGTATTCGGCCTGACAAATGCAGTGGTGAAAACCACGTTCCAATCGGACAAAGCGTTCGCGAGTTACGAGCGAAAAACGGCAACGTTGCCGCAAGATGGCGCCCCCGGCGCAAAATCCGAAAAAGTCGACATTGTACTCGTTTTCGACTAATTCGGGGACGGGGAATCGAACGCGACCGAAACGAACTTCGTGCGACGTCGCCTTCTGCCCGAAACGCGCTGTTGCCAAGTTGGTTGACCTCCGCTCCCGCCGGATTTGTACCGTCGCGATGTAAATAGACATTGTGCGGAGAACGGGGCGATATCGAGTGGAATTCCACCGATAATCGAGGTCAAAGCACGTTTTTCAGCACGACGAGAAGTAACGGAGACGAGTAGGGATGGGCGACGGTATCGATCGATGCAAAATCGATTTTTTTTTACGTCGATTGATTTAAAATCTATTTTCACTGTCATTTTCTGAATCTACGCGAAATTTCCTTTAAAATGAGGTGCATAATCGTTTTTTGACAGAAAATTCAAAATGGCGGCCTCGGACGCCATTTTGACTGTCATTTTCTGAATCTACGCGAAATTTCCTTTAAAATGAGGTGCATAATCGTTTTTTGACAGAAAACTCAAAATGACGTCCAAGGACGACGACTTTGACATTATTGTTGTCATTTTTTACTTTTGACTACCTTGACATTTTTAAGTGAAGATTCAATACAGCCTAGCTCCGTTATTTGAAGAGTTATCGCAAAAGTGCTAAGAAGGAAAGTTGTAGGAAATTTCATTCCCTACAAGATTTGTTTCAATGACTTTTGCCCTAAAGGGCCGTTTAAGGGAGTTACAGGCCAAAAACCCTTCTAAATGCTTTTTTTTACGTTTGACACTACAAATTATACTTTTGACACTTTTTAGTGTGTTTTTTACTCTTTACATGTCAATCTTGACATTTCTGTCTTTTCGGCATCATTTTTTTAAATTTCTCACTGTTAATTGCAAATTTTTACTTTTGACAATGCCAGTGTCATTTTTTGACTTTTGACACTTTTAACACCTTAACATTTTGATATTTGACGTTTGTGAATGCAGATAATGAACTTTGACGTCAAATCTGAGTTTTGACAATTTAAAGTAAAATTTTTGACTTTGACATTTTTTGACTTTTGGCAATTTTAAGCTCAACTTTTGACTTTTGACATTTTTTATACTAATGGAGTTTTGACAGAGCCTAGCTCCGTTATTTGGGCAGTTATCGCAAAAGTGCTAAGAATAAAAGTTGTAGGGAATTTCATTCCCTACAAGATTGTTTCAGTGACTTTTGCCCTAAAGGGCCTTGTAAGGGAGTTACAGGCCAGAAAACTGCGTGCAATGCACTCAAGTGCTTCAGTAACTCATTGTGGAGTTTCAAAGGAGCGTAGCTCCATTATTTGATCAGTTACGGCAAAAGTGCTAAGAAGGAAAGTTGTAGGAAATTTCATTCCCTACAAGATTTGTTTCAATGACTTTTGCCCTAAAAGACCGTTTAAGCGAGTTACAGACCAAAAACCCTTCTAAATGTATTTTTTTACGTTTGACACTTTAAATTATACTTCTGACACTTTTTAGTGTATTCACTTACTTTTGGCATGTCAGACTTGACATTTCTGTCTTTTCGACGCAATTTTTTCACATTGGTCACTGTTGAGGGCAACTTTTTACTTTTGACACTAATCAGTGTCATTTTTTGACAACCGACGTTTGACACTTATAGTTTTTTACTTTTGACACCTTTAACTTTGGACACGTGACGTTTCTGAATGCAATCAATTAATTTTGACGTCAAATCTGAGTTTTGACATTTCACAGTACAATTTTTTACTTTGACACTTTTTATTGTTATTTTTTGACTTTTGACAATTTCAAGTACAATTTTTGACGTTTTACATTTTTTGAGTGTAATTTTTAACTTTGACATTATTGTTGTCATTTTTTACTTTTGACACTTTTTCTGACTTTTGACAGTTTCAAGCTCAACTTTTGATTTTGACACTTTTTGACTTTTGACACTTTCAAGTAAATATTTGCTGTCTAAAATGTTCGAATCAAGTTAAAACATGTTCAAACGTGCTTAAAACTGTCCAAAATGTTCAAAACAGCTTCAAAGATGTTCAAACTAGTCAAAACATGTTTAAAAGTGTCTAAAATGTTCAAATCAAGTAAAAACATGTTCAAATCAGTCTAAACATGTTTAAAAGTGTCTAAAATGTTCAAAAAAACTTTAAAACATGTCCAAAATGTTCAAAACAGCTTCAAAACATGTTCAAACCAATTCAAAAACATGTTTAAACATTGTTCAAACATGTTCAAAACAGTTTCAAACTTGTTCAAACCAGTCAAAACATGTTCAAAAGTGTCTAAAATGTTCAAATCAAGTTAAAACATGTTCAAACGAGTCAAAACATGTTTCAAATTGTCTAAAATGTTCAAATCGAGTAAAAACATATTTAAAACTGTCCAAAATGTTCAAAACAGCTTCAAACCAGTCAAAACATGTTTAAAAGTGTCTAAAATGTACAAATCAAGTAAAAAAACATGTTCAAACCAGTCAAAAGCATGTTTAAAAGTCTGTCTGTCCAAAATGTTCAAAAACAGCTTCAAACATGTTCAAACCAGTCAAAACATGTTTAAAAGTGTCTAAAATGTTCAAATCAAGTTAAAACATGTTCAAACGTGTTTAAAACTGTCCAAAATGTTCAAAACAGCTTGAATTTTGTTCAAACCAGTCAAATCGTGTTTAAAAGTGTCTAAAATGTTCAAATCAAGTTAAAACATGTTCAAACCAGTCAAAACATGTTCAAAAGTGTCCTAAAATGTTCAAATGTAAAACAAATGTTAAAACATGTTCAAACCAGTCAAAACATGTTCAAAAGTGTCTAAAATGTTCAAATCAAGTTAAAACATGTTCAAACGTGTTTAAAACTGTCCAAAATGTTCAAAAAAACTTCAAACATGTTCAAACCAGTCAAAACATGTTTAAAAGTGTCTAAAATGTTCCAAATGACATAAAACATGTTCAAACCAGTCAATACATGTTCAAAAGTGTTTGAAATGTTGAAAACAGCTTCAAACATGTTCAAAAACGTTTAAAATGCTTGAATCATGTTCAAACCAGTCAAAACATGTTCAAAAGTGTCTAAAATGTTCAAATCAAGTTCAAACATGTTCAAACGTGTTTAAAACTGTCCAAAATGTTCAAAAAAGCTTCAAACCAGTCAAAACATGTTTAAAAGTGTCTAAAATGTTCAAATCCAGTTTAAACATGTTGAAACGTGTTTAGAACATGTCCAACTGTCAAAAAACTGTAAATTTTCACGTATCGATACACTGTAAACTGTATCGACGCATCGAATGACAACTATCGACCGATCGGCAATTATCGATAGTTGCGCCCATCTCTACGGCCACGGTGTGGATCGCGCTCACGATTTCCATCGTATCTTTATGAGAAATCTCGATTTGTTTACATTCTCTCTCTCTCTCTCTCTCTCTCTTCTCTTTCTCTCTCTCTCTCTCTCTAATTCAAATATACATGGAAACGGTCCAGTGCAACGCTCCGTATAGTGATGGTATCGAATTGGCTATTCTAAGCGGTATTAGATGCTTGGTGAACGAAATACTATCGATTTACGCCGCCGTCGGTCGATACCGTTTGCCCATCCCTACTAAAACTGTAGTGATTTTTTGAGGCTGAATAACTCGGTTATTTGAGGAGTTATCGCAAAAGTGCTAAGAAGGAAAGTTGTAGGGAATTTCATTCCCTACAAGATTTGTTTCAGTGATTTTTGCCCTAAAGGGCCGTTTAAGGGAGTTACAGGACAGAAACTGGGTACAATGCACTCAGGTGCTTTAGTAACTCCTTGGTGGAGCGTAGCTCCGTTATTTGAGGAGTTACGGTAAAAGTGCTAAGAAGGAAAGTTGTAGGGAATTTCATTCTCTACAAGATTTGTTTCAATGACTTTTGCCCTAAAGGGCCGTTGAAGGGAGTTACAGGCCAAAAACCCTTTTAAATACAACTTTTTTACGTTTGACACTTCCAATTATACTTTTGACACTTGTTAGTGTATTTTTTTTACTTTTGCCCTGTCAAACTTAACATTTCTGTCTTTTCGGCACCATTTTATCAGATTTGTCACTTTTAAGTTTGACTTTTTACTTTTGACACTGGTAAGTGTCATTTTTTGACTTTTGACACTTTTTACATTTTTTACTGTTATTTTTGACTTTGACACACTTTGTGACATTTTCAAGTACAATAATTGACTTTGACATTTTTTTTTTGTATTTTTTTTTTACTTTTGACACTCGAACATTTTTCAGTGGAGCTTCAACAGAGCCTAGCTCCGTAATTTGAGAAGTTATCGCAAAAGTGCTAAGAAGGAAAGTTGTAGGGAATTTCATTCCCTACAAGATTTGTTTCAATGACTTTTGCCCTAAAGGGCCGTTGAAGGGAGTTACAGGCCAAAAACCCTTCTAAATACAACTTTTTTACGTTTGACACTTCCAATTATACTTTTGACACTTGTTAGTGCATTTTTTTACTTTTGGCCTGTCAAACTTGACATTTCTCTCTTTTCGGCACCATTTTATCAGGATTGTCACTTTTAAGTTTGATTTTTTACTTTTGACACTGGTAAGTGTCATTTTTTGACTTTTGACACTTTTTACATTTTTTACTGTTATTTTTGACTTTGACACACTTTGTGACATTTTCAAGTACAATAATTGACTTTGACATTTTTTTTTTGTATTTTTTTTTTACTTTTGACACTCTCAACATTTTTCAGTGGAGCTTCAACAGAGTCTAGCTCCGTTAATTGAGGAGTTATCGCAAAAGTGCTAAGAAGGAAAGTTGTAGGGAATTTCATTCCCTACAAGATTTGTTTCAGTGATTTTTGCCCTAAAGGGTCGTTGAAGGAGTTACAGGCCAGAAAACTGGGTACAATGCACTCAAGTGCTCTAGTAACTCCTTGGTGTAAGATTCAAGGGAGCGTAGCTCCCTTATTTAAGGAGTTAGAACAAAAGTGCTAAGAAGGAAAGTTGTAGGGAATTTCATTCCCTACAAAATCACTCTCAATGACTCATTCCCTAAAGGGCATTGTAACGGAGTTACAAGCGAAAAACCGAGTGTAATACACGGTTTTCGTTAGGGGGTGGTTTTCACCCCGGTACGCCCCTGTTTTCCGAGCGATTTCAACGAAATTTTTTCTGCACCCTCCCCGGACCCGGAGCTACCTAACCTGAAAAAATCATCACTTTCAATGGGGTCGTTTCGGAGAAAATGCCCCTCAAACCCACCCCTTACCGGATGAAATGGGTGCGCCGTTGCCAAACTTGTCGAAAGGGGGGCGGTGTTGCCGTTGTGCGCTACCAACTGTTTATCCCTGTTGATTAGGGTGCTACCGCCGCCATTTTTGACCCTCTTACGTCACGGGGTGGGGGGTAAAAAGGGCCTGGAAAGGGGGGGGGGAGGGGAAAATGGGTGGAGGGGAAGGTGGGGGGGGTTCCCCCCCACTTCCCCCACCCTGAAACCAAAACCGATGATAAAAAGCGATTCACTGATCCTTTTCCACACTCTCAGTGGCGTAGTCATTTATACAGGGTGGTACTAAAAATTTTTTTTTTTTTCATTTAAAACGTGTTAATGGAGTTTCAAACTTTGACGCCCTCTAGCGGCCAAACCACTTAACCAATCAACTTATGTAATGACATTTTTGGAAAGCCCTCAGTGTGGGCTATCTTTTTAGTTCAGTGACATTTTGACGTCAAGTGTCAAATAAGCGAGTTATTCAATGTCAAAATGTCAAAAACGTCAAAAAACAACTCAAATGTGACTTTCGCCACTTTGACGCCCTCTAGCGGCCAAACCACTTAACCAATCGATTTATGTAATGACATTTTTGGAAAGCTCTCAGTGTGAGCTATCTTTTTGATTCAGTAATATTTTGCTGTCAAATGTCAAATAAGCGAGTTATTCAATGTCAAAATGTCAAAAACCACTTAAAAGTGACATGCATCACTTTGACGCCATCTAGCGCCCAAACCACTTAACCAATCAACTTAAATAATGAATTGATTCAGTGACATTTTGCTGTCAAGTGTCAAATAAGCGAGTTATTCAATGTCAAAATGTCAAAAGTGTCAAAAAACCACTTTAAAGTGACTTGCGTCACTTTAACGCCCTCTAGCGGCCAAACCACTTAACCAATCAACTTATGTAATGACATTTTTAGAAAGCTCTTAGTGAGGGCTATCTTTTTGCTTCAGTGACATTTTGACGTCAAGTGTCAAATAAGCGAGTTATTTAGGGTCAAACCTAAAACTGACAAATTTTTGGCCCAAAAACCGTGATTTTTTGACTTTTTTTCTGTTATTTGCACTCAAATTTGGATTTTTTAAAACGTCACCGTAAAGAGAATTCAAAATGCTACAAAATGGCGTTTAAACCAATTTTCTAGCTTTTTCAGTTTTTGAGATATTCCAATTCAAAAATCCCTAGATACAGTCGGAACCAAAGTAGTTGGCTGATTTGAGACGCACTATAGATTTTTCGGAAATTCGCTTTAAATTACGTTTTCGTGGATTTTTCGGGTATTTTGGGGTGGATTACACCCCCGGGGTGAGGGATGGGGCCGCGCCTCCCCCCTACAGGGGCGGGAGAGGGGGGGAAGGGGTTCAAAACACTTTTTCGTCTGTAACTCCCTTAAACGACCTTTTAGCACGAAAGTTATTGAAAGCAATTTTGTAGGGAATTAAATTTGCTACAATTTTTGTTATTGGCACTTTTGACGTCAAGTGTCAAATAAGCGAGTTATTAACGGTCAAGTGTCAAAAACCACTCTAAAGTGACTTGCGTCACTTTAACGCCCTCTAGCGGCCAAACCACTTAACCAATCAACTTAAGTAATGCCATTTTTAGAAAGCTCTTAGTATGGGCTATCTTTTTGATTCAGTAACATTTTGCTGTCAAGTGTCAAATAAGCGAGTTATTCAATGTCAAAAAGTCAAACGTGTCAAAAAACCACTTAAAAGTGACTTGCGCCACTTTAACGCCCTCTAGCGGCCAAACCACTTAACCAATCAACTTAAGTAATGACATTTTTGGAAAGCTCTCACTGTGAGCTATCTTTTTGATTCAGTGACATTTTGCTGTCAAGTGTCAAATAAGCGAGTTATTCAATGTCAAAATGTCAAAAGCGTCAAAAAACCACTCTAAAGTGACTCGCGTCACTTTAACGCCCTCTAGCGGCCAAACCACTTAACCAATCAACTTAAGTAATGACATTTTTGAAAAGCTCTCAGTGTGAGCTATCTTTTTGATTCAGTGACATTTTGCTGTCAAGTGTCAAATAAGCGAGTTATTCAATGTCAAAATGTCAAAAACGTCAAAAAAACACTCAAAAGTGACTTTCATAACTTTGACGCCCTCTAGCGGCCAAACCACTTAACCAATCAACTTAAGTAATGACATTTTTGGAAAGCTCTTAGTGTGAGCTATCTTTTCGATTCAGTGACATTTTGCTGTCAAGTGTCAAATAAGCGACTTATTCGAGGTTAAGCGAATTGGCGCACTCGCATGACAGTCACTCGGATTTTACCTCGGTACGTCCCTGGTTTCGAAGCGATTTAAGCGAAATTTTTTCTGAAAGTAGCCCATACTCGGGGCTACCTCCCACCCAAAAATCAGGGTCGTACCTGCCCCCGTTTCCGGGGGAGAATTTTTTGAAAAAATCACTTTGGGCCGAGTGCGGCCCTGCCCGGAGGGGCAGGGGGGGGCCCAATAAGTAACACATAATTCCACAATGAAATTGTAATCGTAATGCGACGCGCGTGGACGAGTAAACAATGAAATTGAGTAGGTTGAACGAGGATGGCGATAGGGGGGATCGAAACGTCCGGAATTAGGGGGGGGGGGAAAAAGAGGGGAGTAGGGGGGGGGGAAGTGGAATAATGTAGGGGAATACGGTCGAGATGCTTTCGATTCAAGGATAATGCGACATCGTCGCCAAAGCGACGTTGCCACGTTTACTAATCCGCCAGGAAAAATAAGAAAAAACCAAAATAGTGTATAACTCGTCAAGGAAAAATTTTTTGAATTTTTTGACGTCACCATCGTGTTCCCCGTCCTCGGTTTAGTCGAAAACGAGTATAATATCAAGTTTTTCAAAAAAAGTCAAAATGGCGCCTGTAGGCGCCATTTTGTGATTTCCGCCATTTTGGTTTAAGATAGATGGGTCTTGTTTGTACTCCTTTTCGACTAATTTGGGGTCAAGGAATCCATTTCTGAAGTCAGTTTGACAGTACCTGTCACCCAGTTCAAAATGGCGGTTGTCAAAATTTGTAAGCAATTTTGTGGAATCAGTTTTTACCGGATAACTCGCTTATTTGCCGTTTGTGGGCAAAAACCTTAAGAAGCTTTTTTGTAGAGAATGAAATTCTCTACAACTTTCATTCTTTCGAGTTTTTTTTTAAACCGACCAATAACGGAGTTAGGGAGGATTAAAGTGGGTTGGGTCAGTTTACATTAAAAATTACCCTCGCTGCGCCCCTGTTTTTACGGGATAACTCGCTTATTTATCGTTTGTGGGCAAAAACCTTAAGAAGCTTTTTTGTAGAGAATGAAATTCTCTACAACTTTCATTCTTTCGAGTTTTCCTTTAAACCGACAAATAACGGAGTTAGGGAGGATTAAAGTGGGTTGGGTCAGTTTACATTAAAAATTACCCTCGCTGCGCCCCTGTTTTTACGGGATAACTCGCTTATTTGTCATTTGTGGGCAAAAACCTTAAGAAGCTTTTTTGTAGAGAATGAAATTCTCTACAACTTTCATTCTTTCGAGTTTTTTTTTAAACCGACCAATAACGAGTTAGGGAGGATTAAAGTGGGTTGGGTCAGTTTACATTAAAAATTACCCTCGCTGCGCCCCTGTTTTTACGGGATAACTCGCTTATTTGTCATTTGTGGTACAAAACCTTAAGAAGCTTTTTGTAGAGAATGAAATTCTCTACAACTTTCATTCTTTCGAGTTTTTTTTTTAAACCGACCAAATAACGGAGTTAGGGAGGATTAAATTGGATTGGGTCAGTTTACGTTAAAAATTACCCTCGCTGCGCCCGGTTTTTACCGGATAACTCGCTTATTTTGCCGTTTGTGGACAAAAACCTTAAGAAGCTTTTTTGTAGAGAATGAAATTCTCTACAATTTTTTATTCTTTCGAGTTTTTTATTTTAAACCGACCTATAACCGAGTTAGGGAGGATTAAATTGGATTGGGTCAGTTTACATTAAAAATTACCCTCGCTGCGCCCTGTTTTTACGGGATAACTCGCTTATTTGTCCTTTATGGGCAAAAACCTTAAGAAGCTTTTTTGTAGAGAATGAAATTTTCTACAACTTTAATTCTTTCGAGTTTTTTCTTAAACCGACCAATAACAGAGTTAGGGAGGATTAAAGTGGGTTGGGTCAGTTTACATTAAAAATTACCCTCGCTGCGCCCCTGTTTTTACGGAATAACTCGCTTATTTGTCGTTTGTGGGCAAAAACCTTAAGAAGCTTTTTTGTAGAGAATGAAATTCTCTACAACTTTCATTCTTTCGAGTTTTTTTTTAACTCACCAATAACGGAGTTAGGGAGGATTAAAGTGGGATGGGTCAGTTTACATTAAAAATTTACCATAAATCGAGTGGGTGAGGAGTTAGAGGAAAACAAACCCCACCATCGTATTCCCCGTCCTCGATTTAGTAGAAAACGAGTACAATCTTGATTTTTTTGAAAAAAATCAAAATGGCGGTTGTAACCGCCATTTTGAAATTTCCGCCATTTTGGTTTTAGGTAAGTGGGCGTTGTTTGTACTCGTTTTCGACTAATTTGGGGTCAAGGAATCCATTTCTGAAATCAGTTTGACAGTAGCTGTCACCCAGTTCAAAATGGCGGTTGTCAAAATTTGTAAGCAATTTTGTGGAATCAATTTTTACCGGATAACTCGCTTATTTGTCATTTGTGGACAAAAACCTTAAGAAACTTTTTTGTAGAGAATGAAATTCTCTACAACTTTCATTCTTTCCAGTTTTTTTTTAAACCGACCAATAACGGAGTTAGGGAGGATTAAACTGGGTTGGGTCAGTTTACGTTCATATTACCCTCGCTGCGCCCCTGTTTTTACGGGATAACTCGCTTATTTATCATTTATTGTCAACAACCTTAAGAAGCTTTTTTGTAGAGAATAAAATTCTCTACAACTTTCATTCTTTCGATTTTTCCTTTAAACCGACCAATAACGGAGCTGGGAGGATTAAAGTGGGTTGGGTCATTTTACATTAAAAATTACCTCGCTGCGCCCCCTGTTTTTACGGGATAACTCGCTTATTTGTCGTTTATCGGCAAAAACCTTAAGAAAGCTTTTTTGTAGAGAATGAAATTCTCTACAACTTTCATTCTTTCCAGTTTTTTTTAAACCGACCGATAACAGAGTTATGGAGGATTAAAGTGGATTGGGTCAGTTTACATTAAAAATTACCCTCGCTGCGCCCCTGTTTTTACGGATAACTCGCTTATTTGTCGTTTGTGGGCAAAAACCTTAAGAAGCTTTCTTGTAGAGAATGAAATTCTCTACAACTTTCATTCTTTCAATTTTTCCTTTAAACCGACAAATAACGGAGTTAGGGAGGATTAAAGTGGATTGCGTCAGTTTACGTTCAAATTACCCTCGCTGCGCCCCTGTTTTTACGGGATAACTCGCTTATGTGTCGTTTTGTGGCAAAAACCTTAAAAAGCTTTTTTGTACAAAATGAAATTCTCTACAACTTTCGTTCTTTCGAGTTTTTTTTTAAACCAACCAATAACAGAGTTAGGGAGGATTAAAGTGGGATGGGTCAGTTTACATTAAAAATTTACCATAAATCGAGTGGGTGAGGAGTTAGAGGAAAACAAACCCCACCATCGTATTCCCCGTCCTCGATTTAGTAGAAAACGAGTACAAACTTGATTTTTTTGAAAAAAATCAAAATGGCGGTTGTAAACGCCATTTTGCAATTTCCGCCATTTTGGTTTTAGGTAAGTGGGTCTTGTTTGTACTCGTTTTCGACTAATTTGGGGTCAAGGAATCCATTTCTGAAGTCAGTTTGACAGTACCTGTCACCCAGTTCAAAATGGCGGTTGTCAAAATTTGTAAGCAATTTTGTGGAATCAGTTTTTACCGGATAACTCGCTTATTTGCCGTTTGTGGGCAAAAACCTTAAGAAGCTTTTTTGTAGAGAATGAAATTCTCTACAACTTTCATTCTTTCGAGTTTTTTTTTAAACCGACCAATAACGGAGTTAGGGAGGATTAAAATGGGTTGGGTCAGTTTACATTAAAAATTACCCTCGCTGCGCCCCTGTTTTTACGGGATAACTCGCTTATTTGTCGTTTATCGGCAACAACCTTAAGAAGCTTTTTTGTAGAGAATGAAATTCTCTACAACTTTCATTCTTTCGATTTTTCCTTTAAACCGACTAATAACGGAGTTAGGGAGGATTAAAGTGGGTTGGGTTCATTTACATTAAAAATTACCCTCGCTGCGCCCCTGTTTTTAGGATAACTCGCTTATTTGTCGTTTGTGGGCAAAACCTTAAGAACATTTTTTGTAGAGAATGAAATTCTCTACAACTTTTATTCTTTCGAGTTTTTTTTTAAACCGACCAATAACGGAGTTAGGGAGGATTAAAGTGGGTTGGGTCAGTTTACATTAAAAATTACCCTCGCTGCGCCCCTGTTTTTACGGGATAACTCGCTTATTTGTCGTTTATCGGCAAAAACCTTAAGAAGCTTTTTTGTAGAGAATGAAATTCTCTACAACTTTCATTCTTTCGAGTTTTTTTTTAAACCGACCAATAACGGAGTTAGGGAGGATTAAAGTGGGATGGGTCAGTTTACATTAAAAATTTACCATAAATCGAGTGGGTGAGGAGTTAGAGGAAAACAAACCCCACCATCGTATTCCCCGTCCTCGATTTAGTAGAAAACGAGTACAAACTTGATTTTTTTGAAAAAAATCAAAATGGCGGTTGTAACCGCCATTTTGAAATTTCCGCCATTTTGGTTTTAGGTAAGTGGGCGCTGTTTGTACTCGTTTTCGACTAATTTGGGGTCAAGGAATCCATTTCTGAAGTCAGTTTGACAGTACCTGTCACCCAGTTCAAAATGGCGGTTGTCAAAATTTGGTAAGCAACTTTGTGACATCAGTTTTTACCGGATAACTCGCTTATTTGTCGTTTGTGGACAAAAACCTTAAGAAGCTTTTTTGTAGAGAATGAAATTCTCTACAACTTTCATTCTTTCGAGTTTTTTTTTAAACCGACCAATAACGGAGTTAGGGAGGATTAAAGTGGGATGGGTCAGTTTACATTAAAAATTTACCATAAATCGAGTGGGTGAGGAGTTAGAGGAAAACAAACCCCACCATCGTATTCCCCGTCCTCGATTTAGTAGAAAACGAGTACAATCTTGATTTTTTTGAAAAAAATCAAAATGGCGGTTGTAACCGCCATTTTGAAATTTCCGCCATTTTGGTTTTAGGTAAGTGGGCGCTGTTTGTACTCGTTTTCGACTAATTTGGGGTCAAGGAATCCATTTCTGAAGTCAGTTTGACAGTAGCTGTCACCCAGTTCAAAATGGCGGTTGTCAAAACTTGGTAGGCAACTTTGTGACATCAGTTTTTACCGGATAACTCGCTTATTTATCGTTTGTGAACAAAAACCTTAAGAAGCTTTTTTGTAGAGAATGAAATTCTCTACAACTTTCATTCTTTCGAGTTTTTTTTTAAACCGACCAATAACGGAGTTAGGGAGGATTAAAGTGGGTTGGGTCAGTTTACATTAAAAATTACCCTCGCTGCGCCCCTGTTTTTACCGGATAACTCGCTTATTTGCCGTTTGTGGGCAAAAACCTTAGGAAGCTTTTTTGTAGAGAATGAAATTCTCTACAACTTTCATTCTTTCGAGTTTTTTTTTAAACCGACCAATAACGGAGTTAGGGAGGATTAAAGTGGGATGGGTCAGTTTACATTAAAAATTTACCATAAATCGAGTGGGTGAGGAGTTAGAGGAAAACAAACCCCACCATCGTATTCCCCGTCCTCGATTTAGTAGAAAACGAGTACAAACTTGATTTTTTTGAAAAAAATCAAAATGGCGGTTGTAACCGCCATTTTGAAATTTCCGCCATTTTGGTTTGAGATAGATGGGCCGTGTTTGTACTCGTTTTCGACTAATTTGGGGTCAAGGAATCCATTTCTGAAGTCAGTTTGACAGTAGCTGTCACCCAGTTCAAAATGGCGGTTGTCAAAACTTTGTAAGCAATTTTGTGGAATCAGTTTTTACCAAATAACTCGCTTATTTGTCGTTTGTGGGCAAAAACCTTAAGAAGCTTTTTTGTAGAGAATGAAATTCTCTACAACTTTCATTCTTTCGAGTTTTTTTTTAAACCGACCAATAACGGAGTTAGGGAGGATTAAAGTGGGTTGGGTCAGTTTACGTTCAAATTACCCTCGCTGCGCCCCTGTTTTTACGGGATAACTCGCTTATTTGTCGTTTGTGGGCAAAAACCTTAAGAAGCTTTTTTGTAGAGAATGAAATTCTCTACAACTTTCATTCTTTCGAGTTTTTTTTTAAACCGACCAATAACGGAGTTAGGGAGGATTAAAGTGGGTTGGGTCAGTTTACATTCAAATTACCCTCGCTGCGCCCCTGTTTTTACGGGATAACTCGCTTATTTGTCGTTTGTGGGCAAAAACCTTAAGAAGCTTTTTTGTAGAGAATGAAATTCTCTACAACTTTCATTCTTTCGATTTTTCCTTTAAACCGACCATAACGGAGTTAGGGAGGATTAAAATGGGATGGGTCAGTTTACATTAAAAATTTACCCTCGCTGCGAGTGGGTGAGGAGTTAGAGAAAACAAACCCCCATCGTATTTTATTTAGTAGAAAACGAGTACAAACTTGATTTTTTTGAAAAAAATAAAATGGCGGTCATAAACGCCATTTTGCATTTTCCGCCATTTTGGTTTAAGATACATGGGCCGTGTTTGTACTTGTTTTCGACTAATTTTGGGTCAAGGAATCCATTTCTGATGTCACTTTGACAGTAACTGTCACCCAGTTCAAAATGGCGGTGTCAGAAGCAATTTTGAATTAGTTTTTACCGGATAACTCGCTTATTTGCCGTTTGTGGGCAAAAACCTTAAGAAGCTTTTTTGTAGAGAATGAAATTCTCTACAACTTTCATTCTTTCGAGTTTTCCTTTAAACCGACCAATAACGGAGTTAGGGAGGATTAAAGTGGGTTGGGTCAGTTTACATTAAAAATTACCCTCGCTGCGCCCCTGTTTTTACGGGATAACTCGCTTATTTGTCGTTTGTGGGCAAAAACCTTAAGAAGCTTTTTTGTAGAGAATGAAATTCTCTACAACTTTCATTCTTTCGAGTTTTTTTTTAAACCGACCAATAACGGAGTTATGGACGATTAAAGTGGGTTGGGTCAGTTTACATTAAAAATTACCCTCGCTGCGCCCCTGTTTTTACGGGATAACTCGCTTATTTGTCGTTTGTGGGCAAAAACCTTAAGAAGCTTTTTTGTAGAGAATGAAATTCTCTACAACTTTCATTCTTTCGAGTTTTTTTTTAAACCGACCAATAACAGAGTTAGGGAGGATTAAAGTGGGTGGGGTCAGTTTACATTAAAAACCCTCGCTACGCCCCTGTTTTTCGAGGGATTTCCACCAAAATTTTTCTGCACGCCCCTGACACTTTTAGCGACTTAACCTGAAAAAATCACAAAATTCCTTCAGCCCCTTTAGGGGCAATTAAATGTCAAACCTGTCAACCGCACAAAAAAAGTGTTATTTTTGTCCCTGTCTGGTTTTACCCCAATTTCCCCCCCCCAAGGGGGGGGGGGTGGTAAAAATAGACTTGGCAACCAGGAATTCGGTTATTTAAAGCCCACAGGACCGATTTGTCACGGAAATTTATTTTTAGAAGCGGCAACACCGCTTCTGAGGGGCAGGGGGGGGCAAAACGGTACAAAAGAGGGGAGGGAAGAGCAAAAGAGGGGAGGGAAGAGCAAAAATAGTATTTACCGGCTGTTTGTGGACGCTGGCTGCTTTGATTAAGCTCGCTAGCGGCAAACGAAAACAACGGCAACACCGCAAAAGCGGAAACCAGAACTGAAACGGTGCAGGACCGGACTTAATTTAATTCCGACCAAACTGGACCGAGTACGGACCTGATTTTTTTACGGTGGATTGCTGACTTGTAAATTCGCCCGGAAAACAGGACCGTTTAATTCCGACCAAACTGGACCGAGTACGGACCTGATTTTTTTACAGTGGGTTGCTGACCACCCTGGCTGCGTACAGTAAAAATTTCAGTGAATTCGCCCGGAAAACAGGACCGTATTTGGCTAAAAACTGGTTTTTGACACCTGTCACTTTAACCGTGTAATAACTCGCTTATTTGACACTTGACGGCAAAATGTCACTGAAACAAAAAGATAGCTCACAGTGAGAGCTTTCCAAAAATGTCATTACTTAAGTTGATTGGTTAAGTGGTTTGGCCGCTAGAGGGCGTTAAAGTGACGCAAGTCACTTTAAAGTGGTTTTTTGACACTTTTGACATTTTGACCTTGAATAACTCGCTTATTTGACACTTGACGTCAAAATGTCACTGAAGCAAAAAGATAGCTCACAGTGAGAGCTTTCCAAAAATGTCATTACTTAAGTTGATTGGTTAGGTGGTTTGGTCGCTAGAGGGCGTTATACTGACGCAACTCACTTTAGAGTTGTTTTTGACACTTGACTTTGAATAACTCGCTTATTTGACACTTGACGTCAAAAGTGCCAATAACAAAAATTGTAGCAAATTTTATTCTCTGCAAAATTGCTTTCAATAACTTTCGTTCTAAAAGGTCGTTTAAGGGAGTTACAGGCCAAAAAGTGTTTTGAACCCCTTCCCCCCCTTTCTCGCCCCTGTAGGGGGGGCGCAGCCCCCACCCCCACACGGGGGGTGCAATCCACCCCAAAATAACCCAAAAAATCGAGGAAAACGTAATTTAAAGCGAATTTCCGAAAAATCTATAGTGCGTCTCAAATCAGCCAACTACTTTGGTTCCGACTGTATCTAGGGATTTTTGAATTGGAATATCTCAAAAACTGAAAAAGCTAGAAAATTGGTTTAAACGCCATTTTGTAGCATTTTAAATGCTCTTTACGGTGACGTTTTAAAAAATCCAAATTTGAGTGCAAATAACAGAAAAAAAGTCAAAAAATCACGGTTTTTGGGCCAAAAATTTGACAGTTTTAGGTTTGACCCTAAATAACTCGCTTATTTGACACTTGACGTCAAAATGTCACTGAAGCAAAAAGATAGCTCGCAGTGAGAGCTTTCCAAAAATGTCATTACATAAGTTGATTGGTTAAGTGGTTTGGCCGCTAGAGGGCGTTAAAGTGACGCGAGTCACTTTAAAGTGGTTTGTGACACTTTTGACAATTTGACCGTTAATAACTCGCTTATTTGACACTTGACAGCAAAAAGTCACTGAATCAAAAAGATAGCCCACAGTGAGAGCTTTCCAAAAATGTCATTACATAAGTCGATTGGTTAAGTGGTTTGGCCGCTAGAGGGCGTCAAATCAAAAAGTCACTTTAGAGTGCTTCCTGACACTTTGACCTCGAATAACTCGCTTATCTGACACTTGACAGCAAAAAGTCACTGAAGCAAAAAGATAGCCCTGACCGAGAGCTATCCAAAAATAACCCCGCTCGCGCGAATCGCGCGAGCCGTTTGGCCGCTAGAGGGCGTCAAAGTTGCCCGAGGGGAAGGGGGGGACGAGGTAAACGTATTCCGGGGAATGTGTGTGTGTGTAGGCTCTCGGGCACGTATTAGCGGCGTTCAAGACAGTTGAACATCGATTTATAACAGTGACAATTGATTTACGGGCGTCGAAAGCCATTGGCTGCCGCAAACCGACCAATGAGAATCGAGCACTGGACTAACCTCAATTTCTGCGAAATTTATTATAATTTTTTGTTTTTTTTATCAATTTTAGATGCAAAAAAGTATTCTAAACATTTTTGGTCTCTTGCAAAATTTCTGTAACTCTAACCGTTTCCGAGATATTCGCCTTTTTTGACTTTTTTTTTCGAAAATTGCATTGCAATTTTCAAAATTCTGTATCTCGGTTATTTTTGGGATTTCAGCCACCAGAAAAAACTCAAATTATTCGTCTTAAACCGCTCTTTGTTTTTGCTTTCTAGCAAAATTTCCGTAACTCGAACCGTTTCCGAGATATTGCACTTTTTTGAAAATTTTTGGAAAATTTTTGAAAATTCGAAAAAAGTCGTAAAACTCCAGTTTTACGATCTCGTCGGGCCGTAAAACGTATTTCCGACCGGTTTGTCGTTTTACCGCGCGTTGGTCAGTACCAGAACCATCGTTGGTACCCAATTTGGGTACCGAACAGCCTTGGCAGCATTGCGACGTTTAAAGGGCTGTAACTCGGTCACGTGACCAGTTACGAGTTTGCGCCAAGAGAGCTTTTTTGTTCTAAACGACCAGACGAACAAAAAAGATTCAGTAACTCTTCCGGCTAACTTTAACCGTTACCGAGTTAGCGGGCCCTAAAGTTTGGTTAGGGCACCAGGTGAGTTTGTACCCATGAAGTGGCTTCCAAGTCGAATAACTTGGAAACGGTTAGAGTTACGGAAATTTTACAGGAAACCAAAATTGAAGAGCAGTCAAAAACAAACATTTCAGTTTTTTTTTGGTTGCTGAAATCCCAAAAATTACCGAGATACTGAATTTCAAAAATTTTTTTAAAAATTTTCCAAAAAAAGTCGAATATCTCGGAAACGGTTTGAGTTACGGAAATTTGCTAAGAGACCAAAAATGTTTAGAATGCTTTTTTGCAACGGACTGACTGGGTTTACCCCAGTTTCTGGCTCTCCAAACAAGGTAAACGCGGTCAATACTGGCGCACCGTTAGTTTCAAATTTAACTAACGTTTTTTCGGTAATTTTTTTGGACACCCTGTATATGTTTGATCATTTTATGCTTGCTGGGAGGTGAAAGAGCAGTTTAAGACGAACATTTTGAGTTTTTTCCGGTCGCTGAAACCCAAAAATTAACCGAGATACAGACTTTTCGAAATTTTTAGTGCAATTTTGAAAAAAAACTCAAAAAACTGGAATAACTTGGAAACGGCTAGAGTTACGGAAATTTTACAAAAAACCAAAAATGAAGAGCATTTTAAGGTGAATATTTTGAGTTTTTTCCGGTCGCTGAAATCCCAAAACTAACCGAGATACGGAATTTTCGAAAAAACTCAAAAAAGTCAAATATCTCGGAAACGGTTAGAGTTAGAGAAATTTTGCAGGAGACTAAAAATGTTTAGAATGCCTTGCTGCACCTGAAACCCAAAAAAAACAACCATAAAGGAAAATTTATAAAAATTTTCAAAAAACTTAAATATCTCAAAAACGGTTAAAGTTACGGTTAATTATACAAGATAGCAAAAAGAAAGAGCGGTCCAAGAGGAATATTTTGAACTTTTTTTGGTTGCTGAAATCCCAAAAATAACCGAGATACAGAATTTTCAATATTTTGAATGTTATTTCCAAAAAAAAAGTCAAAAAAGTCGAATATCTTGAAAACCGTTGGAGTAACGAAAATTTTGAACGAAATCAAAAATAATGAGCAATTCAAGACGAACATTTTGAGTTTTTTCCGGAAGCTGAAATCCCAAAAATAACCGAGATATAGAATTTTCGAAAAAAACTCAAAACGTCGAATATCTTGAAAATGGTTAGAGCTACAAACATTTTACGTGAAACCAAAAATAAAGAGCAGTTCAAGGCGAATATTTTTAGTTTTTTACGATCGCCGAAATCCAAAAATTAACCGAGATACAGAATTTTCAAAATTTTGAATGCAATTTAAATTTAATCTCGGAAACGGTTAGAGTTACTGAAAATTTGCAAGAAACCAAAATTAAAGCGCTTGTTAAGACAAGTATTTCGAGTTTTTTTTCCCCGCCAAAACCCAAAAAATAACCGAGATATTGAATTTTAAAAAATTTGTGGCAATTTTCAAAAAAGTCGAATATCTCAGAAACGGTTAGAGTTACAGAAATTTCGTAAGAGACCAAAATTGTTTAGAATGCTATTTTGCTACTGAATAGAAGAAAAAAACCAAAAAATAAAAAAATTAAAATTTTTTGAATTCAGTTTCAAAAAAAAATCAGAAAAATTAAATATCTCGAAAACGGTTTGATTTACGAACATTTTCTAAGAGAACAAAAAGAAAGAGCAGTTTAGGGCAAATATTTTGAGATTTTTTTGGTTTCCGAAACTCAAAAAATTACCAAGATACGGAATTTTCAAAAAAAAATTAAAAAATTTCGAATATCTCGGAAACGGTGAGAGTTACTAAAAATTTGCAGGAAACCAAAATTAAAGAGTTTTTTAAGACAAGTATTTCCAGTTTTTTTTCCCCGCCGAAACCCAAAAAATAACCGAGATACTGAATTTTCAAAAATTTGTGTCAATTTTCAAAAAAGTCGAATATCTCAGAAACGGTTAGAGTTACAGAAATTTCGCAGGAGAGCAAAATTGTTTAGAATGCTATTTTGCTCCTGAAAACAAGAAAAAAACCAAAAAAAAAAAATTTTAAATTTTCGAATTCAGTTTAAAAAAAAAATCAGAAAAATTAAATATCTCGAAAACGGTTTGATTTACGAACATTTTCTAAGAGAACAAAAAGAAAGAGCAGTTTAGGGCAAATATTTTTGAATTTTTTTGATTGCGAAACTCAAAAATAACCAAGATACGAATTTTTCAAAAAAAAAATAAAAAAAATTTCGAATATCTCGGAAACGGTTAGAGTTTACAGAAATTTCATCACAAAAATCAGAATCAAGACCAGTTTAAGTCGAATATTTTGAGATATTTACGGTTTTTAAAATCCCTAAAATAAGCGAGATACAAAATTTTCAAAATGTTGGACAAAAAAAGTCAAAAAAACTCTAATATCTCGGAAACGGTTAGAGTTACAGACNNAGNGNNGNGNGGCGAGCTGTCCGCNATCTGGANGTACGTNTACAAGTTGGTNGNGCAGANCCGGCANTCNNGAGGCGNNAACTGNATTTNCNAGCAGCANTANTTCNNGAAAATTNTCCGAAGTTCGGAGNCTCGCTCTACNATCCNCNTCACCGGANTTCCAAGGTCGNNTNNNCGNATTNGACGGCTCCGACNNAGCGCTTGGCCNGGNTNGCGCACGNGNANANTNANNCTTAANCTTCACCCTNAGGGTGNGAGTTNCCTNTNGTAACGCCNACNANTTCNCCTAATGCGCAACCNCNTNNNACTTGGCNCTAGGGTCTTTGTTCNNGNTCTNCNTTGTGCTNAAGCACCTGGGNGCGGGATGAAGTTCNNGNAGGAAGTGNCTNAACGATNAGATCTCAGNNGCNTCTNNTNNGACGAACAATTCANAGNTNCATTTAGGNTATTCNTTATACTTCNNGNGGGTTTGCNNGNNAGCGTCAGAGGTAGGCCGACTTAAAGTGACTAGAGTAAAATTACTGTCAAATAGTGTTACGTCAACTTTGACAGCCCCTAACTCGGTTATTGTGACAGTTAGCGAGTTGATTTTTTTACCATTTTGTAGCCCGTAAAATTCTCTATAAATCACTTTCTATAGTTCTAGTAGTCAAAGTTGTCAAATAAGCGAGTTATTTTGACTTAAAGTGTCAAGAGCAAAATTGCGTAAAACGTAAAAAAATTAAAAAAAATGATTAATTTTCGGTGGAATTACAATTAATTTACGCGGGAATTACACAACATTTTAGTTAAAATTCAAACTAGCTATTTCTCATATTAAAAAAAAATTGACATTACCGGGAATTACAGTGGAATTACAATAAAATTGATTTATGTTAAAAAATGCTTCTTGTCAGTAAGCTAAAGGTGACATTTTGGAAAAACTGTCTTAAAAAATCAGGTCCAATTTGGATGGAATTACCGTAGAATTACAAGGGAGTTACTCATAAATTTTAGTTGAAAAGACAGTGGTAACTTTGACAGCCCGTAACTCGGTTATTTTGACAGCTAGAGAACTGATTTTTTTACGAAATTGTAGCCCGTAAAATTCTCTTTAAATCACTTTCTATAGTTTTAGTAGTCAAAATGTCAAATAAGCGAGTTATTTTGACTTAAAGTGTCTCGAGTAAAATTACTGTCAAATTGTGTTACGTCAACTTTGACAGCTCGTAACTCGGTTATTTTGACAGTTGTCGAGTTGATTTTTTTACCAAATTGTAGGCCATTAAGTTCTCTATAAATCACCTTCTATAGTGTTTGTCGCAAAGTTGTCAAATAAGCGAGTTATTTTGACTTAAAGTGTCAAGAGCAAAATTGCGTAAAACGTAAAAAAAATTAAAAAAAATGATTCATTTTCGGTGGAATTACAATTAATTTACGCGGGAATTACACAACATTTTAGTTAAAATTCAAACTAGCTATTTCTCATATTAAAAAAAAATTTACATTACCGGGAATTACAGTGGAATTACAGTAAAATTGATTTATGGGGAATTACAGTGGAATTACAATAAAATTGATTTATGTTAAAAAATGCTTCTTGTCAGTAAGCTAAAGGTGACATTTTGGAAAAACTGTCTTAAAAAATCAGGTCTAATTTGGATGGAATTACCGTAGAATTACAAGAGAATTACTCATCAATTTTAGTTGAAAAGACAGTGGTAACTTTGACAGCCCGTAACTCGGTTATTTTGACAGTTAGCGAGTTGATTTTTTTACCAAATTGTAGGCCATTAAGTTCTCTATAAATCACCTTCTATAGTGTTTGTCGTCAAGTTGTCAAATAAGCGAGTTATTTTGACTTAAAGTGTCTAGAGTGAAATTACTGTCAAATAGTGTTACGTCAACTTTGACAGCCCGTAACTCGGTTATTTTGACAGTTAGCGAGTTGATTTTTTTACGAAATTGTAGCCCGTAAAATTCTCTTTAAATCACTTTCTATAGTTCAAGTAGTCAAAGTTGTCAAATAAGCGAGTTATTTTGACTTAAAGTGTCAAGAGCAAAATTGCGTAAAACGTAAAAAAATTTAAAAAAATGATTCATTTTCGGTGGAATTACAATTAATTTACGCGGGAATTACACAACATTTTAGTTAAAATTCAAACTAGCTATTTCTCATATTAAAAAAAAATGACATTACCGGGAATTACAGTGGAATTACAGTAAAATTGATTTATGGGGAATTACAGTGGAATTACAGTAAAATTGATTTATGTTAAAAAATGCTTCTTGTCAGTAAGCTAAAGGTGACATTTTGGAAAAACTGTCTTAAAAAATCAGGTCCAATTTGGATGGAATTACCGTAGAATTACAAGGGAGTTACTCATAAATTTTAGTTGAAAAGACAGTGGTAACTTTGACAGCCCGTAACTCGGTTATTTTGACAGTTAGCGAGTTGATTTTTTTACCATTTTGTAGGCCGTAAAATTCTCTATAAATAAACTTCTATAGTATTTGTTGCAAAGTTGTCAAATAAGCGAGTAATTTTGACGTAAAGTGTCAAGAGTTGCATTGTTGTCAGACTTGTGTTACGTCAACTTTGACAGCCCCCAACTCGGTTATTTGACGAGTTACGTCAAAAAGTCATTCCAGTCAATCGATAGTTTTGACTGTGACCTATCCGATTCACGCAAAAAACCGGTCCAATTAAAACGGCATTACAGAGGAATTACAGTGGAATTACAGTGGAATTACACACAAGTTTCAGTCAAAAGCCAAACCAATTACCCTAAAGTTGATATTTTCCTTTTCTTGAAATTACCAGTAATTATATAAAATTACAAAGGAATTACAAAGAATTACATTTAACTTACCAAAAAAGCCACAAACTTATAATTGCTTATCAAGACAGTGTTCATTTTGACAGCCCGTAACTCGGTTATTTTGACAGTTAGAAAGTTGATTTTTTTACCATTTTGAAGGCCGTAAAATTCTCTTTAAATCACTCTCTATAGTTCAAGTAGTCAAAGTTGTCAAATAAGCGAGTTATTTTGACTTAAAGTGTCTAGAGTGAAATTTCAGTCAAACATGTGTTACGTCAATTTTGACAGCCCGCAACTCGGTTATTTTGACAGTTAGCGAGTTGATTTTTTTACGAAATTGTAGCCCGTAAAATTCTCTTTAAATCATTTTCTATAGTTTTAGTAGTCAAAATGTCAAATAAGCGAGTTATTTTGACTTAAATTGTCAAGAATAAAATTTCAATCAAACAAGTGTTACGTCAACTTTGACAGCCCGTAACTCGGTTATTTTGACAGTTAGAGCAACGATTTTTTTACGAAATTGTAGCCCGTAAAATTGCTTACAAATTGACGGGTGGCGCGCCAAAATGGGCCGATCCGGGCCTGCGCCACCTTCCAAAAACTGGACCGTAGCAAGAAACTGTGCTGGGGCAAACTGAACGTCCTGCGGCCGTCCAAGACTCCCCCTCCCCCTCGGGGACTTTCCACCCCCTTCTCCACGTTTCTCCCCCCGCCCCTCCCCCCTTTGGGGGGCCCCCCTTGACGCGCCTGCCACGCATATACTCAGCTCACGCATAATTTAGACGCGCGGCGGTTAGAATGGACATCGCCCTGTCCAATCAATATTCTCCCAGGCAGCTTCTCATCTCTTAGGTCTTAGATGGGAAAATTTAAAGAGAATTTTACGGGCTACAATTTGGTAAAAAAATCAACTCGCTAACTGTCAAAATAACCGAGTTACGGGCTGTCAAAGTTGACGTAACACTATTTGACAGTAATTTTACTCTAGACACTTTAAGTCAAAATAACTCGCTTATTTGACAACTTTGACTACTAGAACTATAGAAAGTGATTTAAAGAGAATTTTACGGGCTACAATTTCGTAAAAAAATCAACTCGCTAACTGTCAAAATAACCGAGTTACGGGCTGTCAAAGTTTACGTAACACTATTTGACAGTAATTTTACTCTAGACACTTTAAGTCAAAATAACTCGCTTATTTGACAACTTTGACTACTAGTACTATAGAAAGTGATTTAAAGAGAATTTTACGGCCTACAAAATGGTAAAAAAATCAACTCTCTAACTGTCAAAATAACCGAGTTACGGGCTGTCATAGTTGACGTAACACTATTTGACAACTATTATTTTGATTGACACTTTAAGTCAAAATAACTCGCTTATTTGACAACTTTGCTACAAATACTATAGAAAGAGATTTAAAGAGAATTTGACAAAATTCTTGATTTTGACAAAAAAATACGAAAAAAATGGTGCCGCAAGCACTGTATAGCGCCTGGCGCCATCTATCCGCCGTCGCATGGACTGCAAGTGACAGAAGTGACAGCGCTGCGGAAAAACGCGTCATAACTCCGAAACTACTCGGGTTACGACCGTGATTTTTGGTTTGTGGGTAGTTTAGGCCTTTGGCTACTTCCAAAAAAAAATTCGTTCACATCCGTCATTTATCAGGGCCGTACCGGATTGTTTTGTCTGGCATCGTTTTCACCGCAATAACTCCCTAATTCGACCCAATTTGCTATAACCCTCTAATAGGTGTTTGAACGATGATTTTACGGGCTGTACAGTGGTTAAAACTGGACTTTGCTAACTGTCAAAATAACCGAGTTACGGGCTGTCAAAGTTGACGTAACACTATTTGACAGTAATTTTACTCTAGACACTTTAAGTCAAAATAACTCGCTTATTTGACAACTTTGCTACAAATACTGTAGAAAGTGATTTAAAGAGAATTTTACGGGCTACAATTTGGTAAAAAAATCAACTCGCTAACTGTCAAAATAACCGAGTTACGGGCTGTCAAAGTTGATGTTGCACCTATATGACAGTTATTGTACTCTAGACACTTTAAGTCAAAATAACTCGCTTATTTGACAACTTTGACTACTAGAACTATAGAAAGTGAGTTAAAGAGAATTTTACGGGCTACAATTTCGTAAAAAAATCAACTCGCTAACTGTCAAAATAACCGAGTTACGGGCTGTCAAAGTTGATGTTGCACCTATATGACAGTTAATGTACTCTAGACACTTTAAGTCAAAATAACTCGCTTATTTGACAACTTTGACTACTTCAACTATAGAAAGTGATTTAAAGAGAATTTTACGGCCTACAAAATGGTAAAAAAATCAACTCACTAACTGTCAAAATAACCGAGTTACGGACTGTCAAAGTTACCACTGTCTTTTCAACTAAAATTTACGAGTAACTCCCTTGTAATTCTACGGTAATTCCATCCAAATTGGACCTGATTTTTTAAGACAGTTTTTCCAAAATGTCACCTTTAGCTTACTGACAAGAAGCATTTTTTAACATAAATCAATTTTACTGTAATTCCACTGTAATTCCCCATAAATCAATTTTACTGTAATTTCACTGTAATTCCCGATAATGTCAATTTTTTTTTAATATGAGAAATAGCTAGTTTGAATTTTAACTAAAATGTTGTGTAATTCCCGCGTAAATTAATTGTAATTCCACCAAAAATGAATAATTTTTTTAAAATTTTTTTCGGTTTACGCAATTTTGCTCTTGACACTTTAAGTCAAAATAACTCGCTTATTTGACAACTTTGACTACTTGAACTATAGAAAGTGATTTAAAGAGAATTTTACGGGCTACAATTTGGTAAAAAAATCAACTCGCCAACTGTCAAAATAACCGAGTTACAGGCTGTCAAAGTTGAAGTTGCACCTATATGACAGTTATGGTACTCTTGACATTTCAACTCAAAATAACTCGCTTATTTGACAACTTTGACTACTAGAACTATAGAAAGTGATTTAAAGATAATTTTACGGGCTACAAAATGGTAAAAAAATCAACTTTCTAACTGTCATAATAACCGAGTTACGGGCTGTCAAAATGAACACTGTCTTGATAAGCAATTATAAGTTTGTGGCTTTTTTGGTAAGTTAAATGTAATTCTTTGTAATTCCTTTGTAATTTTATATAATTACTGGTAATTTCAAGAAGTGGAAAATATCAACTTTAGGGTAATTGGTTTGGCTTTTGACTGAAACTTGTGTGTAATTCCACTGTAATTCCACTCTAATTCCTATGTAATGCCGTTCCAATTGGACCGGTTTTTTGCGCAAATCAGATAGGTCACAGTCAAAACTATCGATTGACTGGAATGACTTTTTGACGTAACTCGTCAAATAACCGAGTTGGGGGCTGTCAAAGTTGACGTAACACAAGTTTGACAACAATGCAACTCTTGACACTTTACGTCAAAATTACTCGCTTATTTGACAACTTTTCTACAAATCACTATAGAAAGTGATTTAAAGAGAATTTTACGGGCTAAAATTTCGTAAAAAAATCGTTACCCTAACTGTCAAAATAACCGAGTTACGGGCTGTCAAATTTGACGTAACACTTGTTTGATTAAAATTTTATTCTTGACAATTTAAGTCAAAATAACTCGCTTATTTGACAACTTTGACTACTGGAACTATAGAAAGTGATTTAAAGAGAATTTTACGGCCTACAAAATGGTAAAAAAATCAACCATCTAACTGTCAAAATAACCGAGTTACGGGCTGTCAAAGCAAACACTGTCTTGATAAGCAATTCTTCAAGTTTGTGGCTTTCCTGGTACGTTAAATGTAATTCTCTGTAATTCCTTTGTAATTCCATGTAATTCCCCTTAAAGTGATATTGATTTTTTCAACTTTTAGCCATTTTTTTCACGTTTTCCAACGTGAAAATGCGTTTTTTCGATGGAAAATTGATCTTTTAGGCAATTTTCCACCGTAGGCCGTTAAGTCCGTACACGCACCCGAATAACTCACTAGTCCAATAACAATATCCATGTTCGACCCTCTCTTATGGGGAAAAAGTCATTTTCTCCGGCCTGTAACGTCTTTGGCATAGTTATTTCCCAATTTCCCCCCCCTTCCCCTAAAAATTACCCCCCCACCACCCCCAATCGCCAGGATTTCCCGATTATAACGCACGAAATACGGACGCAAAGTGAATTTTCCACGGAGGCCATTTTACAAAATTAATAACCGATCGTCAGATTTTGTATGGGGAATTACAAGGGAATTACAATTTTGGTTTGACAGTGGTCACTTTGACAGCCCGTAACTCGGTTAGTTTGACAGTTGGATGGTTGATTTTTTTACCATTTTGTAGGCCGTAGAATTCTCTATAAATCAATTTCTATAGTATTTGTAGAAAAGTTGTCAAATAAGCGAGTTATTTTGACTTAAAGTGTCTAGAGTAAAATTACTGTCAAATAGTGTTACGTCAACTTTGACAGCCCGTAACTCGGTTATTTTGACAGTTAGCGAGTTGATTTTTTTACCAAATTGTAGCCCGTAAAATTCTCTTTAAATCACTTTCTATAGTTCAAGTAGTCAAAGTTGTCAAATAAGCGAGTTATTTTGACTTAAAGTGTCAAGAGCAAAATTGCGTAAAATGTAAAAAATTAAAAAAAATGATTCACTTTCGGTGGAATTACAATTAATTTACGCGGGAATTACACAACATTTCAGTTAAAATTCAAACTAGCTATTTCTCGTATTTATTAAAAAAAATTGACATTACCGGGAATTACAGTGGAATTACAGTAAAATTGATTTATGGGGAATTACAGTGGAATTACAATAAAATTGATTTATGTTAAAAAATGCTTCTTGTCAGTAAGCTAAAGGTGACATTTTGGAAAAACTGTCTTAAAAAATCAGGTCCAATTTGGATGGAATTACCGTAGAATTACAAGGGAGTTACTCATAAATTTTAGTTGAAAAGACAGTGGTAATTTTGACAGCCCGCAACTTGGTTATTTTGACAGTTAGCGAGTTGATTTTTTTACCAAATTGTAGCCCGTAAAATTCTCTTTAAATCAGTTTCTATAGTATTTGCAGCAAAGTTGTCAAATAAGCGAGTTATTTTGACTTAAAGTGTCAAGAGCAAAATTGCGTAAAACGTAAAAAAATTTAAAAAAAAGATTAATTTTCGGTGGAATTACAATTAATTTACGCGGAAATTACATAACATTTTAGTTAAAATCCACACTAGCTGTTTCTCGTATTTATAAAAAAAAATTGACATTACCGGGAATTACAGTAAAATTGATTTATGGGGAATTACAGTGGAATTACAATAAAATTGATTTATGTTAAAAAAATGCTTCTTGTCTGTAAGCTAAAGGTGACATTTTGGAAAAACTGTCTTAAAAAATCAGGTCCAATTTGGATGGAATTACCGTAGAATTACAAGGGAGTTACTCATAAATTTTAGTTGAAAAGACAGTGGTAATTTTGACAGCCCGCAACTTGGTTATTTTGACAGTTTAGCGAGTTGATTTTTTTACCAAATTGTAGCCCGTAAAATTCTCTTTAAATCAGTTTTCTATAGTATTTGCAGCAAAGTTGTCAAATAAGCGAGTTATTTTGACTTAAAGTGTCAAGAGCAAAATTGCGTAAAAACGTAAAAAAATTTAAAAAAAAGATTAATTTTCGGTGGAATTACAATTAATTTACGCGGAAATTACATAACATTTTAGTTAAAATCCACACTAGCTGTTTCTCGTATTTATAAAAAAAATTGACATTACCGGAATTACAGTAAAATTGATTTATGGGGAATTACAGTGGAATTACAATAAAATTGATTTATGTTAAAAAATGCTTCTTGTCTGTAAGCTAAAGGTGACATTTTGGAAAAACTGTCTTAAAAAATCAGGTCCAATTTGGATGGAATTACCGTAGAATTACAAGGGAGTTACTCATAAATTTTAGTTGAAAAGACAGTGGTAACTTTGACAGCCCGTAACTCGGTTATTTTGACAGTTAGATGGTTGATTTTTTTACCATTTTGTAGGCCGTAAAATTCTCTATAAATCAACTTCTATAGTATTTGTAGCAAAGTTGTCAAATAAGCGAGTTATTTTGACTTAAAGTGTCAATCAAAATAATAGTTGTCAGACTTGTGTTACGTCAACTTTGACAGCCCGTAACTCGGTTATTTTGACAGTTAGATGGTTGATTTTTTTACCATTTTGTAGGCCGTAAAATTCTCTTTAAATCACTTTCTATAGTTCTAGTAGTCAAAATGTCAAATAAGCGAGTTATTTTGACTTAAAGTGTCTAGAGTAAAATTTCAATCAAACAAGTGTTATGTCAACTTTGACAGCCCGTAACTCGGTTATTTTGACAGTTAGCGAGTTGATTTTTTTACCAAATTGTAGCCCGTAAAATTCTCTTTAAATCACTTTCTATAGTGTTTGTAGCAAAGTTGTCAAATAAGCGAGTAATTTTGACGTAAAATGTCAAGAGTTGCATTGTTGTCAGACTTGTGTTACGTCAACTTTGACAGCCCCCAACTCGGTTATTTGACGAGTTACGTCAAAAAGTCATTCCAGTCAATCGATAGTTTTGACTGTGACCTATCCGATTCACGCAAAAAACCGCACCAATTCCAACGGAATTACCGAGGAATTCCACCGGAATTACACACGGAAGTTTCGCAAGGAAATTGATATTTATAAGGGGTGGGGGGGTGGTAATAAGCGGGGGGTGGGAGGGGGGGGGAAACTAATAAGCATACACAGAAAGCCCCTTAAGGGCGAGTGTCCTTCCTGCGGACGTACAAGGGCTTTAAGGGGGGAGGTGGAGGGGAGGGGGGGGGAATTCAGTGGGATCAATACAACCCCCCCCCTCCCACCCCCTCCCACCCCTCACTTTACACTTCCCGCAGGACTTTCACTCTCCTTCGCGTGGACTTTCGCTTGTTTTGGCCAACGAAGTCAAATTTGCCAGAGTGCGCCAATTTTTAGCTGTCAAAATTTGACAGTTTTTGACAGAACTATTTTTAATGTAATTCCACGTGTAATTCCCCTCATCCGGGTAATTCTACCAATCGAAACTCGTTGGTCGACGAAATGGCACGTTGCATATTCAGGTAGCAGGAAAACAGCCCCAAAAAGAGGGGAAGGGGGGTGGAGGGGGGGTGAAAAAGGGTTAAGGGCACGTGCCACCCTTAACGCGAATTTGGACGTTTCGAATACTATGCGAGCATCATCAGGAGTTGTCCTGCACAGTGCACGGTGTGCCCGATTATGGGGCAACGTTTCGTGCCGATCGGTTCATCAGGAAACCTGCACTGAGTGAAAACTCCAAAGTGTAACTTCAACAGAGTGTAACTCCGTTAGGAGAGGAGTTAGGGCAAAAGTGTAAATAAGGAGAGTTGTAGGGAATTTCATGCTCTACAAGATTGCTTCTTAGCATTTTTGCCCTAAAGGGCCGTTTAAGGGAGTTACAAGTCAAAAACTGCCTGCAATCCAATCAAATGCTTCAATAACTCCAAGGTGTAACTTCAACAGAGTGTAACTCCGTTATTTGAGGAGTTAGGGCAAAAGTGTAAATAAGGAGAGTTGTAGGGAATTTCACGCCCTACAAGATTGCTTCTTAGCATTTTTGCCCTAAAGGGCCGTTTAAGGGAGTTACAGACTGAAAATTGTGGCCAAAATTCGTTTTTTTTTTTTTTTATTAGTTACCCCCCCTCCCCCGTACCCTTCACCAACCCCTTTGTAAGACAAGATTAATCCCTTTCACCCTGTTAAACACCGGTCAAATAATTGCAACCCCTATCAATGAAGGGATGTTTTTCGTTTTTTCTGGGATAAGGGCGGAAAAAACCCTTCTAAGGGATTTTATAGGTTTTCCCCGATATCTCAAAAACGAGTCGAGGGAGGAGGGTGAAATTTTTACTAGGGGGTAGTTTAGACCCAAACGCAACTTTTACCTAATTTGAAAATTTTCGCCCAGGGCCACCGTTTTGCAGCTAGGGGGCGCCGAAGGCGCCCCACCACTTTTTGGTACACCTCTACACTTAACCTCAAAAAACTCCCTTATTTAGGACACTTTGTATATATTTTTATATGTCAATGGATAGCCAATGAAATGGGCTTTCCAACGATATGGCTACACGACTTGATTGGTTGGATAGTTTGGCCGCTAGAGGGCGTTAAAGTTGACCTACAACTTTACTCAAATTTTCAGTGCACCAACTCACTTAACCTCAAAAAACTCCCTTATTTAGGACACTTTGTATATATTTTTATATGTCAATGGATAGCCAATGAAATGGGCTTTCCAACGATATGGCTACACGACTTGATTGGTTGGATAGTTTGGCCGCTAGGGGCGTTAAAGTTGACCTACAAGTTTACTCAAATTTTCAGTGCACCAACTCACTTAACCTCAAAAAACTCCCTTATTTAGGACACTTTGTATATATTTTTATATGTCAATGGATAGCCAATGAAATGGGCTTTCCAACGATATGGCTACACGACTTGATTGGTTGGATAGTTTGGCCGCTAGAGGGCGTTAAAGTTGACCTACAAGTTTACTCAAATTTTCAGTGCACCAACTCACTTAACCTCAAAAAACTCCCTTATTTAGGACACTTTGTATATATTTTTATATGTCAATGGATAGCCAATGAAATGGGCTTTCCAACGATATGGCTACACGTCTTGATTGGTTTGATAGTTTGGCCGCTAGGGGGGCGTTAAAGTTGACCTACAAGTTTACTCAAATTTTCAGTGCACCAACTCACTTAACCTCAAAAAACTCCCTTATTTAGGACACTTTGTATATATTTTTATATGTCAATGGATAGCCAATGAAATGGGCTTTCCAACGATATGGCTACACGACTTGATTGGTTGGATAGTTTGGCCGCTAGAGGGCGTTAAAGTTGACCTACAATTTTACTCAAATTTTCAGTGCACCAACTTACTTAACCTCAAAAAACTCCCTTATTTAGGACACTTTGTATATATTTTTATATGTCAATGGATAGCCAATGAAATGGGCTTTCCAACGATATGGCTACACGATTTGATTGGTGGGATAGTTTGGCCGCTAGAGGGCGTTAAAATTGACCTACAACTTTACTCAAATTTTCAGTGCACCAACTCACTTAACCTCAAAAAACTCCCTTATTTAGGACACTTTGTATATATTTTTATATGTCAATGGATAGCCAATGAAATGGGCTTTCCAAAGATATGGCTACACGATTTGATTGGTGGGATAGTTTGGCCGCTAGGGGGCGTCAAAGTTGACCTACAACTTTACTCAAGTTTTCAGTGCACCAACTCACTTAACCTCAAAAAACTCCTTTATTTAGGACACTTTGTATATATTTTTATATGTCAATGGATAGCCAATGAAATGGGCTTTCCAACGATATGGCTACACGACTTGATTGGTTGGATAGTTTGGCCGCTAGAGGGCGTCAAACTTGACCGACAACTTTACTCAAATTTTCAGTGCACCAACTCACTTAACCTCAAAAAACTCCCTTATTTAGGACACTTTGTATATATTTTTATATGTCAATGGATAGCCAATGAAATGGGCTTTCCAACGATATGGCTACACGACTTGATTGGTTGGATAGTTTGGCCGCTAGGGGGCGTCAAAGTTGACCTACAACTTTACTCAAGTTTTCAGTGCACCAACTCACTTAACCTCAAAAAACTCCCTTATTTAGGACACTTTGTATATATTTTTATATGTCAATGGATAGCCAATGAAATGGGCTTTCCAACGATATGGCTACACGCGTTGATTGGTTGGATAGTTTGGCCGCTAGAGGGCGTTAAAGTTGACCTACAACTTTACTCAAATTTTCAGTGCACCAACTCACTTAACCTCAAAAAACTCCCTTATTTAGGACACTTTGTATATATTTTTGTATGTCAATGGATAGCCAATGAAATGGGCTTTCCAACGATATGGCTACACGACTTGATTGGTTGGATAGTTTGGCCGCTAGGGGGCGTTAAAGTTGACCTACAACTTTACTCAAATTTTCAGTGCACCAACTCACTTAACCTCAAAAAACTCCCTTATTTAGGACACTTTGTATATATTTTTATACATCAATGGATAGCTAATGAAATGAGCTTTCCATTGACATATAAATATTGTTGGATTAGTGGGACGGTTTGGCCGCAAGGGGGCGTTAAAGTTGATTGAAAAATTTTCTCCACAACTCATCAATTGCAGTAGTTTTGACAAGTTTGACAGGGGTTTTCGGGGGGGTGGGGGATGAAAATTAGGTTATTTCTGTCCCCCCAACCCGTTCCACCCCTATTTTGGCCGGGCTATCACCTATTTCTCCCTCGGGCAGAGAAAATCAAATTTCTGCCACGTCAGATCCTTACGCAGCGCAGAATATGCAAACTTCTTCCCCCCCCAACCCCTTTCAACCCCCCCGTTTACCACCCCCCCACCCTCTTTAAATGACCAGCGGCCTAGTAGGCCTAGGAGGGGGTCAGGGGGGACGGGGGGGAAGTTGCTTGGCAAGCAAAGGGGCTGTAAACTTTCCCCTTCTCAAAGATCAATAAGGGAACGACGTTTCGACCCTTTCCGGTGCCCTGATGATGGTCAGCCGGGCGTGTGTAGGCCGGACTTTAAATTTTCAAGACAATGAGGGCTCCCCCCCCGCCCCTACGCCCTCCCGCACCCCTAAAACCAGCTAAAACACTGTTTTCAGCCCCCCTCACCCCCCCCCCCAATCTTTGACAGCTCGTTACTGGGTTAGTTTGACAGTTACAGGGACGGGGTTTTCACCAGTCGATAGCCCGTCAAATTAGCTTTAAAACCGTATTAAACAACCCTGGAAAAGTTTCAGGGAAACTGGGGAAAACAAGGAAAAACCTGTCAAAATACAAGAAAAAAAAAATCTAAACCATGTCACTTTTTGACAGACCGTAACTTGGTTAGTTTGACAGTTAGAAGGACGGGGTTTTCACCAGTCGATAGCCTGTCAAATTAGCTTTAAAACCGTATTAAACAACCCTGAAAAAGTTTCAGGGAAACTGGGGAAAACAAGGAAAAACTTGTCAAAATACAAGAAAAAAAAATGAATTTAAACCTGTCACTTTTTGACAGACCGTAACTTGGTTAGTTTGACAGCTAGAAGGACGGGGTTTTCACCAGTCGATAGCCCGTCAAATTAGCTTTAAAACCACATTAAACAACCCTAAGAAAGTTTCAGGGAAACTGGGGAAAACAAGCTAAAAACTGTCAAAATACACAGGAACAAAAAATGCATTCAAACCTGTCACTTTTTGACAGACCGTAACTTGGTTAGTTTGACAGCTAGAAGGACGGGGTTTTCACCAGTAGATAGCCCGTCAAATTAGCTTTAAAACCACATTAAACAACACTAAGAAAGTTTAGGAAACTGGGGAAAACAAGCTAAAAACTGTCAAAATACACAGGAACAAAAAATGCATTCAAACCTGTCACTTTTTGACAGACCGTAACTTGGTTAGTTTGACAGTTAGAAGGACGGGGTTTTCACCAGTAGATAGCCCGTCAAATTAGCTTTAAAACCACATTAAACAACCCTAAGAAAGTTTCAGGGAAACTGGGGAAAACAAGCAAAAACCTGTCAAAATACAAGAAAAAAAAATGCATTCAAACCTGTCACTTTTTGACAGGCCGTAACTTGGTTAGTTTGACAGCTAGAAGGACGGGGTTTTCACCAGTAGATAGCCCGTCAAATTAGCTTTAAAACCGTATTAAAAAACCCTATTTTTTCAGATTTTTTTTCGGTCAACTTCGGCCGCTAGGTGGCGTTAACCGTTTCGGTGGTGACACTCGATTTTCCTCCACCAAATTGACAGTTTTCCATCGATTGACTTGAAATTTCGTTTGGGGGTAGTCAAAGGGTGGGCCTACCACCCCACCAAGTTTCGACGCGGTCGGATCATCAGAAACGCGGCAATCGTGACGTAAAAATTCCCCCCTCTGGGGGGGGGAGAGCGGGGCAAAAAGGGACCGTTAATGCGGAAATTATGTTACCAATTTACTCCGCTAATTATCGATAGAGCTTCTGGGCGATAGGATCGTGAATTTTTCATTCAATTAGTCCTTCAAAGTTGTTGATTTTCCTGTGGAAATTTCTCCCCCCCCCCCCTTTAAGGGGGAGGATTTTCCTCCCCTCCCCCAGCCCTGGAAAAGCTCCCATGCATTATTAACAACCTTTAAAAGTCAAAATCACCTAAAAAACTGAAAAACCACCCTTAATAGGCTAATTAACCCTTATTGCATGCCTAATCTAGGGCAAATCGTGGGAAATAGACAGTTGCCCTTAAATTCCACCCCCTCACGCCCCCTTAAAGTGATTAACGGTTTTTCGTGCATTGCACTTTTAATAGCCCCCAGTGTGCTCTATAATTTAGCAAAAAAATCATTTTGATACCTCTATTAGTTTTGGAGATATTCAATTTTTTCTCTAACACTGTCTTTTCGACAATGTTGATTTATTCCTCATTCCGGCCCAGTGAAAACCATGAAGGTCTCAATTGAGGACCGTGGTTTTTTTATATGTTATACCCCCCAGTGTGCTTTATAATTCAGCAAAAAAATCACCTTGATACCTCTATTAGTTTTGGAGATATTAATTTTTTTCTCTTCAGCTGCTCTTATAGCCAATTTAGATTTTTCCACTATTTTTCCACTTCCGGCCCAGTGAAAACCATGAAGGTCTCAATTGAGGACCGTGGTTTTTTTATATGTTATACCCCCCAGTGTGCTTTATAATTCAGCAAAAAAATCACCTTGATACCTCTATTAGTTTTGGAGATATTCAATTTTTTCTCTTCAGCTGCTCTTATTGCCAATTTAGATTTTTCCACTTTCGGCCCAGTGAAAACCATGAAGGTCTCAATTGAGGACGGTGGTTTTTTTATATGTTATACCCCCGAGTGTGCTCTATAATTCAGCAAAAAAATCACCTTGATACCTCTATTAGTTTTGGAGATATTACATTTTTTCTCTTCAACTGCTCTTATTGCCAATTTAGATTTTTCCACTTCCGGCCCAGTGAAAACCATGAAGGTCTCAATTGAGGACCGTGGTTTTTTTATATGTTATACCCCCCAGTGTGCTTTATAATTCAGCAAAAAAATCACCTTGATACCTCTATTAGTTTTGGAGATATTCAATTTTTTCTCTAACACTGTCTTTTCGACAATGTTGATTTATTCCTCATTCCGGCCCAGTGAAAACCATGAAGGTCTCAATTGAGGACCGTGTTGTTTTTATATGTTATACCCCCAAGTGTGCTCTATAATTCAGCAAAAAAATCACCTTGATACCTCTATTAGTTTTGGAGATATTCAATTTTTTTCTCTTTAGCTGCTCTTATTGCCAATTTACATTTTTCCACTTCCGGCCCAGTGAAAACCATGAAGGTCTCAATTGAGAACCGTGGTTTTTTTATATGTTATACCCCCCAGTGTGCTCTATAATTCAGCAAAAAAATCACCTTGATACCTCTATTAGTTTTGGAGATATTCAATTTTTTCTCTAACACTGTCTTTTCGACAAAATTGATTTATTCCTCATTCCGGCCCAGTGAAAACCATGAAGGTCTCAATTGAGGACCGTGGTTTTTTTATATGTTATACCCCCAAGTGTGCCTTATAATTCAGCAAAAAAATCACCTTGATACCTCTATTAGTTTTGGAGATATTAATTTTTTTCTCTTCAGCTGCTCTTATTGCCAATTTACATTTTTCCACTTCCGGCCCAGTGAAAACCATGAAGGTCTCAATTGAGGACCGTGGTTTTTTTATATGTTATACCCCCCAGTGTGCTCTATAATTCAGCAAAAAAATCACCTTGATACCTCTATTAGTTTTGGAGATATTAATTTTTTTCTCTTCAGCTGCTCTTATTGCCAATTTAGATTTTTCCACTTCCGGCCCAGTGAAAACCATGAAGGTCTCAATTGAGGACCGTGGTTTTTTTATATGTTATACCCCCCAGTGTGCCTTATAATTCAGCAAAAAAATCACCTTGATACCTCTATTAGTTTTGGAGATATTCAATTTTTTCTCTAACACTGTCTTTTCGACAATATTGATTTATTCCTCATTCCGGCCCAGTGAAAACCATGAAGGTCTCAATTGAGGACCGTGGTTTTTTTATATGTTATACCCCCCAGTGTGCTTATAATTCAGCAAAAAAATCACCTTGATACCTCTATTAGTTTTGGAGATATTAATTTTTTTCTCTTCAGCTGCTCTTATTGCCAATTTACATTTTTCCACTTCCGGCCCAGTGAAAACCATGAAGGTCTCAATTGAGGACCGTGGTTTTTTTATATGTTATACCCCAAGTGTGCTTTATAATTCAGCAAAAAAATCACCTTGATACCTCTATTAGTTTTGGAGATATTCAATTTTTTCTCTTCAGCTGCTCTTATTGCCAATTTACATTTTTCCACTTCCGGCCCAGTGAAAACCATGAAGGTCTCAATTGAGGACCGTGGTTTTTTTATATGTTATACCCCCCAGTGTGCTCTATAATTCAGCAAAAAAATCACCTTGATACCTCTATTAGTTTTGGAGATATTAAATTTTTTCTCTAACACTGTCTTTTCGACAAAATTGATTTATTCCTCATTCCGGCCCAGTGAAAACCATGAAGGTCTCAATTGAGGACCGTGGTTTTTTTATATGTTATACCCCCAGTGTGCTCTATAATTCAGCAAAAAAATCACCTTGATACCTCTATTAGTTTTGGAGATATTAATTTTTTTCTCTTCAGCTGCTCTTATTGCCAATTTACATTTTTCCACTTCCGGCCCAGTGAAAACCATGAAGGTCTCAATTGAGAACAGTGGTTTTTTTATATGTTATACCCCCCAGTGTGCTCTATAATTCAGCAAAAAAATCACCTTGATACCTCTATTAGTTTTGGAGATATTAATTTTTTTCTCTTCAGCTGCTCTTATTGCCAATTTACATTTTTCCACTTCCGGCCCAGTGAAAACCATGAAGGTCTCAATTGAGGACCGTGGTTTTTTTATATGTTATACTCCTTAGAGTGCTCTATAATTCAGCAAAAAAATCACTTTGATACCTCTATTAGTTTTGGAGATATAAAATTTTACGTGTTCTGGCGTCTTGGTTGTCAAATTATCATCTTCAATCACTCACGATCACATTTTCCTCCATAACTCAAAAACGATAAAAGCTAAAAATCTGAAATTTGGTCACGTGACTGATTGGTCTTTTCTGCACACTTCCCTCCCCTAGACTTTTTTCGATTTGAGCCACCGTTCTCGAGATATTCACTCTTTTTCGATTTAAGGCTAATTCACCGGAACACCCTGTATAATTGTGACGCAAATTACGTCACCAGTTCAGTCTAGACCGGATTAATGGGTTTTCAAGGTGGAAACGTCAAAAAACCAGTGGTGGACTCGGTTTTTTTACGAAAGTCTATCATTTTAAATTACTATTATTAAATTTGACCTTTTATGGTGGAATTTTGGTTGAAATTCATTGGAATTGGGTCAAATTGACCGATTTCCAGGTTGTAACTGAAAATATACAGGGTGTGCCGATGAAAAATGCGAGAAAAAAGCACATTTTTATCACTAGTAGCGAAAAAAGCACATTTTTATCACTAGTAGCAAAAAAGTTAGGTTAAAACACAAAATCAGAAAAATTTTCAAAAATAAACGTCACCATTAAATTCCTCGTCCCCGAATTAGTGGGAAACGAGCCCAAACTCGAAATTTTCAAAAAAAATCAAAATGGCGTCAGTAGACGCCATTTTGTAATTTCCGCCATTTTGGCTGGAGATAAAGGGGTCTTGATGGTACTCGTTTTCGACTAATTCGGGGTCAAGGAATCCATTTTTGATGTCAATTTGACAGTAGCTGTCATCCAGTTTGAGAAACGTCAATTTTGACTGAAAATTTGTATTTTTAGCGCGCTTTTCTTGCTTAGAGCCAACTGTTTACACTTGATCACAAAATCGTCGTCCAAGTTGGACGCTTCGGTGACGTCACCCGTCAAACTGTCAACGTCACTGTCAAATGACGTCACATTGGACGTGACGTCAACTCGGATGATTTGTTCGGTTCCAGGACTAGGCGGCCTGGAAATCGCCATTTTGACAGTTTTGTGACGTTTCTGTCCGCGGCGGGCCTCTTCAGGCACTTTTTTTTTTCCTTTGCGCTTTTTCCGTGCCACGTTTCGTTCCTGCGCGTGCGCCATCATCAGTTCCTCAATGTCTGACGTCACGACGTACGGTTCGATCGTTTCCGGTTCCTGCGCACCAGCCACTTCCGGTTCCTGCGCGCCGTAAAACTCCCCACCCCACTCGTCCGGAAGTTGGGGAGGGGAGGGGCACTTCCGGTTCCCCCCCACCAATGGGGGACACTTCCGGGACCAACGTTCCAACGAACTTCCGGTATTAAATCGGATGACGTCATCGGGGAAAATTAGCGTGGTTATGGTCAGTTGCGGCGCGCATCTGTCACTGTCATCTGTCACTTTTTGACACCTAAAAAAAAATGACGTCAAAAAAAAAAAAAAAAAAAAAAAAAAAATTACCCAAAATTTCCTGATGATGGTTCGTTCGGGTGGTTCGAAACGTCGCCCCCTAACGGTTTCGGACGATTTGACAGTTCTGTCACGTGACGTTCGGCCAATACAATCTTAGAACACTTCATAGTGCTTGTAACCTGTAACATTCAAAATGGCGTCAAACTGTCATTTTTTAAGTTACCACCTTGATTTTTTTATCGCAGATAGCCACGACTTTGACGGTTATTTTGGTATTTTTTTCAAAAATTTCCCTCTTACCGTTCCGGAGATATTCAAACAAGATGGCGGCACTGGTGAAACGTTAACTTAACCTGTACAGGGTAAGATTCAAAATGGCGTCAAACTGTCATTTTTTAAGTTATCACCTTGATTTTTTTATCGCAGATAGCCACGACTTTGACGGTTATTTTGGTATTTTTTTCAAAAATTTCCCTCTTACCGTTCCGGAGATATTCAAACAAAATGGCGGCACTAGTGAAACGTTAACTTAATTGTACAGGGTAAGATTCAAAATGGCGCAAACTGTCATTTTTTAACTTAAAACCTTGATTTTTTTATCGCAGGTAGCCACGACTTTGACGGTTATTTTGGTATTTTTTTCAAAAATTTCCCTCTTACCGTTCCGGAGATATTAAATCAAAATGGCGTCCTCTTTTCATTTACTCTATTATAGCAAATCAGTGTAATTTAGGGTGGAATTAACGAGCCCTTAAAAGGCAACTAGTTAAGGGTTGACATGCAAAGCAAGCAAAATTAAGCAAAAAGGCAATTTTTCATGGAAAATTGGCGTCTAAACTGAACAACTGGAAAAGTTTTCCAACTAGTTTTCTTTTGTTTTCCCCATCAAATCGACCAGAAAGAAACGTGATCGTTTTGGTGCACCGGTTCGTTTAACCTCAAATAACTCGCTTATTTATGACACTTTTGTATAACTTTTATATGTCGATGGATAGCCAATGAAATGGGCTTTCCATTGATATAAAAAAGTTGATAGGTTGGGGACATGGTTTGGCCGCTAGAGGGCGTCAAAGTTAAGCGAGTTGTCCAGGCCCAACAATTTTGACAGCGATTGCTTTGACTTTGAATAACTCGCTTATTTGACAGTTGACAGCAAAATGTCATTGAAGCAAAAATGTAGCCCAAAGTTTTGGCTTTCAGAAAATATGGCCGCTTAAGTTATTCGGTTGCACCGTTTGGCCGCTAGAGGTCTCCAAAGTAGACATTTTTTCCTGTTTTTTTTTTATATCCAATTAATTCTAATAGGCTCGGTAATCACCCTGAAATGTTTGTCCTCGCCTAAACACCGCATTTTCTTTGAATTTTCCTAATGGAAAAACCTTAACCTTGTCCTTGTCAACTTGATAATGCCCTTTATTCCCTTAATTTCACCCAAAAAAATTGATAGATTACTTCCTCAATTAGTCAACAAATTTGACGCCCTCTAGCGGCCAAACGGTGCAACCTATCAACTCGTGTAGCCATATTTTTGGAAAGCCCATTTAATTGGCTATCCATTGACATATAAAAATATATACAAAGTGTCCTAAATAAGGGAGTTTTTTGAGGTTAAGTGAGTTGGTGCACTGAAAATTTGAGCAAAGTTGTAGGTCAACTTTGACGCCCTCTAGCGGCCAAACTATCCAACCAATCAAGTCGTGTAGCCATATTTTTGGAAAGCCCATTTCATTGGCTATCCACTGACGTATAAAAATATATACAAAGTGTCCTAAATAAGGGAGTTTTTTGAGGTTAAGTGAGTTGGTGCACTGAAAATTTGAGCAAAGTTGTAGGTCAACTTTGACGCCCTCTAGCGGCCAAACTGCCCAACCAATCAACTCGTGTAGCCATATTTTTGGAAAGCCCATTTCATTGGCTATCCATTGACATATAAAAATATATACAAAGTGTCCTAAATAAGGGACTTATTTGAGGTTAAGTGAGTTGGTGCACTGAAAATTTGAGCAAAGTTGTAGGTCAACTTTGACGCCCTCTAGCGGCCAAACTGTCCAACCAATCAACTCGTGTAGCCATATTTTTGGAAAGCCCATTTCATTGGCTATCCATTGACATAAAAAAATTAATACAAAGCGTCACAAATAAGCGAGTTATTTGGGATTGAATGAAAACGTGCAAAAAACTCCATTAAGTCGAATATCTGGGAAACGGTTAGAGTTACAGAAATTTCTCAAAAAACCAAAAATAAAGAGCATTTTAAGACAAACATTATGAGTTTTTTACGCTTGCTGAAATCCAAAAAATAACCGAGTTTTGGGTGCATTTTACAAGCAAACTAATTTTCCCCAAAATCTCGCAAACTGCGAGAGGAAAAATTTTGAAAAAATTCCCCAAAACACTACAATAAAAGTGGGTGGTGGTGATGAAAATTTCACTTAAATCCACGAAAAATTAAGAAAGTTGTGCGTTTTTAAGTGCGAAAAACCAAAAAAATTTTTACCTTCAGTACAAGTGATTTCCATTGCAGGAAAATACGATTTTAATGAGGAAAAACGCGCTTTTCCAACCCTTTTCCACTCGCTAGACACCGGCAGAATGAATTCTTTTCCATAGTCCCAAACTTAATAAAACACCTTTGCTATAGTCTATTTCATAAAAATGTTCACTCGTCCAAATTACCATCATTTACGCTGGATTGACACTCTTTTAATGCACTCTATTACGAAACAAACTATAGAAACTATAGTGAGATTGAGTTACTAAAATATTTTAGTAACAATAAAAAAATAAATAAATATTTTATTTTATTTTTATATTTTTGAAAATTTTTAGTGCACTCTGTCATTCAAACCTCAATAATTCTGTCATTTGGGACACTTTGTATAAACTTTTATATGTCAATGGATAGCTAATGAAATGGGCTTTCCAACGATATGGCTACACGAGTTGATTGGTTGGATAGTTTGGCCGCTAGAGGGCGTTAAAGTTGACCTACAACTTTACTCAAATTTTCAGTGCACCAACTCACTTAACCTCAAAAAACTCCCTTATTTAGGACACTTTGTATATATTTTTATATGTCAATGGATAGCCAATGAAATGGGCTTTCCAACGATATGGCTACACGAGTTGATTGGTTAGACAGTTTGGCCGCTAGAGGGCGTCAAATTTCAGTTACCAAAAATTGTACTACTCAACTATAAAAACTATAGTCTGTTATGGAAAATGTGGTTATTTTTTTGGGGGGGTGAACTAATTATCGGAACAGACTATACCAACTGGGCCAATCACGTGTGTGTCTGATTTAATATGTTGCATGCTCTATCAGAATGGATGATAAATAGTCGTTTATAATGTAAATAACGTAATCGAGGCCATTATTCACCACCCCCCAATATCGATATATTTTGCGCAGAAAAGTGATTTTTTCAACGCCCTCTAGCGGCCAAACGACCGAACCGATTAACTTAAGCGGGGATATTTTCTGAAAGCTGACACTATGGGCTACATTTTTGTTTCAATGACATTTTGACGTCAACTGTCAAATAAGCGAGTTATTCAAGGCCAAAGTGAAAAGTGTCAAAATCAGTTTGACGTGAAAATTCTGTTGTCTTTGACGCCCTCTAGCGGCCAAACGACTAAACCGATTAACTTAAGCGGCCATATTTTCTGAAAGCTGACACTTTGAGCTACATTTTTGTTTCAATGACATTTTGACGTCAACTGTCAAATAAGCGAGTTATTCAAGGCCAAAGTGAAAAGTGTCAAAATCAGTTTGACGTGAAAACTCTGTTGTCTTTGACGCCCTCTAGCGGCCAAACGACTAAACCGATTAACTTAAGCGGCCATATTTTCTGAAAGCTGACACTATGGGCTACATTTTTGCTTCAGTGACATTTTGACGTCAACTGTCAAATAAGCGAGTTATTCAAGGCCAAAGTGAAAAGTGTCAAAATCAGTTTGACGTGAAAACTCTGTTGTCTTTGACGCCCTCTAGCGGCCAAACGACTAAACCGATTAACTTAAGCGGCCATATTTTCTGAAAGCTGACACTATGGGCTACATTTTTGCTTCAGTGACATTTTGACGTCAACTGTCAAATAAGCGAGTTATTCAAGGCCAAAGTGAAAAGTGTCAAAATTAGTTTGACGTGAAAACCCTGTTGATTTTGACGCCCTCTAGCGGCCAAACGACTAAACCGATTAACTTAAGCGGCCATATTTTCTGAAAGCTCACACTCTGGGCTACATTTTTGTTTCAATGACATTTTGACGTCAACTGTCAAATAAGCGAGTTATTCAAGGCCAAAGTGAAAAGTGTCAAAATTAGTTTGACGTGAAAACTCTGTTGTCTTTGACGCCCTCTAGCGGCCAAACGACTAAACCGATTAACTTAAGCGGCCATATTTTCTGAAAGCTCACACTCTGGGCTACATTTTTGTTTCAATGACATTTTGACGTCAACTGTCAAATAAGCGAGTTATTTGAGGTTGAACGAATTGGTGCACTGGAAATTTTTAGGCAAGTTGATTGAGCAACTTTGACGCCCTCTAGCGACCAAACGGTGCAACATATCCACTTAAGCGGTCATATTTTTGAAAAGCCCATTTCATTGGCTATCCATTGACATATAAAAATATATACAAAGTGTCCCAAATAAGCGAGTTATTAACGATTGTTTGACAGAGTGTTTGCTGTGGCAGAGTGTAACCAATCACGTTTTCCCTCCGCTACTCAAAAATGGTGAGGATTGGAGGAGTGAAATTTTGTCACGTGACTGTACAGGTCCGTACGAAACTTTTTGCTTCTTAGACATTTTCCGCTACGACTAACCGTTTTCGAGATATTGTCCACTAAATGTCACGTGCTCACTTATTTTAATGTACTGTATCAGTGCAACGCCATTTTGTTAGCCACGGCCGCCATTTTGATTGAGAAAATTCAAGATGGCGGCGAAAATTTAAAAAAATCGAGTTTATACTCATTTTTGACTAATTCGGGGTCGGGGAGTGCAACGCAACTGTCAGTTTGACGTTAGCTGTCACTGATGTCAAGCAAATCCAAGATGGCGGCCAAAATTTAAAAAAACAAGATTATACTCGTTTTCGACTAATTCGGGGTCGGGGAGTGCAACGCAACTGTCAGTTTGACGTTAACTGTCACCGGTTTCGAGAAAATCCAAGATGGCGGCCAAAATTTAAAAAAACAAGATTATACTCATTTTCGACTAATTCGGGGTCGGGGAGTGCAACGCAACTGTCAGTTTGACGCTAACTGTCACCGGTTTCGAGAAAATTCAAGATGGCGGCCAAAATTTAAAAAATCAACATTATACTCGTTTTCGACTAATTCGGGGTCGGGGATTACGAAAATGACCGAATTGAGGTCGTAACTCCCTCCCTAACCTCAAAAAATTGATTTTTGAGGTTAGAAACCTTGAAAACAGCCTAATCTCGCGTTTGCGGTTGTTTATTGTTAATTACTGCGGTCGGTTCGTTTCAAAGGCAAAGAAACCCGTCTATTTGGCTAATTTTCGAGCAAAATGGTAATTTAAAATGGCGCCCCAGGATATGTGGGTCAATGGGACCATGAGATCTTCGTCTGGCGGCCTTCGCGCACTTTTTACAGTTCCCGGTATTTTATTAATTTTTTTTTTTTCTTTTTTTATGTTTACGTAAACTTTAGATGCACTGGGCGCTGTTTTCGGGTCCGTTTTGGGGGCCCCACAGGGCTTTAAAGCCCTGTGGGGCCCCCAAACTTCAACCCTTCATAACTCGGTTATTAAGCAATATTTTGTGCACTTTTTTTATATCAAATGAAAGAGAATTTTATTCTCTACAAAATAGTTTCTAAGGCTTTTTCCCCTCCGGGGACCCTCAACCGAGTTATGGGCCTTCAAAGAATGGAGGCACCTGGGGTAACATAAAACACAAACAAATACATTCAAAAGTGCACAACTCGCTTATTTTCAAAAAATCAGAAAAAACCTAAAGAACAAAAATTGTAGAGAATTTAATTCTCTACAAAACTCTTAGAGGGCATTTTTGCCCTCAAACCACTAGAAAAGCCTCAAATTGACCAAAAACCCCCACAAAGTCTCATATGCTACCATGGAGGTATTAAGACTAATTTTAGGGTGTTTAAGACCATTTTGCGGTCCCAATTTTTTTTCTTAATTTATTCAAATAGGTGGAATTTGCAGATGGTCGTCCCTATTCAAACTACCCCTAAGTGACCGTAAAAATGCCAATAAAAGGGCGGAAATAATTGAATTTTTCCTCCCCTTGACCTGATTTGTTCCATTATGTAAATTTGCGGTTTTTTTTTTGGAAAAAAAGTCAAAAAATCAAATTTTTTTTTCCTCGTAAATCGCCACTTAATTACCATAAATCCGACCCTTATTTCGCGCTGAAATAGGGACTTGGAAATTGAGCAGTTTAAAGGGAAAAAAAGCGTGAGAAATTTGCTCGTGCCAGGGGGCTGCAAATGAACAATAGTAAAATTCAAACGGCGATAACTCCGCCATTTTGTGGAATTTTGGGGTGGTTCGACCACTTAATCGAACCCCCGTAAACTGCTCTTTTCAGTGGTGTTGGTCAAAAAAATCTACCTCAAAAACTACCTACAGGGTGGTCAAAATAAGGGAACCACTGTACTTTCTGTGCACACCCTGTAGAGTGGGGGCAAAAATTGATGCTAAAACTTACATGGCTAGATGCAGCGGTTCATTGGGAACATTTTTGCTTTCTTTGAATTTTTTTGTAACTTTCACCCTTTCTGAGATATTTACCAAAAACTGTTTTGATGCACCAAAAATTGGTCAGAAATTTGATCACCCTGTATCTCGGTTATTTTTTGGACTACAGGGTGGTTCGACCACTTAAAAGAACCGTCTTGACCTCCTCTTTTCAGTGGTGTTGGGCAAAAAAATCTATCTAAAAAACTACCTACAGGGTGGTCAAAATAATGGAACCACTGTACTTTCCGTGCACACCCTGTAGAGTGGAGGCAAAAATTGATGCTAAAACTTACATGGCTGGATGCAGCAGTTCATTAGGAACATTTTTGCTTTCTTTGAATTTTTTTGTAACTTTCACCCTTTGTGAGATATTTACCAAAAACTGTTTTTAGTGCACCAAAAATTGGTCAGAAATTTGATCACCCTGTATCTCGGTTATTTTTTGGACTACAGGGTGGTTCGACCACTTAAAAAAACCGTCTTGACCTCCTCTTTTCAGTGGTGTTGGTCAAAAAAATCTTTCTAAAAAAACTACCTACAGGGTGGTCAAAATAATGGAACCACAGTACTTTCTGTGCACACCCTGTAGAGTGGAGGCAAAAATTGATGCTAAAACTTACATGGCTGGATGCAGCAGTTCTTTAGGAACATTTTTGCTTTCTTTGAATTTTTTTGTAACTTTAACCGTTTGTGAGATATTTACCAAAAACTGTTTTTAGTGCACCAAAAATTGGTCAGAAATTTGATCACCCTGTATCTCGGTTATTTTTTGGACTACAGGGTGGTTCGACCACTTAAAAAAACCGTCTTGACCTCCTCTTTTCAGTGGTGTTGGTCAAAAAAATCTTTCTCAAAAACTACCTACAGGGTGGTCAAAATAATGGAACCACTGTACTTTCTGTGCACACCCTGTAGAGTGGCGGCAAAAATTGATGCTAAAACTTACATGGCTGGATGCAGCAGTTCATTAGGAACATTTTTGCTTTCTTTGAATTTTTTTGTAACTTTCACCCTTTGTGAGATATTTACCAAAAACTGTTTTGATGCACCAAAAATTGGTCAGAAAGTTGATCACCCTGTATCTCGGTTATTTTCTGGACTACAGGGTGGTTCAACCACTTAAAAGAACCGTCTTGACCTCCTCTTTTCAGTGGTGTTGGTCAAAAAAATCTTTCTCAAAAACTACCTACAGGGTGGTCAAAATAAGAGAACCACTGTATTTTCGTTGCACACCCTGTAGAGTGGCGGCAAAAATTGATGCTAAAAGTTACAGGGGTGGATGCAGCAGTTCTTTAGAAACATTTTTGCTTTCTGTGAATTTTTTTGTAACTTTCACCCTTTGTGAGATATTTACCAAAAACTGTTTTGATGCACCAAAAATTGGTCAGAAAGTTGATCACCCTGTATCTGGGTTATTTTTTGGACTACAGGGTGGTTCGACCACTTAAAAGAACCGTCTTGAGCTCCTCTTTTCAGTGGTGTCCATTTTGACAGTTTTGACAGCTGTCAGCAAGTTTGACAGGACGCATCGTGTACAGGGTGTCTCAAAAATGAATTTTTGAATTAAAAATTCATATATTTCCAGTTTTTTGATGCACGCCACTGGCAACGTTGCATTTTTGTCCCTGGAATGCACTTTACCCCCCCTCCCCTCACCCCCCCCCCCACCATTTTCTCGTTTTCCCGCAAACTTTCCCTTTTCTTGGAGAGGGGGGGAGGGGGGGGTTGTTTCATTGATATGGATGGAAAAGTGTAAGAAATTTCCCCTCCCCCCCCACTTTCGGTCCTTCCGCCGTTTTGGTGTAGGTCAGGGTGGCTGCGGGGGGTTGAGCAGCGGAGGGGTAGGGGGTGGGGGAAAAAGTTTATGAACTTTTCCGCCAGAATGATTTTTCCTAATCGGTTACACACTTTTCACTCAAGGACAACTTTGGACGCCCCCTAGCGGCTAAATTATCCGATCAATCAAGTCGTGTAGCCATATCGTTGGAAAGCCCATTTCATTGGCTATCCATTGACATATAAAATATATACAAAGTGTCCCTNTGNNNAAGTAATAATTGGNAGGTTTCTTANTNNCGGTNNCNGATGCTCCTNTNTNTATNCTCCNANGCNTANTCCGTATCGTCANTNCTGANGACANNCTCGTACAAGAGNCCNCNGGGTATANATNCANANAGCTGGNGCTCTTNTGANTGTTCCCGGATATAAGNGCGANATGCTAAGCATGGGCATTNTNGANNNAGANANNGTNTTANNNNGTAAGTGGTTCTTNCAGCGATGGCNGTGGTTNCCAGAGCGAGNGTTNGGTATTACGGCTTNTCANANGTTAATNCNANGAGGGCGGACCACCTGNNGCTGAAANNTCAGCATNCGGNATNGNGACACAANNGAATCTTTNANTNGTCTAGCCGTTACACCTTTANCNTNNGNCGCCATGTCCTGGAGCNTTGCCGTTANATCTNAGAAGTTAGCACACNTGNNNNCCNACTTNACATTNTCAGGNACCANNATGCTCGGGTTAGATTNNNNTGTTNCGAATNTGTCATCCGTATTTTTACGAAGCTCCGCAGGAGGAGAGTCAGAGTGAGATTCTGGATCTGGACAGTCAGAAGGTGGTGAGTTGGGAGAAGGAAAAGGTGGAACAAATCCAGCCCAGCTGGGCTGGAAGCCAGTTTACCGATGGTGGGTCTTCTAGCGAAGGTTTCAGTGGGGGTGGTTATGAAGCTCCTGCTCCTCCTCCAGCTCCACCAGCCACCAAGAGCACCAACTGGAAGAGCAACGAGGCACGCAGACCGAAAACTTACAATTGCACTGCGTGCAACAAGTGGTTTACCTCTTCAGGGCATTTGAAACGTCACTACAATACAACTTTGCACAAGAATGCGGTGAAATCCAGTGGTTTGCCTGATCCTGCCACCATGCCCATAAGTGCCCACCACCATCCAGCTAGAGACTCTTCAGCGAGTAAGGATAATGGGCTGGAGGACTCGCGGAGTGGGGATGGTGTGGTGGATGTGGTGAGTACCATGCAGGAGCAGTACCCAAACGAGTTGTCCCCCCACGTTACGCAGGCTACCCCCACCAGCAGTTCTACTGGTGAGCAGGTGGTTGTGGAGCCTTTGCCCAGTTTTGCGCAGATCCAGGCGCAATTGCACGGCTACGCGAACGTGGGGGGTGTGGGGCAGTACCCCTACTGTCCCCTTCAGGATTATGCTCGTCCAGTTTTGATGGACACCACCAACTTGGTTGCTGCGCAACCCCCTCACTTCCTGGAGGAACAACAAAAGGAAAACCCAGCTCCTGCTCCTGTTCTTCCTCCTCCTCCTCCTCCTCCTCCCAAGGAGGAGGAGGAATCAAAAACAAAGTGTTACGACTGTGATAAGGTGTTCAATCGTCCCTGTTACCTCACGCAGCACAACAAAACCTTCCACAACGGTGATAAGCCGTTCAAGTGTTCGCGGTGCGGCAAACGGTTTCCTGATGATGAAACGTACAGGAGGCATGCAAAGAAGCATGCAGGAGATAAGCCGCACAAGTGCGACATGTGCCCGAAGATGTTCAATCACAAGACGGATTTGCGGAGGCACTTGTGCTGTCACACGGGCAGGAAGCCGTACGCGTGCGAAATATGCGGCAAGGGCTTCATCAGGAAGGATCACATGATCAAGCACGTGGACACGCACACGAGGAAGCGGGAGAAGATGGCGGCCATCCGGAATTAAGTTTTTGTGGGGGAGGCTCGGTATACTTTTTTTTGTTCTGGTTCGCTCTGTATACTATTTTGTAAATTGTTTTTGTGTAGTTTTGTTTTTAGGGGGTTTTGTCGACTTTGCGCTTTTTTTCTGAAAATTTACTTTTTTTAGGACATTTTTTGCCCAAAAGTGTTCAAAAATCCCCTCACATCCCCCCTAACCTTCTTTCAGAAGGGGGGAGTGAGGGAATTTTTGAACACAAAATTTAAAAAAAATTGTTTTTTTGGACAACACCCTAACTTTACAATTTTAGGGCGTTTTTTACTTGTTACTAATAATTTTTTTTTTTTGGACACTAACCTAACCTAAATTTATTTAGGACACTTATTGACATTTTTTAGGGACATTTTTGACATTTTTTGGGTTTTTTCCAAAAGTGTTCAAAAATCCCCTCACATCCCCCCTAACCTTCTTTCAGAAGGGGGGAGTGAGGGAATTTTTGAACACAAAATTTAAAAAAATAATTGTTTTTTTGGACATCACCCTAACCTTACAAATTTAGGGCGTTTTTTTCTAATAATTTACTTTTTTTGGACACTAACCTAACCTAGAATTTTTTAGGACACTTTTTGACATTTTTTGGACAATTTTGGGTTTTTTTCCCAAGAGTGTTCAAAAATCCCCTCACATCCCCCCTAACCTTCTTTCAGAAGGGGGGAGTGAGGGAATTTTTGAACAATTTGGGAAAAATTAAAAAAAAAATTGTTTTTTGGACACTACCCTAACTTTACAATTTTAGGGCGTTTTTTACTTATTACTAATAATTTTTTTTTTTTTTTGACACTAACCTAACCTAGAATTTTTTAGGACACTTTTTGACATTTTTTTTAGGACTTTTTTTTGGACAATTTTGTATTTTGCCCAAAAGTGTTCAAAATCCCCTCACATCCCCCCTAATCTTCTTTCAGAAGGGGGGAGTGAGGGAATTTTTGAACACTTTTAAAAAAAATATGTTTTTTGGACATCACTCTAACCTTACAAATTTAGGGCGTTTTTTACTAATAATTTACTTTTTTTGGACACTAACCTAACCTAGAATTATTTAGGACACTTTTGACATTTTTTAAGACATTTTTAGGTACTTTTTGGTTGAATAGACACTTTTGAACCAAAATTTAAAAAAAATATTTTTTTTTGGACTCCCACCCTAACCTTACAGTTTTAGGGTGTTTTTTTTTATAAAATTTACTTTTTTTGGACACTACCTAACCTAGAATTTTTTAGGACACTTTTTGGTTGAATGAATAAATTTTGTGTTTGTCCAAAAATTTGTGAAATTTTAAAAATATTTTTTTTTTTTGGACACCACCCTACAATTTTTTAGGACCCTTTTGACATTTTAGTCACATTTTGGTTGAATGGACAGTTTTGTGTTTTGTCCAAAAATTTATGAAATTTAAAAAAAAAATATTTTTTTTTTTGGACACTAACCTAACTATTTGTGAACAAAAATTTTAAAAAAAATTGTTTTTTTGGACACCACTCTAACCTGACAAATTTTAGGGCTTTTTTACTAATATTTACTTTTCTTGGACACTAACCTAACCTAAAATTTTTTAGGACACTTTTTGACATTTTTTAGTACATTTTTATGTACTTTTTGGTTAAATGGACAATTTTTATTTTGTCCAAAAATGTTTACAAATCCCCCCTAACCTTCTTTCAGAAGGGGGAGTGAGGGGATTTTTGAACACACTTTTTGAACAAATTTAAAAAAAAAATTGTTTTTTGGACATCACCCTAATCTTACAATTTTAGGGCGTTTTTTTCTAATAATTTACTTTTTTTGGACATTAACCTAACCTAGAAATTTTTTGGACACTTTTTTTGGACACCCAACTATTTATAAACAAAAATTTAAAAAAAAAATGTTTTTTGGACACCACCCTAACCATACAATTTTAGGGCGTTTTTTTCTATTATTTACTTTTTTTGGACATTAACCTAACTTAGAAATTTTTGGACACTTTTTGACATTTTCTTGATTAAGTGTGTTTTCTGGACAATTTTGGGTTTTGTCCAAAAGTGTTCAAAAATCCCCTCACATCCCCCCTAACCTTCTTTCAGAAGGGGGGAGTGAGGGGATTTTTGAACAAAATTTAAAAAAAAAATTGTTTTTTGGACACCACCCTAACCTAACAATTTTAGGGTGTTTTTTCTAAAAATTTACTTTTTAGACACTTTTTGACATTTTTTGGACAATTTTGGGTTTTGTCCAAAAGTGTTCACAAATCAATTTTAGGGCATTTTTTTATAATAATTTACTTTTTTTGGACATTAACCTAACCTAGAATTTTTTAGGACACTTTTTGACATTTTTTTGATTGAGTGTGTTTTCTGGACAATTTTGGGTTTTGAACACACTTTTTGAACAAAATTAAAAAAAAAATTGTTTTTTGGACACCACCCTAACCTAACAATTTTAGGGTGTTTTTTCTAAAAATTTACTTTTTTGGACACTTTTTGACATTTTTTGGACAATTTTGGGTTTTGTCCAAAAGTGTTCACAAATCAATTTTAGGGCTTTTTTTTATAATAATTTACTTTTTTTGGACATTAACCTAACCTAGAAATTTTTTGGACACTTTTTTTGGACACCTAACTATTTATGAACAAAAATTTAAAAAAAAATTGTTTTTTGGACACCACCCTAACCTTACAATTTTAGGGCGTTTTTTTCTAAAAATTTAATTTTTTTTTTGACATTTTTTTAGGACATTTTTAGGCACTTTTTTGATTGAGTGCATTTTCTGGACAATTTTATGTTTTATCCAAAAAAAAGTTTAAAAAAATTTTTTTTAGGACACCTAACCTAAAATTTATTTAGAATTCTTTTTGATACATTTTTTTTTAAAATTCTAAAATTTTGTGACACTTTTTGGAAAAATTTACTTTTTGATTCTTTTTGGAACAATATCATGTTTTAAATTGTTTTGTCCAAAAATTTTTTTTTTTTTTTTCGGTACATTTTCATATATTTGTCCAAAAATTATGATTTGTGGACAATTAAAAAAAAAATTTTTTTTTTTTGGACACTAATTTTTTTGAACCCTTTTTTTAAAAAAAAAAAAAATTTGTCCAAAAAAATTTTTTTTCCCATTTTTCAACACTCTGTACATTTTCATATATTTTTCCAAAAATTATGATTTGTGGACACTTTTTTTTTTTGGACACTAATTTTTTTAATTATTTGTTAATTGTGACACAAAGTTAATTAAAAAAAAAAAATTTGTCCAAAATTTTTTTTTTCATTTTTGAACACTTCTGACATTTTCATATATTTGTCCAAAAATAATAATTTGCAGACACTTGTCAAAAAAAAAATTTTTTTTTTTTGGACACTAATTTTTTGAACACTCTTTTTTTAATTAAATTACTGTCCTTATTAATCGGACAATTTCAATGAAATTTTCACCCAACCTAACCAACACCGCAACCAATAAATTGGCGTGAAAAAACCAGACAAAACCCCCCCTCCACCCCCCCGTAAGGGGGGGGGGAAATTTGCTCAAAAAAAAAAAAAACCAATTGCTTCGACTAAAAAATAACTCAACAACAGCAATACCTCGAATATCTCAGTTAACAGTAAGAGAAATTATTATTATTATACATATATATATAAATAAATAAAAAAAAAAAAAATAATAGTTTATACACCACACTATTAATAAATAAATAAAATAAATAAAATAAAATGGAAACGATGTGTACAAAAAAAAAAAAGCAGTGTTGTCAAACGTTTTTTCTCGTGGTAGTTTTTAAGGATTTTTAACTCGCAATAAACGGCAACAACGCATTATAACGTCACTCTGTACATATTTCTTGTTCTTTCTAATTAATTAATTAATTAGGTAAATTTGTTAAGTGAATTTTAGACGTGTAAACGAAACTACCTCAGTTGAATTGTGCCAATTTGTTTCCCATTTGAACCACCCTGTATATATTTTGTTTGTGTGGAAAAAACTGAATTTTTCTCTCATTCTTCTTAATTGTATAAGTTAATTAATTAATTAGTGCAATTTGTATTGTCTTTTTTCTCTCTCTTTTTTTTTTTAAGTGTACATATTGTTTATGACCCAATTTTGAGGTTAGTTTTTACCTACATTCCAATATTATTTTATTTTGTTGGCGGTTACTCACTTATTATTATAATATTATTATAGTACATAAGCTACGTTCCTGTATTATGTTTTTTTTGCGTCCACGTTGTTAACCAACCGACTATAGTTACTTTTGGGGATCTTTTGAAATAATAAAGACGATTTCATTATTTTTGCTTTTTTTTTTCCCCCAGCCAACTCGGTTAGTTTTGTAGATATCGCAAAACCGACTTGACCTGCGTGTTTTCCGGGAAATTTTAGCATAAAATGACACCGAGATGAACACTCTAGCTGGCCAAATAACAAAGTTAGCTTTCCTGGCTGAATTGCTTGAGAAAAGTAGGTGTGACACTTGCACACCCGGTAACTCGGTTATTTTTTGGGCTAAACAGGTGGTCCGACCACTCAAATTAACCGTCTTGAGCTCCTCTTTTCTGTGGTGCTAACCAAAAAATTTTATCAAAAAAAATGTGTACAGGGTGACCAAAAAACCGAAATTACCATTTTTTCTTGCACACCCTGTATACTGGAAGCAATTAAGGTGCTGCAAAGTTACGGTGCTGGATTAAGGAGTCCGTTAGGAACATTTTTGTTTCTTTTCAAAATTTTCGTAACTCTCACCGTTTTCGAGTTATTTGACAAAAACTTGTTTGGGACACCCCAAAAATTGTCTGAAATTTGCACACCCTGTATCTCCGTTATTTCTTAACGTACAGGGTGGTTCAACCACTCAAATTAACCGCCTTGAGCTCCTCTTTCCAGTGGTGTAGAGCAAAAAATTCTATCGGAAAAAATGTGTACAGGGTGACCAAAAAACCGAAACCACCATCCTTTTCATGCACACCCTGTATACTGGAAGCAATTAAGGTCCTGCAAAGTTACGGTGCTGGATTAAGGAGTCCATTAGGAACATTTTTGATTCCATTCAAAAATTTCGTAACTCTCACCATTTTCGAGTTATTTAAGAAAAACTGGTTTGGTGCAACAAATTTCCAATTTGTGGTTTAAAACTTGATCACCCTGTAACTCGGTTATTTTTTGGACTACAGAGTGGTTCAACCACTCAAACTAACCGTCTTGAGCTCCTCTTTTCAGTGGTGCCAACCAAAAAATTCTATCAAAAAAAATGTGTACAGGGTGACCAAAAAACCGAAACCACCATCCTTTTCTTGCACACCCTGTATACTGGAAGCAATTAAGGTGCTGCAAAGTTACGGTGCTGGATTAAGGAGTCCATTAGGAACATTTTTGATTTCTCTCAAAAATTTCGTAACTCTCACCGTTTTTGAGTTATTTAAAAAAAACTGGTTTGGTGCAACAAATTTTCAATTTGTGGTTTAAAACTTGATCACCCTGTAACTCGGTTATTTTTTGGACTACAGAGTGGTTCAACCACTCAAACTAACCGTCTTGAGCTCCTCTTTTCAGTGGTGCTAACCAAAAAATTCTATCGGGAAAAATGTGTACAGGGTGACCAAAAAACCGAAACCACCATCCTTTTCATGCACACCCTGTATACTGGAAGCAATTAAGGTCCTGCAAAGTTACGGTGCTGGATTAAGGAGTCCATTAGGAACATTTTTGATTCCATTCAAAAATTTCGTAACTCTAACCGTTTTTGAGTTATTTAAGAAAAACTGGTTTGGTGCAACAAATTTTCAATTTGTGGTTTAAAACTTGATCACCCTGTATCTCCGTTATTTCTTAACGTACAGGGTGGTTCAACCACTCAAATTAACCGTCTTGAGCTCCTCTTTTCAGTGGTGTAAAGCAAAAAATTCTAACTGAATACAGGGTGGCTCAAAAACCAATTTTTTTCTAGACTAAACACAAAAGCCTGAGGCCCTTAAGGGCTGATCAGAGTGCATCCCTTTGAAATTCGCCTCGAAGGGTTGTCAGCATCTGTCCCTTACGTGACTTGCCATTAATACCATCTCGAGTTGATGAATCGTGGAATTTTTCACTTTCAAGGGCTCAAAGGGCCTAAACCACTTGTTTTGGGTGTGAGAACATTTTCAAGGCCACCAAACTCGCTTATTTTCAGTGATCACCCTGTATATTATTACGTCAATCGATTCAGCGTTTCAAGAGCTACACGGTGACCCAAACATTGCAATATAAAATGTTTTTAGTTTCCGAGATATTCAGGGTTAAAGGTGCCTTTAGCATAGTCAGGAAATTGCATTAAAAGTGTAGTCGGGGCGTTTAAAGCCCCAAAACTTCACTATTTTAAGTGACCACCCTGTAATATTATTATATCAATCGATTCAGCGTTTCAAGAGCTACACGGTGACCCAAACATTGCAATACAAAATGTTTTTAGTTTCCGAGATATTTAGGGTTAAAGGTGCCTTTAGCATAGTCAAGAAAATTGCACTAAAAGTGTAGTCGGGGCGTTTAAAGCCCCAAAACTTCACTATTTTAAGTGACCACCCTGTAATATTATTATATCAATCGATTCAGCGTTTCAAGAGCTACACGGTGACCCAAACATTGCAATACAAAAAGTTTTTAGTTTCCGAGATATTTAGGGTTAAAGGTGCCTTTAGCATAGTCAGAAATTGCACTAAAAGTGTAGTCGGGCGTTAATGCCCCAAAACTTCACTATTTTAAGTGACCACCCTTAGAATATTATTATATCAATCGATTCAGCGTTTCAAGGGCTACACGGTGGACCCAAACATTGCAATATAAAATATTTTTAGTTTCCGAGATATCAGGGTTTAAAGGTGTCTTTAGCATAGTCAAGAAATTGCATTAAAAGTGTAGTCGGGGCGTTTAAAGCCCCAAAACTTCACTATTTTAAGTGACCACCCTGTAATATTATTATATCAATCGATTCAGCGTTTCAAGAGCTACACGGTGACCCAAACATTGCAATACAAAAAGTTTTTAGTTTCCGAGATATTTAGGGTTAAAGGTGCCTTTAGCATAGTCAGGAAATTGCATTAAAAGTGTAGTCGGGGCGTTTAAAGCCCCAAAACTTCACTATTTTAAGTGACCACCCTGTAATATTATTATATCAATCGATTCAGCGTTTCAAGAGCTACACGGTGACCCAAACATTGCAATATAAAATGTTTTTAGTTTCCGAGATATTTACGATCAAACTATCCGCAACGAGTGGGAGTGTAAGTGTATGGGCAGCGTTCGAACCCCCTTAACTCTGTTATTTTAAATAAGACACCCGGTATATTTTTACACCGTTCGATTGGAAATTAAAAGGGCTACAAAATATGTTATATAGGGTGTCCACGAAAATCGTACCGTTTCGGAGATATTTACGTTTCAAATTGGTTGGGTGCAACAAAGATGAAATTACCGGTCCATTGTTGTTTCTGAAGACAAAGAAGACTCCAGGTGGGTCCCCTAAATCTTCATTCGTTGCTTCCCTATACGCTTCACTGAATTCGAAGATCTTTTGTGCGATTTTTGGGGTCTTCTTTGCATTCTGTCACTCTCTATTCATCCATTGAAATTAATTAGTTTTTTTTTCCCTGGTTAGCGGCCTCTAGCGGCCGAACGGTGCAACCGATTAACTCGTGTAGGGATATTTTTGGAAAGCTTAGAATGTGCTCTATCTTTTCTTTTCTATGACATTTTGACGTCAGTTGTCAAATAACCGACTTATTTGAGGTCAAAACAACCCGTGTCAAAAAAGTGACATTTTTGTCAGGGGTAACTTTAACGGCCTCTGGCGGCCAAACGGTGCAACCAATCAACTCGTGTAGGGATATTTTTGGAAAGCTTAGAATGTGCTCTATCTTTTCTTTTCTATGACATTTTGACGTCAGTTGTCAAATAACCGACTTATTTAAGGTCAAAACAAACCGTGTCAAAAAAGTGACATTTTTGTCAGGGGTAACTTTAACGGCCTCTGGCGGCCAAACGGTGCAACCAATCAACTCGTGTAGGGATATTTTTGGAAAGCTTAGAATGTGCTCTATCTTTTCTTTTCTATGACATTTTGACGTCAGTTGTCAAATAACAAACTTATTTGAGGTCAAAACAACCCGTGTCAAAAAAGTGACATTTTTGTCAGGGGTAACTTTAACGCCCTCTGGCGGCCAAACGGTGCAACCAACTAACTCGTGTAGGGATATTTTTGGAAGCTTAGAATGTGCTCTGTCTTTTCTTTTCTATGACATTTTGACGTCAGTTGTCAAATAACAAACGTATCTGAGGTTAAAACAACCCGTGTCAAAAAAGTGACATTTTTGTCAGGGGTAAATTTAACGCCCTCTGGCGGCCAAACGGTGCAACCAACAAACTCGTGTAGGGATATTTTTGGAAAGCTTAGAATGTGCTCTATCTTTTCTTTTTTATGACATTTTGACGTCAGTTTGTCCAAATAACCGACTTATTTGAAGTCAAAACAACTCGTGTCAAAAAAGTGACATTTTTGTCAGGGTAATTTTAACGGCCTCTGGCGGCCAAACGGTGCAACCAACAAACTCGTGTAGGGATATTTTTGGAAAGCTTAGAATGTGCTCTATCTTTTCTTTTCTATGACATTCTGACGTCAGTTGTCAAATAACAAACGTATCTGAGGTTAAAACAACCCGTGTCAAAAAAGTGACATTTTTGTCAGGGGTAAATTTAACGGCCTCTGGCGGCCAAACGGTGCAACCAATCAACTCGTGTAGGGATATTTTTGGAAAGCTTAGAATGTGCTCTATCTTTTCTTTTCTATGACATTTTGACGTCAGTTGTCAAATAACCGACTTATTTGAAGTCAAAACAACTCGTGTCAAAAAAGTGACATTTTTGTCAGGGGTAACTTTAACGGCCTCTGGCGGCCAAACGGTGCAACCAACTAACTCGTGTAGGGATATTTTTGGAAAGCTTAGAATGTGCTCTATCTTTTCTTTTCTATGACATTTTGACGTCAGTTGTCAAATAACAGACTTATTTAAAGTCAAAACAACCCGTGTCAAAAAAGTGACATTTTTGTCAGGGGTAACTTTAACGGCCTCTGGCGGCCAAACGGTGCAACCAATCAACTCGTGTAGGGATATTTTTGGAAAGCTTAGAATGTGCTCTATCTTTTCTTTTCTATGACATTTTGACGTCAGTTGTCAAATAACAGAGTTATTCAAGGTCAAAGTGTCAGTACCATTAATGGTCGTTTGACACCTTACTGAGTACCATAATTAGCCCAGAAAAATCCGTTTGACCTGCCGGAATGGTTGGTTTGGGGTGGACACGTGCCCCAACAGGTAAATGACGTAAACCCATAACATTTTGGGGGCACGTGCCAAAAAAAACCCATAAGGACGGGTTACCATGGTTATGGTCAATTTCAATGGTTTTTGGCGCCTAAATACCATCGGGCAGGTATGCAAAACCTTTTTCTCACCCAAAACCACGCTGGGTCCACGTCGTACCATTTAAATCTGGTAAAAGTGAGGTTAATTGGGTTTGATGGGTTTTGATGGGTTTTTTCCACTAAAAACGGTGTAATTTCTGTCATTTCAAAAAAGTTTTTTTGTTTTTTTGAAAAAGTTGAAAATTAACAGTCTGATTGACATTTTGACGTTTGAACGACCCGCCTATCTGTCAAAATAACCACGTGACAACCTGTCAAAGTTTGACGTGCAGTGTTGCCTTTCCAGTCGTTTTTCCAGCTTATCAGTGATTTTATCGAAAAACTTGTAATCACACAAAATAAAGCTAAAAGTCTGATTGACATTTTGACGTTTGAACGATCCGCCTATCTGTCAAACTAACCACGTGACAGTCTGTCAAAGTTTCCCATAGTAAATGCACTTGAGTGACGTCATCAAAAAGGGCCTACCTGACCCTTGCGAAGGGTCAAAGGGCGATCTGTGGTCAGTTTGAAGGGTCAGGTGCAAAAAAAGGGTGTTTTTTCCCACCCTAAATGACCGGAAGTTGGGCCTTTCGGCCCTTTAATCGGTTCCGGGTAGAAAGTTCGTGATTTTGCACTTTGACGCCCTCTAGCGGCCTAACGGTGTCACCTATTGAGCAATGTTGTCATATTTTCTGAAAGTAGACACTTTGGCCTACATTTTTGCTTCAATGACATTTTGATGTCAGCTGTCAAATAAGCGAGTTATTCAAGGTCAAAGTGAAAGATGTCAAAATAATTTGACATGAAAACTCTGCTTACTTTGACGCCCTCTAGCGGCCAAACCACTAAACCGATTAACTTAAGCGGCCATATTTTCTGAAAGCTGACACTTTGGCCTACATTTTTGCTTCAATGACATTTTTCTGTCAGCTGTCAAATAAGCGAGTTATTCAAGGTCAAAGTGAAAGATGTCAAAATGGTAAAATGTACAGGGTGGGCAAACTTAAGTTATGGCAATTTGCCACATCTGGGTGGCATTTGGTGGGTAAATCCAGCGATTCGTTGGTTGGGCACGTTGAATAAACGGAAACACTTGCATTAACCCTTTTTTGTGCGTCAAAACCCATTGAAATCAACGAAAAACCGCCCCCTTCACCCCCCCTCCCCCTCAATACCATAGAAAACCAGATGTTGGGCGTATTTTCAATTAAATGAGGTTATGTATTATGGTGTTTTGTGGTCGATACAATGCGGTCGACTCGATTTGGTATTTGAACGAAAAATGGGCGAAAAAACCGTTTTTTAAGGGTGGTTTTTTGGGGTGGTTAATTGGCCCAAAATAATTGGTCGACTTTGACGCCCTCTAGCGGCCAAACCATACCACTAACTCAGCAATTTTTTTACACCAATAGAAAGCCCGTTTCATTACCTATCCATAGAGGTATAAAAGTCTATATAAAATGTGACAAATAAGGGAGTAATTCAAGGTTAAAGTGACAGGTGTCAAAATTGTCGGTTGGCACTTTGGCGACCTCTAGCGGCCAAACCACTAAACCGATTAACTTAAGCGACCATATTTTCTGAAAGCTGACACTTTGGGCTACATTTTTGTTTCAGTGACATTTTGACGTCAACTGTCAAATAACGAAGTTATTTAAGGTCAAAGTTGCGTTGGAAAAATATGGAAAAAACAGCAACAAGGTGTCAGTGCAGAAAGTTTGACGCCCTCTAGCGGGCAAAATCTGTCACCAACCTGTCAATTTTAATATGTCAATGGAAAGCCCGTTTCATTGGCTATCCATTGACGTATAAAAGTCTATATAAAGTGTCCCAAATAAGGGAGTTATTAAGGGTTTAATGACCGAGTGCACAGGGGGTTGAGGGGGGGGGGGGAAAGATCACTTTCACCCCCATTTCCCCTTCTCTGACGTCATCAAACCACCGGGAAAAACAAGGACAATCCCCGACCTACCCCACGCAAAAAAAGGAATCATTTTTATATTATACAACTTCGGTCAGGGGGGGGAAAAACAACCCCCACATTTTACCCCTCCTTCCCCACCCCCGCAACCTTTTATCCCCCCCAAACTTTGAAAAGGGTCCGGAAGTCGGTCCTTAATGTGCTGAATGAGGTTATGTGTGATTTCTGTTATTTTCCCCCTAAAATTTGAAATAGTAAGGGGGCCCCCCCCCCGGGGGGGGGGAATAGGACGGTACAATGTGTTTTTAGCTGTCAAACTTGACAGGTTTGACCGATCACTTTGAAACTTGGCACACTTAATTGGGACACCCTGTAGAATATTAAGGGATTTTTTCAGATTTTTTCCTAGCACCGTTCAGCCGCCAGAGGGCGCGAAATGTCAATCTGACATGAAACTCTAAAAATACCATTTTCTACCCAACCATCGCCGGAAATGGGGTTATTCGACACCAACTTGCTGCTAAAACCCATTACAATGGTAAATACCATGCAAAAAACGATTCGCACCATATTGTACAGGGTGGGGCAAATTACAGCGTCCAATGGACTTCCTGTGAGGAAGAATAGGACAAAAAACCACTGTACAATACAAATATGTTTAAACAGGTTCAATTCTGATTGAATCAGTGTGTTTGAGGGTGTATTAGGTTAGTTTACAGGGTTGCCAACTCAATTTTGTCCACAGAAAGTGAGGTTAACCGCACCTAAAGTAGGCAGAGTGAGTGAAGCAAATTGCTTGACCCAAACTTTGACGCCCTCTAGCGGCTAAACCGTTAGGTCAACTAGATGATTTTTATACGTCAATGGAAAGCTCGTTTCATTGGCTATCCATTGACGTATAAAAGTCCTGAAAAAGTGTGGTAAATAAGCGAGTTATTTGAGGTTAAACAAGTTCGTGCAGTGGAGGTTTGATGGAAGTTGGTGGTGCAACTTTGACGCCCTCTAGCGGCTAAACCGTTACATCAACTAGATGATTTTTATATGTCAATGGAAAGCTTGTTTCATTGGCTATCCATTGACGTATAAAAGTCCTACAAAAGTGTGGTAAATAAGGGAGTTATTTGAGGTTAAACAAGTTCGTGCAGTGGAGGTTTGAGGCTCAAAAATAATCAGAAAGCTTGTTTAACTTTGACGCCCTCTAGTGGCCAAACGTTACCACTTATCCACCAAGTGTTATTCGGTTTCAGATGCAAAAAAACATTCTAAACATTTTTGGTCTCTTGCAAAATTTCCGTAACTCTAACCGTTCCCGAGATATTAGACTTTTTTTTGAAAATTTTGAAAATTCTGTATCTCGCTTATTTTTTGGATTTCAGCAACCGAAAAAAACTCAAAATATTCCCCTCAAACTGCTCTTCATTTTTGTTTCTTTGCAAAATTTCCGTAACTCTAACCGTTTCCGAGATATTCAGCTTTTTTGAGGCGAAATTGCAGTTTTTGACTTTTTTTTGGAAAATTGCACCCAAATTTTCAAAATACCATAACTCGCTTAGTTTTCAAGCTACGACGACCGTAAAAAGCTTAAAATGTTCGTCTTTAAACGCTCTTTCACCTCCCGCAAAGCGCACCACAATTAAACATATACAGGGTGTTCAAATTGCATTGCAATTTTTAAAATTCTGTATCTCGGTTATTTTTGGGATTTCAGCGACCAGAAAAAACTCAAAATATTTCTCTTAAATTGCTCTTTATTTTTGCTTTCTTGTAAAATTTCCGTAACTCTAACCGTTTCCGAGATATGCAACTTTTTTGACTTTTTTTTAAAATTTTATAAACATTTTTAAAAATTTTGATTTCTTGTAAAATTTCCGTAACTCTAACCGTTTCCGAGATATGCAACTTTTTTGACTTTTTTTTTGAAACTTTTATAAACATTTTTAAAAATTTTGAATTTTTGTTGTTTTTTTTTATCGGTTTCAGATGCAAAAAAACATTCTAAACATTTTTGGTCTCTTGCAAAATTTCCGTAACTCTAACCGTTCCCGAGATATTTGACTTTTTTTTGAAAATTTTGAAAATTCTGTATCTCGCTTATTTTTTGGATTTCAGCAACCGAAAAAAACTCAAAATATTCCCCTCAAACCGCTCTTTATTTTTGTTTCTTTGCAAAATTTCCGTAACTCTAACCGTTTCCGAGATATTCAACTTTTTTGAGGCGAAAGTGCAGTTTTTGACTTTTTTTTGGAAAATTGCACCCAAATTTTCAAAATACCATAACTCGCTTAGTTTTCAAGCTACGACGACCGTAAAAAGCTTAAAATGTTCGTTTTTAAACGCTCTTTCACCTCCCGCAAAGTGCACCGCAATTAAACATATACAGGGTGTCCAAATTGCATTGCAATTTTTAAAATTCTGTATCTCGGTTATTTTTGGGATTTCAGCGACCAGAAAAAACTCAAAATATTTCTCTTAAATTACTCTTTATTTTTGTTTTTTGCAAAATTTCTGTAACTCTAACCGTTTCAGATATGCAAAAACTTTTAAACATTTTTAAAAATTTTGAATTCTAAACATTTTTTTTTTTATCGGTTTCTGATACAAAAAGACATTCTAAACATTTTTGGTCTCTTGCAAAATTTCCGTAACCCTAACCGTTCCCGAGATATTAGACTTTTTTTTGAAAATTTTGAAAATTCTGTATCTCGGTTATTTTTTGGATTTCAGCAACCGAAAAAAACTCAAAATATTCCCCTCAAACCGCTCTTTATTTTTGTTTCTTTGCAAAATTTCCGTAACTCTAACCGTTTCCGAGATATTCAGCTTTTTTGAGGCGAAATTGCAGTTTTTGACTTTTTTTTGGAAAATTGCACCCAAATTTTCAAAATTCCATAACTCGCTTAGTTTTCAAGCTACGACGACCGTAAAAAGCTTAAAATGTTCGTCTTTAAACGCTCTTTCACCTCCCGCAAAGCGCACCACAATTAAACATATACAGGGTGTTCAAATTGCATTGCAATTTTTAAAATTCTGAAAAAACAATCAGAAAGCTTGTTTAACTTTGACGCCCTCTAGTGGCCAAATCTTACCACTTATCCACCAAGTGTTATATATCAATAGAAAGCTCGTTTCATTGGCTATCCATTGACATATAAAACTCCATCAAAAGTGTCATAAATAAGCAAGTTATTCAAGGTCAAAGCAACCTATGTCTTTTTGGGAAAAAAAAACGAAAATTTTTTTGGTCCACCCTGTATAATTGGTAAAGATGATGCGGAAGATGCAGCTGCCTTAATCTATTTGCTTGCATCGGGAGCGAACCCTTCAAGCCGGTTTCCCACGATTCTCAACCCTATTAACCCCCTTTTCACCCCATCCCCCTCAACCCCCTCCCTGCCCCTACCCCTCTCAGTCAATAGAGAATACACCTTTACCGGATTCTTTCCGCAACTATCTTCCGCGTTTTACGCCACCTTTCATCGCAAATGCAGGTGGGGTGCGAAAGGGGGATGAATTGACAATCCGTGAGAATTACCCGAAGGGGATGAAAACAGTCGGTGGAACTGATGATGGCTGTGGCGCCGAAACGGTGCCTCGGATCGGTTTGATTTCCGGTTTTTTGGAAAGACTAGAGTCTGGGCAATCTTTTTGCTTCTATGTCATTTTGACGTAACTTGTCAAATAAGGGAGTTAATTGAGGTTAAGTGAGTTGGGGCACTGGAATTTTTAAGAAAGTTGATGGTGCAACTTTGACGCTCTCTAGCGGCCAAACGGTGCAACCGATTAACTTAAGCGGCCATATTTTCTGAAAGCTGACACTTTGGGCTACATTTTTGCTTCAATGACATTTTCCTGTCAACTGTCAAATAAGCGAGTTATTCAAGGTCAAAGCAAAAATTGTCCAAAAATGTTGGTCTGGAAAGTTTCGGTCAACTTTGACGCTCTCTAGCGGCCAAACGGTGTAACCGATTAACTTAAGCGGCCATATTTTCTGAAAGCTGACACTTTGGGCTACATTTTTGCTTCAATGACATTTTCCTGTCAACTGTCAAATAAGCGAGTTATTCAAGGTCAAAGCAAAAATTGTTCAAAAATGTTGGTCTGGAAAGTTTCGGTCAACTTTGACGCTCTCTAGCGGCCAAACGGTGTAACCGATTAACTTAAGCGGCCATATTTTCTGAAAGCTGACACTTTGGGCTACATTTTTGCTTCAATGACATTTTCCTGTCAACTGTCAAATAAGCGAGTTATTCAAGGTCAAAGCAAAAAGTGTTCAAAAATGTTGGTCTGGAAAGTTTCGGTCAACTTTGACGCCCTCTAGCGGCCAAACCACTGAACCGATTAACTTAAGCGGCCATATTTTCTGAAAGCTGACACTTTGGGCTACATTTTTGCTTCAATGACATTTTCCTGTCAACTGTCAAATAAGCGAGTTATTCAAGGTCAAAGCAAAAATTGTTCAAAAATGTTGGTCTGGAAAGTTTCGGTCAACTTTGACGCCCTCTAGCGGCCAAACCGACCAAGCAATCACGTGATTTGATCATATTTTCTGAAAGCTGACACTTTGGGCTACATTTTTGCTTCAATGACATTTTCCCGTCAACCGTCAAATAAGCGAGTTACGAACAAAACAAAAACGCATTTCAATAAGGTGCAAATTAGCTTGAAACTATTCCGAAACTAACGGAAATTCCCCTTAAATGGGTTAATTGCGACAAGCAAAAATCGCCCTTAAGTGCAAAGTGAAAGTGATTTTTTACGAGGGCAATAAAGCACCTTTTCTGCACGTTTTGCCGGTACCAGTACCATCCGGTACCATTAAGTTTTATTGCTTTATTAGGGCCGGCACCACCTAAAGTACCCGATTACTTTCGAACCCAAATTTCTCAGAAACAGTACATTTCCTGTATGGCACTTTTTAGGTCATCGAGTTGGCTTTGGAATGCCGTAAAAATATACAGGGTGTCCCATTTAAAATTACCGAGTTTCAAGCGCTTTTATGGGGTGTTAAAATTTTTTTTTTTTTTGAGCCACCCTGTATGGGATTTCAGTGGGAATTTGTCGGTTCAAAGCTTGGATTCTGGTTTTTTGATGTTTTTTACGCACTTTTTGGTTTTTGCACTTTTTTCCTATCTCTGCTCGTTTAGGAGATATTCCAGAAAATCCATTTTGTTGTGGTGAAAAAGTGTCACAACAAACCACTTTGACAGCAGTTGCTTTGACCTTGAATAACTCTCTTATTTGACACATTTTTTCAGGACTTTTATATGTCAATGGATAGCTAATGAAACGGCTTTCCATTGATGTATAAAAATTGCATGGTTGATTACACGGTTTGGGCGCTAGAGGGCGTCAAAGTTAAGCTAGTCGTCTAGGAACACAATTTTGACAGCAGTTGCTTTGACCTTGAATAACTCTCTTATTTGACACATTTTTTCAGGACTTTTATATGTCAATGGATAGCTAATGAAACGGGCTTTCCATTGATGTATAAAAATTGCATGGTTGATTACACGGTTTGGGCGCTAGAGGGCGTCAAAGTTTGGCCGCTAGAAGGCGTCAAAGTCCAGGTTAACAATTTTGACACCAGTTGCTTTGACCTTGAATAACTCTCTTATTTGACACATTTTTTTAGGACTTTTATATGTCAATGGATAGCTAAAGAAACGGCTTTCCATTGATGTATAAAAATTGCATGGTTGATTACACGGTTTGGGCGCTAGAGGGCGTCAAAGTCCAAGTTAACAATTTTGACACCAGTTGCTTTAACCTTGAATAACTCTCTTATTTGACACATTTTTCAGGACTTTTATATGTCAATGGATAGCTAAAGAAACGGGCTTTCCATTGATGTATAAAAATTGCATGGTTGATTACACGGTTTGGGCGCTAGAGGGCGTCAAAGTCAAGCAACTTATTTCCCCCCTCGCCCCCCCCCTTTCCTCTCAAAATTAAATTAGTTCCCATGATCGTCACCCTCACGGGCGCCACCTGTTCCCCATTAATTTACTTCCGGTGATAAATCAGAGTCGCCCACGATACGTTTTTAATTAAAAATCATTTTTTTCTGTGGAACCAGGTGGGGAGGGGGGTGGGTAAACGAGCAATAATTGGCTGGACGATTAATCTACTGACGTCACGCATTTTGGGTGAACGTTTCGAAATTCCGAAAAATTACCAAGAAACGAACAAAAGAACGACGAAACCATCGAAAGATAATGGGTTTCTGGGACTGCACGTGGTGCAACTACAATCGACCAGACAAACAATGGGCTAGACGAGAAAAAGCGACTCGGAGTGTTTGTGCTGGTCGGCTGGGGTGATTTTAGGGGTGGATTTGGCCTTGGCACCCCCTGAAGATGCCGATGCACTTTTTGAACGAAGAATATCTCTCGTTTTTGCGCTTGGTAACCGCACAATTCCAAGAGATAATTTTCTTCAACTTTGTGGCAAAAGTTTGACTCCCTCTAGCGGCCAAACGAAGGAACCGATTGAATTGCGCTAGCAATTTTTGGAAAGCCTCGAGTCTGGACTATCTTTTTGCTTCAATGACTTTTTGACGTAACTCCTCCAATAAGCAAGTTATTTGAGGTTAGAGTGGTTAACACTGAAATTTTGAGAAAAGTTGCTGGGGCAACTTGAACGCCCTCTGGCGGCCAAACCACCGAACCGATTAACTTAAGCGACCATATTTTCTGAAAGCTGACACTTTGGGCTACATTTTTGCTTCAGTGACATTTTCCTGTCAACTGTCAAATAACAGAGTTATTCAAGGTCAAAGTTGCGTTGGAAAAATTCTGAAAAACAGCAACAAGGTGTCAGTGCCGAAACTTTGACGCCCTCTAGCGGGCAAACTATATCACCAACCAATCAACTTTAATATGTCGATAGAAAGCCCGTTTCATTACCTATCCATAGAGGTATAAATATCGTAATAAAATGTGACAAATAAGGGAGTAATTCAAGGTCAAAGCGACAGGTGTCAAAATTGTCGGTTGGGACTTTGGCGACCTCTAGCGGCCAAACCACTAAACCGATTAACTTAAGCGACCATATTTTCTGAAAGCTGACACTTTGGGCTACATTTTTGCTTCAATGACATTTTCCTGTCAACTGTCAAATAACGGAGTTATTTAAGGTCAAAGTTGCGTTGGAAAAAATTCCGAAATTCGGGAAGGGGGGGGGGGAAGAAAAGTTGTTGGGGCAACTTGAACGCCCTCTGGCGGCCAAACCGACCAACCAATCACATGATTCGATCATATATTCTGAAAGCTGACACTTTGGGCTACATTTTTGCTTCAATGACATTTCCCTGTCAACTGTCAAATAAGCAAGTTATTCAAGGTCAAAGTGGGCAGTACGAAAAAATCCCAACACAAAAACTCTGTTGACTTTGACGCCCTCTAGCAGCCAAACGACTAAACCGATTAACTTAAGCGGCCATATTTTCTGAAAGCTCACACTCTGGGCTACATTTTTGCTTCAGTGACATTTTTCTGTCAACTGTCAAATAAGCGACTTATTTGCGGTTAAACAAGTCGATGCACCGAAACTAAACAACAAGTTGCAACAGCGCAATTTTCCAGTCACTAGACCACAAATCTGGCCGGAACGAAGGTCAAAACCGAACATTTCGAAGAAATCCAAATCTAATTAGAATACCAGTTTCGGCACGTTAAAAAGGCCTCATCAGGATGTGCGGAATCGATTGAAATGATTAATTATCAGGTTTAGCAAAAAACATTCCCGATGATGACCAATTCGCCGAAACTGTCTGTTAATTACGTTTTTGCGGTTAGTGCCACCCTGTATGCGTAATATGGCAAGTATTTTCGTATTTTTCATAACGATATGGCAACATTGCTTTATAGCTTTGGCCGCTAGAGGGCCTCAAAGTTTCCTTATTTTTTTTGCAAATTTTTCGTACACTGAGACATTCAAACCGGAATTACTCGCTTATTTGAGACACTTTGTATATTAATTTGTACATCAATGGAAAGCTGATGAAAAGGGCTTTCTAAAAATGTGGCAACATTGCTTTATAGCTTTTTAAGTTTGGCCGCTAGAGGGCCTCAAAGTTTCCCTAATTTTTTTTGCAAATTTTTCGTACACTGAGACATTCAAACCGAAATTACTCGCTTATTTGAGACACTTTGTATATAAATTTGTACATCAATGGAAAGCTGATGAAAAGGGCTTTCTAACGATATGGCAACATTGCTTTATAGCTTTTTAAGTTTGGCCGCTAGAGGGCCTCAAAGTTTCCCTCATTTTTTTTGCAAATTTTTCGTACACTGAGACATTCAAACCGGAATTACTCGCTTATTTGAGACACTTTGTATATTAATTTGTACATCAATGGAAAGCTGATGAAAAGGGCTTTCTAAAAATGTGGCAACATTGCTTTGTAGCTTTTATGGTTTGGCCGCTAGAGGGCCTCAAAGTTTCCTCATTTTTTTTGCAAATTTTTCGTACACTCAGACATTCAAACCGGAATTACTCGCTTATTTGAGACACTTTGTATATTAATTTATACATCAATGGAAAGCTGATGAAAAGGGCTTTCCAACGATATGGCAACATTGCTTTATAGCTTATATAGTTTGGCCGCTAGAGGGCTTTAAAGTTTCCTTAATTATTTTTGCAAATTTTTCGTACACTGAAACATTCAAACCGGAATTACTCGCTTATTTGAGACACTTTGTATATTAATTTATATATAAATGGAAAGCTGATGAAAAGGGCTTTCTAAAAATGTGGCAACATTGCTTTGTAGCTTTTATGGTTTGGCCGCTAGAGGGCCTCAAAGTTTCCTTAATTTTTTTTGCAAATTTTTCGTACACTGAGACATTCAAACCGAAATTACTCGCTTATTTGAGACACTTTGTATATTAATTTATACATCAATGGAAAGCTGATGAAAAGGGCTTTCCAACGATATGGCAACATTGCTTTATAGCTTTTATGGTTTGGCCGCTAGAGGGCCTCAAAGTTTCCCTCATTTTTTTGCAATTTTTCGTACACTGAGACATTCAAACCGGAATTACTCGCTTATTTGAGACACTTTGTATATTAATTTTAACATCAATGGAAAGCTGATGAAAAGGGCTTTCCAACGATATGGCAACATTGCTTTATAGCTTATATAGTTTGGCCGCTAGAGGGCTTTAAAGTTTCCTTAATTATTTTTGCAAATTTTTCGTACACTGAAACATTCAAACCGGAATTACTCGCTTATTTGAGACACTTTGTATATTAATTTGTACATAAATGGAAAGCTGATGAAAAGGGCTTTCTAAAAATGTGGCAACATTGCTTTATAGCTTTTATGGTTTGGCCGCTAGAGGGCTTCAAAGTTTCCCTCATTTTTTTTGCAAATTTCTCGTACACTCTGACATTCAAACCGAAATTACTCGCTTATTTGAGACACTTTGTATATAAATTTGTACATCAATGGAAAGCTGATTAAAAGGGCTTTCTAACGATATGGCAACATTGCTTTATAGCTTTTATAGTTTGGCCGCTAGAGGGCCTCAAAGTTTCCCCTATTTTTTTGCAAATTTTTCGTACACTGAGACATTCAAACCGGAATTACTCGCTTATTTGAGACACTTTGTATATAAATTTGTACATCAATGGAAAGCTGATGAAAAGGGCTTTCTAAAAATGTGGCAACATTGCTTTATAGCTTTTATAGTTTGGCCGCTAGAGGGCCTCAAAGTTTCCTTAATTTTTTTGCAAATTTTTCGTACACTGAGACATTCAAACCGGAATTACTCGCTTATTTGAGACACTTTGTATATTAATTTGTACATCAATGGAAAGCTGATGAAAAGGGCTTTCTAACGATATGGCAACATTGCTTTATAGCTTTTATGGTTTGGCCGCTAGAGGGCCTCAAAGTTTCCCTCATTTTTTTTGCAAATTTTTCGTACACTGAGACATTCAAACCGAAATTACTCGCTTATTTGAGACACTTTGTATATAAATTTGTACATCAATGGAAAGCTGATGAAAAGGGCTTTCTAAAAATATGGCAACATTGCTTTATACCTTTTTAAGTTTGGCCGCTAGAGGGCCTCAAAGTTTCCCTCATTTTTTTTGCAAATTTTTCGTACACTGTGACATTCAAACCGGAATTACTCGCTTATTTGAGACACTTTGTATATAAAATTTGTACATCAATGGAAAGCTGATGAAAAGGGCTTTCTAAAATATGGCAACATTGCTTTATACCTTTTTAAGTTTGGCCGCTAGAGGGCCTCAAGTTTCCCTCATTTTTTTTGCAAATTTTTCGTACACTGAGACATTCAAACCGGAATTACTCGCTTATTTGAGACACTTTGTATATAAATTTGTACATCAATGGAAAGCTGATGAAAAGGGCTTTCTAAAAATGTGGCAACATTGCTTTATAGCTTTTATAGTTTGGCCGCTAGAGGGCCTCAAAGTTTCCCTAATTTTTTTTGCAAATTTTTCGTACACTGAGACATTCAAACCGAAATTACTCGCTTATTTGAGACACTTTGTATAAAAATTTTTATATCAAAAGAAAGCCAATGAAAAGTGCTTTCTAGAGATGTGGCAACGTTGCACGTAACTGGCACCACAAAGCAACGAAAAATCATCAAAACACGGTACAGTGAAAACATCCTTTGAAATGCAATAGCACCGCAACGTTGCCACATTTCCCTTTATTGTGCGTTGAAAGATTGTTTTTTTTTTTTTTCCGTGTTTTTTTTGGGGTTTTCCAGGCCTTTTTCCACCCCCTCCCCCCTCTGGAATGGGGGGCACTGTTGCCAAACTGCTCAAAATTACTAAAGTTGCAGTGGGGGTGGAAGTGTGGCAACACCGCCCCCGTTCAGCCTGAAAAGTACCAGAAGATGGCACACAAAAGAGCTCAAGGTGGTGCAACCACCCCCCTCCACCCCCTCCAACCCCTAAAATTATCGGAAAATCCAGGGGCGTACCGATTTTTTTTTAATTTTTTTTTATTTTTTTCTCTTAATTTGGGCGGTACGCCCCTGATTTTGGGTACCACCGCATTCCACCAGTACCCGACGTTTTCAGTTTGGGTAGTACCAACCCTCGTCATCCCCTGCGGGTGACCTTGACGGTACCATTCTCCGTTTAAGTTTGTTGCAATACAAAATGTTTTTAGTTTTTGTGATGTTTTAGGTTAAAAGTGCTCTTATCAATGCGTACACAGTTTTTTGTCTGTAACTCGCTTAAACGGCCCTTTAGGGCAAAAATGCTAAGAAGCAATCTTGTAGAGCGTGAAATTCCCTACAACTCTCCTTATTTACACTTTTGCTGCAACTCCTCTCCTAACGGAGTTACGCTCTCTAGAACCTAGATTTTGGAGTTTTAGACCTGTAACTCCCTTAAATGACCCTTTAGAGCAAAAATGCTTAGAATTAATCTTGTAGAGCGTGAAATTCCCTACAACTCTCCTTATTTACACTTTTGCGGTAACTCCTCAAATAACGGAGTTTTTGGAGTTTTTTGGAGTTGAAGTTACAGTTTGAAGTTATTAAAGCCTTTGAGTGCTTTGCAGGCAGTTTTCGGCTTGTAACTCCCTTAAACGGCCCTTTAGGGCAAAAACCCTAAGAAGCTATCTGGTAGAGCGTGAAATTCCCTACAACTTTCCTTATTTACACTTTTGCGATAACTCCTCACAGTTGGGAGATATGCGCGATTGAATCCCCCAGGACACTGTCCCGGTTTTTGGGCCGGTACGGCCCTGTTTTTTATCCGATTTAAATGATTTTTTTACAGAATTACAGCCCACATTCTGGACAATATGTGACAAAAATTTCCCTCCAATCCAGTGAGCGGTTTAGCCAGGAAACGCGTTTAAAGTTTCAACACTGGCTGGGTACCACCAGAACCACAAATAATTGCACCCAAAAACGGGTTCCATATTATTTAAATGCTGCCGGTCCGAATATTCAGTTTTTTTCTCTCTTTCTAAGCCCGACAACAGCGAGATTCCATTGATCAGGTTTACAGTCTCGAAAGAATGGTGAATCACGTACCCAGAGTGGTTCTAAGCGGTGTTGCCACGTTTCCGGCTCACCAAACGGCACCCAATGGGTGCCTGATAGAGTCTAGGCGGCCTTGGAACAAAAATCAAGCTCGTAACCCAAAAACTGTCAATTTGACGCCATTTTGAATGCGTTGTTGCCACTGTTGCAAATTCCGCAGTGTTTCGCCGCATAATTTGGCCTACCCAGGATTTAGGAAATGACGTGGCAACGTTGCCAGTCTACATGGCCCGAGGCTGTGGGCCAAAAGTGACCTTGAAAAACACAACAGCGCTCTGAGAGGAGAAAAAAACAAAAGAATTCACACACAGAAAATGTGAGTTGCAGCAAAAGACAAGGATGGAAAACTGGAAAACCAAATGAGAGTGAGTGAGACGGAGAATGCACTGAACAATGACTTTTTAATGATGATTTGGCAAGTCTGCGTTTTTTCCGCCGACTTGACAACAAGTAATTTATTAGATGACTGATGATGCCCTAAGTGCCGTAACGTTTGCACTGGGGGGGAAGGAGGAATTTTCCGGTGCACTCTTTCGTTCAAACCTCTATAACTCTCTTATTTGGGACACTTTGTATATATTTTTATACGTCAATGGATAGCCAATGAAATGGGCTTTCCAACGATATGGCTACATGAGTTGACTTAAAAAATTTAGTTGATTGTCATTTACTCACTTATTTGTGTCAGTTTGGATAGTTCAATGGATAGCCAATGAAATGGCCGCTAGAGGGCGTAGAGGGCGTCAAAGTTGACCTACAACTTTACTCAAATTTTCAGTGCACCAACTCACTTAACCTCAAAAAACTCCCTTATTTAGGACACTTTGTATATATTTTTATATGTCAATGGATAGCCAATGAAATGGGCTTTCCAACGATATGGCTACACGACTTGATTGGTTGGATAGTTTGGCCGCTAGAGGGCGTTAAAGTTGACCTACAACTTTACTCAAATTTTCAGTGCACCAACTCACTTAACCTCAAAAAACTCCCTTATTTAGGACACTTTGTATATATTTTTATACGTCAATGGATAGCTAATGAAATGGGCTTTCCAACGATATGGCTACACGAGTTGATTGGTTGGATAGTTTGGCCGCTAGAGGGCGTTAAAGTTGACCTACAACTTTACTCAAATTTTCAGTGCACCAACTCACTTAACCTCAAAAAACTCCCTTATTTAGGACACTTTGTATATATTTTTATATGTCAATGGATAGCCAATGAAATGGGCTTTCCAACGATATGGCTACACGACTTGATTGGTTGGATAGTTTGGCCGCTAGAGGGCGTTAAAGTTGACCTACAACTTTACTCAAATTTTCAGTGCACCAACTCACTTAACCTCAAAAAACTCCCTTATTTAGGACACTTTGTATATATTTTTATACGTCAATGGATAGCCAATGAAATGGGCTTTCCAACGATATGGCTACACGACTTGATTGGTTGGATAGTTTGGCCGCTAGAGGGCGTTAAAGTTGACCTACAACTTTACTCAAATTTTCAGTGCACCAACTCACTTAACCTCAAAAAACTCCCTTATTTAGGACACTTTGTATATATTTTTATATGTCAATGGATAGCTAATGAAATGGGCTTTCCAACGATATGGCTACACGACTTGATTGGTTGGATAGTTTGGCCGCTAGAGGGCGTTAAAGTTGACCTACAACTTTACTCAAATTTTCAGTGCACCAACTCACTTAACCTCAAAAAACTCCCTTATTTAGGACACTTTGTATATATTTTTATATGTCAATGGATAGCCAATGAAATGGGCTTTCCAACGATATGGCTACACGACTTGATTGGTTGGATAGTTTGGCCGCTAGAGGGCGTTAAAGTTGACCTACAACTTTACTCAAATTTTCAGTGCACCAACTCACTTAACCTCAAAAAACTCCCTTATTTAGGACACTTTGTATATATTTTTATATGTCAATGGATAGCTAATGAAATGGGCTTTCCAACGATATGGCTACATGAGTTGATTGGTTGGATAGTTTGGCCGCTAGAGGGCGTTAAAGTTGACCTACAACTTTACTCAAATTTTCAGTGCACCAACTCACTTAACCTCAAAAAACTCCCTTATTTAGGACACTTTGTATAAATATTTTTATGTCAATGGATAGCCAATGAAATGGGCTTTCCAACGATATGGCTACACGACTTGATTGGTTGGATAGTTTGGCCGCTAGAGGGCGTTAAAGTTGACCTACAACTTTACTCAAATTTTCAGTGCACCAACTCACTTAACCTCAAAAAACTCCCTTATTTAGGACACTTTGTATATATTTTTATACGTCAATGGATAGCCAATGAAATGGGCTTTCCAACGATATGGCTACACGACTTGATTGGTTGGATAGTTTGGCCGCTAGAGGGCGTTAAAGTTGACCTACAACTTTACTCAAATTTTCAGTGCACCAACTCACTTAACCTCAAAAAACTCCCTTATTTAGGACACTTTGTATATATTTTTATATGTCAATGGATAGCTAATGAAATGGGCTTTCCAACGATATGGCTACATGAGTTGATTGGTTGGATAGTTTGGCCGCTAGAGGGCGTTAAAGGTAACCTACAACTTTACTCAAATTTTCAGTGCACCAACTCACTTAACCTCAAAAAACTCCCTTATTTAGGACACTTTGTATATATTTTTATATGTCAGTGGATAGCCAATGAAATGGGCTTTCCAACGATATGGCTACACGACGTAATTGGTTGGACAGTTTAGCCGCTAGAGGGCGTTAAAGTTAACCTACAACTTTACTCAAATTTTCAGTGCACCAACTCACTTAACCTCAAAAAACTCCCTTATTTAGGACACTTTGTATATATTTTTATACGTCAATGGATAGCCAATGAAATGGGCTTTCCAACGATATGGCTACACGACTTGATTGGTTGGATAGTTTGGCCGCTAGAGGGCGTTAAAGTTGACCTACAACTTTACTCAAATTTTCAGTGCACCAACTCACTTAACCTCAAAAAACTCCCTTATTTAGGACACTTTGTATATATTTTTATATGTCAATGGATAGCTAATGAAATGGGCTTTCCAACGATATGGCTACACGACTTGATTGGTTGGATAGTTTGGCCGCTAGAGGGCGTCAAAGTTGAGCTACCAAAAATTGAAAATTTTCAGTGCACTCTTTCATTCAAACCTCAATAACTCTGTTATTTGGGACACTTTGTATATATTTTTATATGTCAATGGATAGCCAATGAAATGGGCTTTCCAACGATATGGCTACACGACTTGATTGGTTGGATAGTTTGGCCGCTAGAGGGCGTTAAAGTTGACCTACAACTTTGCTCAAATTTTCAGTGCACCAACTCACTTAACCTCAAAAAACTCCCTTATTTAGGACACTTTGTATAAACATTTTTATGTCAATGGATAGCCAATGAAATGGGCTTTCCAACGATATGGCTACACGAGTTGATTGGTTGGATAGTTTGGCCGCTAGGGGGCGTCAAAGTTGTCCTTGAGTGAAAAGTGTGTAACCGATTAGGAAAAATCATTCCGGCGGAAAAGTTCATAAACTTTTTCCCCCCACCCCCTACCCCTCCACTCCTCAACCCTGACCTACACCAAAACGGCGAAAGGACCGAAAGGTAGGGGGGGAGGGGAAATTTCTTACACTTTTCCATCCATATCAATGAAACAACCCCCCCCCCCCCCCCCTCTCCAAGAAAAGGGAAAGTTTGCGGGAAGACGAGAAAATGGTGGGTGGGGGGGGAGGGGAGGGGGGAAAAGTGCATTCCAGGGACAAAAATGCAACGTTGCCAGTGGCGTGCATCAAAAAACTGGAAAAATATGAATTTTTAATTCAAAAATTCATTTTTGAGACACCCTGTACACGATTCGTCCTGTCAAACTTGCTGACAGCTGTCAAAACTGTCAAAATGAACACCACAGAAAAGAGGAGCTCAAGACGGTTCTTTTAAGTGGTCGAACCACCCTGTAGTCCAAAAAATAACCGAGATACAGGGTGTTCAAGTTTCTGACTGGTTTTTGGTGCATCAAAACAGTTTTTGGTAAATATCTCCAAAAGGGTGAAAGTTACAAAAAAATTCAAAGAAAGCAAAAATGTTCCTAATGAACTGCTGCATCCAGCCATGTAAGTTTTAGCATCAATTTTTGCCCCACTCTACAGGGTGTGCAAAGAAAGTACTGTGGTTCCCTTATTTTGACCACCCTGTAGGTAGTTTTTGAGGTAGATTTTTTTGACCAACACCACTGAAAAGAGGAGGTCAAGACGGTTCTTTTAAGTGGTCGAACCACCCTGTAGTCCAGAAAAATAACCGAGATACAGGGTGTGCAAGTTTCTGACTGGTTTTTGGTGCATCAAAACAGTTTTTGGTAAATATCTCAAAAAGGGTGAAAGTTACAAAAAAATTCAAAAGAAGCAAAAATGTTCCTAATAAACTGCTGCATCCAGCCATGTGAGTTGAAGCATCAATTTTTGCCCCCACTCTACAGGGTGTGCAAAGAAAGTACAGTGGTTCCCTTATTTTGACCACCCTGTAGCTAGTTTTTGAGGTAGATTTTTTTGACCGACACCACGAGAAAGAGCAGTTTACGGGGGTTCGATTAAGTGGTCGAACCACCCCAAAATTCCGCAAAATGGCGGAGTTATCGCCGTTTGAATTTTACTATTGTTCATTTGCAGCCCCCTGGCACGAGCAAAATTTCTCACGCTTTTTTTTCCCTTTAAACTGCTCAATTTCCAAGTCCCTATTTCAGCGCGAAATAAGGGTCGGATTTATGGTAATTAAGTGGCGATTTACGAGGAAAAAAAAATTTGATTTTTTGACTTTTTTTCCAAAAAAAAAACCGCAAATTTACATAATTCGGACAAATCGGGTCAAGGGGAGGAAAAATTCAATTATTTCCGCCCCTTTATTGGCATTTTTACGGTCACTTAGGGGTAGTTTGAATAGGGACGACCATCTGCAAATTCCACCTATTTGAATATGTTAAGAAAAAAAATTGGGACCGCAAAATGGTCTTAAACACCCTAAAATCAGTCTTAATACCTCCATGGTAGCGTATGAGACTTTGTGGGGGTTTTTGGTCAATTTGAGGCTTTTCTAGTGGTTTGAGGGCAAAAATGCCCTCTGAGAGTTTTGTAGAGAATTAAATTCTCTACAATTTTTGTTCTTTAGGTTTTTTCTGATTTTTTGAAAATAAGCGAGTTATGCACTTTTGAATGTATTTGTTTGTGTTTTATGTTACCCCAGGTGCCTCCATTCTTTGAAGGCCCTTAACTCGGTTGAGGGTCCCCGGAGGGGAAAAACCCTTAGAAACTATTTTGTAGAGAATAAAATTCTCTTTCATTTGATATAAAAAAAGTGCACAAAATATTGCTTAATAACCGAGTTATGAAGGGTTGAAGTTTGGGGGCCCCACAGGGCTTGAAAAGCCCTGTGGGGCCCCAAACTGTCCCGAAAACAGCGCCCAGTGCATCAAAGTTACGTAAACATAAAAAAGAAAAAAAAAAAAATAATAAAATAAAAACCGGAAGAACTGTAAAAAGTGCGCGAAGGCCGCCAGACGAAAGATCTCATGGTCCCATTGACCCACATATCCTGGGGCGCCATTTTAAATTACCATTTTGCTCGAAAATTAGCCAAATAGACGGGTTTCTTTGCCTTTGAAACGAACCGACCGCAGTAATTAACAATAAACAACCGCAAACGCGAGATTAGGCTGTTTTCAAGGTTTCTAACCTCAAAAATCAATTTTTTGAGGTTAGGGAGGCAGTTACGACCTCAATTCGGTCATTTTCGTAATCCCCGACCCCGAATTAGTCGAAAACGAGTATAATGTTGGTTTTTTAAATTTTGGCCGCCATCTTGGATTTTCTCGAAACCGGTGACAGTTAACGTCAAAATGACAGTTGCGTTGCACTCCCCGACCCCAAATTAGTCGAAAATGAGTATAATCTTGTTTTTTTAAATTTTGGGCCGCCATCTTGGATTTGCTTGTCACCAGTGACAGTTAACGTCAAACTGACAGTTGCGTTGCACTCCCCGACCCCAAATTAGTCGAAAACGAGTATAATCTTGTTTTTTTAAATTTTGGCCGCCATCTTGGATTTGCTTGTCACCAGTGACAGTTAACGTCAAACTGACAGTTGCGTTGCACTCCCCGACCCCAAATTAGTCGAAAATGAGTATAATCTTGGTTTTTTAAAATTTTGGCCGCCATCTTGAATTTTCTCGAAACCGGTGACAGTTAACGTCAAAATGACAGTTGCGTTGCACTCCCCGACCCCAAATTAGTCGAAAATGAGTATAATCTTGATTTTTTAAAATTTTGGCCGCCATCTTGAATTTTCTCGAAACCGGTGACAGTTAACGTCAAACTGACAGTTGCGTTGCACTCCCCGACCCAAATTAGTCGAAAATGAGTATAATCTTGTTTTTTTAAATTTTGGCCGCCATCTTGGTTTTTGACGTCACAATGACAACTGTCATTGNCCATCTCTGNTTGTGNCGCNATGGGCCAGGTCCCGCTCGTGTGCCNGTGGTGTAACNNGTNCCCNTTCGNAGNCCAANCNNCNGCGNANTCCCGCNGAATCNANTTAACGCNNAGTNANNNANTCGNNTATGGTTCCNTCNCGCGATAACACAAGGGNTTTATNANAGGCNGGGACGCAGGGCNCANGNAGTCCTAATCCCGGGNATANNGGTGCNNCGGNTTNNGATCTTCCNGGCNANNGCGNGNCACNACGNGGCNNCNATCCCNTAATCNNANGGAGAAGNTCCATNNAAAGTACTCCNCCACANNCCNTCAGNCCNNGAACGAGCGNCTTTCGTNNANNGAGACNGNTACTTAAGTCAGCCGGGANNCATANGGNCNGGNAGNGGTNNATAANAANG